>JANZLQ010000092.1:42360801-42373481 GCA_026212715.1 Elanus axillaris | reverse complement strand
TCCCCCCCCCCCCCCGTGGAGGCAAAGATGTTTAGCTGAAAAACATCTTGTGAATGCAGTGCTTTGTAGTGCCTGTGTGCTTTCCTGAAACACTGAAATTTGTCTAGATTTAAGGAACTTGGAGTTAAATGTATTTTTCCTTTTTTTTCTGGTTTGTTCAGAAAATGGAACGTTTTTATATAATCACTCCAATTATTTCCTTTTTCTGGGGGAAGAAAACACTCCATGGAGTCATGGAGAGGGAGAAGGAGATTAACTCTCTCATGTTTTCAAGTGGCATTGGTACCTTCTTTTGTGTGTGCTCTACCAGGAACTAAAGATTTGACTTTATTAACTTAAAAAGTTGGTGTTTTTACAGAATGGATTTACTGGCAGATTAAAGGCGTGTACTGGAGCACTTTTAAATGGTTGTGGTGGCGCGTGGTGGAAGGGTTTAAAACGCAATGTGGAGCGAGACCTACATTGACTTCTCTGTCTCGGCAGGGAAACTCTTGGGCACCTCGTTTCCTTGTGCCTGCGGAACGCTGCCCTGAAGCTGCGTGACCTGTTTTCTTTCTGCGGGAAGCGCTCCGGCAGTGGGAAGATCTCGCTCTGAGGGGTGGTCTGTGCCTGCGTGGGTGCGTGGTCGAGCTGCTCCTGATGCACGGTTACCCTCAGCCTTTGTGCGTCTGTCCCTGAAGCAGAGCCTTGTCTCGCTGCCGTGTCCGTCCCGGCGTCTGCTCTTGCTTAGGTGTGTCTGGGGCTTGTGGAGCTCGGCTTTTTTTTTAATGCTGAGATGCTCCAGGTCTCTTTGGTTCTAGGAGAACTTGTCAGTCCGAAAGGAGGTAGCGCAGGAAGGTATAAAACTTGCCGGGGCACATCTTGTCTGTGTCCTCCCTGGAAAAGGGCGGTCTGGGCTTCAGTGGAGTTTGCTGTGAACCTGTATTGTTAGGCTAGCTGGGGCTTGCATCAATCACCTCCAGACTTGTCTGAGTAAGCGGTAAGGGTTTGGTTTGCGAAATTCACAGCAGGCCTAGTTGCCCATACAGCGAGCAATGCATTGGAGTTTGGAGCGTGTAAGAGCCCTTCAGTTTCTGCCCTCCAACTTGATCGGTTCCCAACTAATATTTTGCTTGTTTCTGTTCTAAATAGTGGTTATAGGAGTCCTGGTCATGTAAGTGTTAGCTGCTTTGACAGGCTGGAAACTGGAGATGTTAGGTTTAGTGTTTCACAATTGGTTTACTGTTCAGTTCTGCTTTTAAAAATGAACTCTTGTCTATATCTCTATTTTGTAAAAAACGTGGCTTGGGGTGAATTGATTTTTTTTTTTGTGTGCTGCTTTTTGTTTTCATGATGTTGTAATAGCGTTTTCTCAGACTTAAGCATACAGATTGTCCAATATGACTGTTGGTTTTGGATGGGGGAAGAAAATGAAAAAAACCCAAAACCCAACCCAAACCCACAAAACTCTCCAGCAAAGCGCTGGGCTTCATTTCTTCCTTCGTGTGTGGTGGGCAACCTGTTAAGATTATTTTATTTTCTACTTACGTTTTAATTGACTAACTCTCCAAAAGTGCTGCTAAACAAAACGAAGTGTATCGCAGTGTCGTGCAGCGTTCTTCTGCTGTTCAGTAGAGCAGACAAATGTATTTCTCTGGGGTCAGTGAAGACTAGTCATGTTAATCAATACTGTACCAGCAGTGTTCCCTTTTCAGTAAACCAGATGGACTACTTACAACTGGTGGTGATTATTTTAACTGTGTAATTGTAACATGGCTGCATGATGACAGTGTTTCCTGCAGTTACTTCAAAGGAAGGTTCCTGACAAGTATATCTTTACAGCGTTTAATCTGTACTCTTTGTCTTTATGTTGTGGCTTTTGGACATGTGTTTGAAGTACTAAGATTTTTTTTTTTACCTCCTGCTTTTCTAGACATTAAAAGAAGGCAATACTCTGTAATAGTGAAGTGTCTCAAGTACGGGAATAAAACCAGGATTTTGGGGGCTCCCACAGTATTGGTTTCAGTTAGCTTTAGAACCATGCAGTGACAAAGGCAAAAACTAGGAAGAGCTTTAAGTTACTGTGAGGAAATGGCAGTATTTTTTTTTTTTTGTAGTGCTTGAATCTTTTATAAGCGTGCATGTGGCTTTGTTTTGGGGAAAATATGTTCTGTGGTGACTTGAGTCTTAACTGGGACGGTCTAATTACTTGGTGAAGAAATCCTTCTCCGAGGGAAGGAAATGCCCAGGACCGGAGCTGGTTAATTACATTTTGTAAAATTACCCAGTGACAGCTTTCTTACGAGGTTAGCCCCTCTTCCTCCCTCTGTGTGGAGTACCTGAATTTCAGGCTTGACAGTCTGCCTTATGGATTGAAATTCTTCCTTGGTATTAAGATTTAATGGTGGTAGGTACATAGCAAGTAGTGACAGGTACTCCTGCTTTTCAGTACAGCAAAGCTAATAATACTTGGAAATATTTACATGGTGGTTGTTTTTCTAATCTTATTTCCTTGATGAGGCTCTAGTAAAGGTGGCTTGTCTGCTCTCTCCATCGGGAGTGAGAGTTGTATGTATTTCAGTTGTAAAAGGCTGTGGAGAGAAGCTGGTGTCTCCATAGCAAAGATTTTAGTGTTTCGTGATAAACTCGCATATATTTTTACCCCATCTAATTTAAAACAGTCTGCACGACACTTTACAGGAATGATTTGTATGCAGCTTTTAAATATTTTCTTTTTGCTGCAAGAGAGATGAGTGGCACGGAGCTGCTTTTTCTGAGGGTGCAGAGTGCTGGGATTCTCAGCCAAGTGTTATGTAATTTGTATGCCACTGATGCACGGTCATAAAAAAAATACTCGCATAAATGTTGAAGGAAAGCTTGTGTAGTCAATTATTCGAAATCACAAGCATCCTGAACGGTATGGGTTTGTGCAGCTAGAGCCTTAATAAAGTGTGCTTGGGCAAAATGCTGTCTTTGGTATCCTGCTGTGAAGGGGGGGTAGGAAGCTGTCGGTGCCCATGGTCTGGGGGCTGGTTTTGAGTGTATTCAGCTGTACCTGGAATTGGCAAGCTTTCCTGTGTGAGAACTGGTGTTTTCTGGCGTATTTTCTCATGCAACTGTTGGGTATTTAAAAACCTTAATTTGTCTGAGTCTGGGTGGTGGTGCTAGCTTCATCTGTGGCTAGTTATAGGTGATGCCAATTTGTAATCCTTTACAAGTGTGTAAAAAAAAAAATAAAAAAGAAGCTTAAATGCTAATAGCAGTGAAAAATCTGTTCAGCATGTAGCGTGTGTGAAGAAAGCAGGCACACACGTTAGTCTGTGTAGTCTCCGTCAGCTGAGCCGAGAGCTTTTAAAAATCTGTTCTAATTTTTATGCTGTATGTGGAATGGCTAATCCCATAAAAGCGTCGCACCTTTTGACAGATGAAACGCTGCTGTTCTTAACTTATTTGAGCAAAATATTTTTATAGATGGTATTAGCTCTGTGGCTCCAAGGGTAATGCAGTCCTTACACGAGAAAGATCTTGCTTTGATCTGACAGCTTTCAAGATCCATTTCCAATCACTGAGTTCCATTAACTCTGTTTATAATGGTGCCCTCAGACTTTTTTCTGTTTATGTGACTCTTTAAGGTGTTAACATTTCTGCGCATACGAGTTCTCTTTTAATAAACTGAAGGAGTAATTGGGGTCGGGAAAGGAAATAATCCTGTTAGAAGGTGCAGTTAATTATATCAGGTATTTTGGGCTCCAGAATTCTTCCTCTTGATTCTTTAATGTTTTCCCCAAACTGTAGGATGTAGAGAAACCATCCAGTTGCCACCAACGTAGGGTGGTGTCTGTACAGTTAATTTTGGCAGTGTGAAACCAGTGCAGCTGCAGGTTTGTTGGCCCTGAGGGTCGTGGAGGAGAGGAGGGGAGGCTTCCCCGGCGAGCAGCCCCTTCCCTCTTCTGCCTTGTTACATCCTTGGACACGATCCACGTGGTCCTGGCACGGGAGCCCCGCAGCTCAGCAGCACCCCGAGCACCCCGTGGCTGCCGGCCGTCGGTGGGAGCAGCCTCCCCTCTCCCTCTGCTCCCGGTCCCTTCGGGGCACCGCCGGCGTCTTGCCAGACCTCACGTATGAGAAACCATCCTGGGTTTTCCTGCCCCTTTCAGTTTTGGTAGTGAGAAGGCGTGAGCTCCTAAAGAGGACTTCTGAAACCTGTGCCTCGTCTGGTTGATTTTCGTTTTCTGAAGTTCATCACGCGAGTAAGTTGTTCTCCTCGTTGCAGTGTAGCTGCTGTGAACAGAGGCAAAATTGCAATCTGCGAAGGCTGAGGAAGTGGGAGATGCTACCCCAAAGTAAGCAAAAAGTGTGTGGTAGTCCTTAGTGTTGTGGGGTAGCAATGATGGAGAGTGAATTAGCTGTTGTAGCCAGAAGAAAGTGATGTTTTTTTCTAGGTCAGGGTTGAAGGCACTGTCAGGGTGGTGATGTGAAGCATATATTACTGTCTGCATTGTCCCTGCCATATGGATGTGTGCAGTACTGCCCTTGGCATTCATGCATTGAATTATTTATCCTCTAAAAATCTGTAGGCAGCCTTTCTTCCCCTGTCTCCAAGAAAACCAAACTTAACCGATGAGTATTTTAAAAATAAATCCTCCACAGTAAATTACTGCAGCGGCAGGAGCAAGCTATTGATTGTATATTGCGTTTGAATTAGTAAACCAAAGGTTACAACATTTGGTATTTCGTGGAAACACTGAAATATTAATTCTGCTGTTAGGTGCAAGAGTGTTCACGCTGGCGCTGGGTTGATATGTGACGAAAATGCATGCCTCTTTCTTCTTCAACAAAATTTACAAACTTTGAAAATCAAATGGGTAGAAAGAAAACTTCTTAGTATGTGTAAAAGAAGCTTTGTCTCAGCTATGTGCTGAGGGAACCGATGTTTTTCTCACTTGGGAACAGCAAGAAAGGACCCCCTTTTCTCTTGCATTGTGTTGGATTTGCTCTGAGAAAAATCTTAAGGTGGTTCTTGTTGGAGCGGTAGGCTTCAGGTCCTCAGCGGAGGACATCACGGTGGGGTGGTTACATGGCTGTGGGTGATCAGGGGAGGGAGGGGAAGCAAACAAGGAAGGAAGCTGGCTCTAATTTTTTTTTTTTTAAGAGACTGACAGCTTTGCAGTATAGAAAAGGTCTAAAATAATTTACCTTTAAAGCAGCATAAAGCTGCTAAAATTGTATCACAGGCATGGCAAAGAAGGGAGATGTTCCCATCTGAAAAATTCACCACAATCCAGAAGCAGCCTGTCCCTGAGGGATTGACAGCCTGTGCAGCGAGCGGCTGAAGAGCTAGGTTTGGAAAGTACTGTGCTGCTCTGAATTTCTCGATATGAAATGAGAGTATGTGTAATAAGGAACTCCTAACCCCCTCCCCCCCCCAAACATTAAATAGCTTTAAAGGAAAATAAGGTGAATGGAAACTTCATTATTAAGTCTGAAACGCTTAACTGCAGTTCATGGTGCATCTTCATTTTAAATAAAGCACATATGAAAGTGCTCCCCCTCCCCCTGAGCACAGAGCATTATCAGCTTATCTGGGCAGGAGTTCAGAGCCATAAAAACTATATCCTGCTTACACCTTCCAGCCTATCCTATGACCTGCTCTGTGTAAACAAGTTGTACCAGGAGCTCCAAATTACTAGTAAGTAGCTGGGTTTTCTGCAGGCTGGTTGGGTCCAGGAGGAGCCAAGATATATTTCCAAGAAGCTCTCTGTTGGGAACGGGCTCCTGATAGCTGCCTTCTACAGGGAGGAGGTACCAGATCTGATATCCTGCTGACTGGGGCAGTGACCGTATCCTGTGAAAAGCAGTAATCTTTTGGGTAGACTTTACACTTTCGGTCTGGTGTGTTCCATGTTATGCGGGATGATGGCTGTTGCAGATTGTGAAATGTCAGTGTTGTCGTAACAACACACACCGCTTGCTGCACCGACTGTTGTTCTGCTGTTGCGTCAGGTCTTGGATGGACTGAATATGTAAGCCTATTTATAAAGTACTGCTATAGTTATATCTTTAGATGGATGAGATTAGCCGTGCCGATGCTGGGAGGAGATATAGGTAGATGTGTGGAAGGGTGTGTGTGTGTGTGTGGAAACAAACATCCTGCTCATGGTTGTGCTATGGTTGTTTAAATACCACTGGGTGAGCCGGTGCTCTAGTTACAGGGTTTGGCTGCTTCCCATAGCTAGCTGTCTCCTTGGTTTCATCTTGCAGCTAGGCACAGGCAGATGCATTTATCTGAACTAGCTTGTAGGTCTGTAATGAGCAACCCTGGGTATTTTTGTGGGTAAAACTTTACCTTTCTGAGCAGTCCAAGAGTTGAACGCGCTAGCCAGGTTTGAAGACGAAAGCCTGTTCTCCTTGAACGTCGACATTTTTATTCCAACTCGTGTGGTTTCTTGCCCTACCTGCTCCGAAAGGACATGTGAGAATATGCTAGTTTTGACAGTCAGGATGGCTGATAACTGCTCTGTCTTTTCTAGCTTCCTTCCTTGCTGTAGCCCGTCTCTTGGCACGCGTTGGGGTACTGTGCAATGACTGTCCTGGTCTCTGATCTGTTTGATGCTCTTCTCCATTTTGCCAGCTGCCCAGAAGGCTTCTGGCTTTCTGACCGGGTTCTGAGGTGCCTTGCATTACTTGGAGCTGCTCTCTGTTGTGGGCGACGGTGGCGAATTAAATTGCCTTCCCTTGTGATCCGCACTGGTTCCGGGGTGTTAAACTTGTTCTGTGGTGAGAGCTGAAGTGCCTTTGAGTTAGCCTGCATCCTGGAGATCAGACGAGAAGTCAGCTTTGTGGGTTTTTCCTGGTGTGCCGAGTAGTGCTCCTTGGTTAGAAAGCTACAGGTTGTAGTCTTAAAATGCTGACTTTACTTCTGCAGTCTGTTCTGTCTGCTAGCTTCCCCTGCTTCACCCACCATAACATTTCTTCTCCCTTCTGTCTGTCCCTCCCCCTTCCCGGGAGCCTCATCTGATGGAGGTTCTGTTCGACTCTCTGCTCTCGCCTTGGTCCTCCTCATCCAGGATTCTTGTCTCTAATTTTAGCCTGTCTGCCTTTTGATGTTCCCTCCCGTCTGTTCCTGCCTTTCTCGCTATCTCTGAGATCATCCTGCATCTTCATCTCCCTCTGGAGATCTGGGCCTTGGTTTTGCATGGTGGGAGGAGAGCTCTCGGAAACGGGGGGAAGCTGCAGTAGCGTCGAGAGGTGCGGGATCTGAGGGCATGGAGACTTGTGCCAGGGATGAGAGCCTGGGGCGCTGGCAGCTTGGGCCTGCTGTCCTACGCCTGTCCCGCTTCCCACTAATGGCTCGTTACCTCCTCTGCACCACTGTCACCACGTAGGGTCTCTGCTGGTTAGATCAGCCCTCTGAATCTTCGTCGTCCGGATCCGTCCTGCGTGTAAATGCTGGGGCTCTTTCCCGTGACGTTACCAGCAATTTAAGCAGAATTTAGCCTTTATGGGGCAGAGCAGGTAATTGAAACCCACAAGAATCTTTCTGATGGTCTCCTCAGAGCTGTTATCGTGTCCATCTGGTGCTAATTCACTTGCAGTGGAGAGGGGTGCAGGGGAGGTCTGCTGGCAATGTTGCATGCTTAGTATTGCCTAGCAGCCTGGCTTTCCATGAACCTCCTGCCGTTTGCTGGGGCGTGAAAGCTGCAAACTGCATGGTTTTCTCTCGAATTTTACTTCGTGTTAGCATACATTTGCTTACATTTACAGAGAAAAAGACGTTTCTAATGCGGGTGCCTTTTGACACAGTAAGCCAGTTCTCCTCGAAAGGATGTGGTGCGCATCAGCAGAAAGCAGGGTACCCGACCCTACGGATCCGGCGTTCGGAAAGGTACCGTGGCTGGTGGGATTCATCTGCTTGAAGGCTAGTGAGGATGCTGTGCGTACGCATAATCTGATCTGCGCAGAGAATATAAATACTTGCTGTTGCAGACACGCAGCCTGTGGTTTCAGAAGTTCTCCTGTGAAAACAAGATTGAACCCCTCTACCACTGCAGCAAGAATCTTCGGTAGAAACCCAGTCCTAGCAATTAGGGAAGGTTTTAAAAGGCACCTAGCAACTGCTACTGTAGTTCAGTTTGCAGATTTTTATTTTAGGTGGTCGTTTTCTGGTTCTTTTTTTTTTTTTTTTTTGGTATAAGGTTTGTAGCTGCTTTCTTTGCGTTGTGTGGAGATAGTCTGCAGATTGCTGTAGAGAAAAAGGTGGAGGGAGTTGTGGATCAGTGACTAAATTAGTTGAAATGATAATGGTAAAGCTGCTGTGGGCTCTGCAGCAAACGATCCTCAGGGAAGGTGGAGCATGACTGGAATATATTTGGTGGTATGTGAATTTGGTGTTTGTGGGTAACCTGAGCTCACCTGTGAAGAGTTTTGTTGCCCAGATACTTTCTGACCTAACTTGCTTTTGTCAACAGTCGCACCAAATGATTAACGAATGATGCTTTCCATGAGTGTGGTTATGTAAAATGTTAATACACTGCATTTTTTCAGATCAGCTTTATAACATGCGCAGGGCTTTAAGTCGAACTTCAAAGAAGATAGTTTGCTTTATGGTTGAACCTATGAGCAGTTTTATGTGCAGGGTGGAGTGAACTTGCGGAGAATATTGCAGTTTTCCCACTGTCATAAAAAGTTATGGTCGTCATGATTCAAGTATTGTTCTGTAGGTGGAGGCAAGAGACAGATGCAGAGGTCAGCGGGAGAGTGTGTGGAGTAAGTTCAGATGTGCCAGTGCAGTGAATGCCGTCTTCTGTGTTCCCGGCTCGCTGAAACGGGTTCAAAAAGTGCCTTGTGCTCTTTCTGGGTCTTCCTAAGAAACCTGCACCTGTGTTACTCGCGGAACAGGCAGACCATTTCCATGGGAAAGGAACTTGGCAGGGAGAACCGTGAAACGCGGCTGAGAGGGGTGCTTTTTTCCAGTGCAGTATTTTAAACTGTTCTTAAAACGTGGCGCTTCAGAGTGGAAAAGAGACTGTAAGTCAGTTTATAACCTACTTTCTTTCTTTGGGCTTTTCTTTGGGGTACGAGCCAAGTGAGTTAAAAAAATAAATAAGTGGCTGCCTCTTGAACGAGCCTCGTTCCAGTTAACTTCACCCATGCTTCAGAAGATGCTTAAAAACTGAGATATATTCCCTAAAAAATGGACTGTTTAGGCTAAGTGATCATGGTGGGGAGAGTAGGATAACCTTTTAAAGCTTTAATTGTGGGCTTTTCTAAAAGTGTCTGACAACGGGTTCTCATTGACCTCTGCTGCTTTTAAACCATGGTGAGGTATAAGACTCTCCTAGCTGTAGTCAATGCTGCAAATTCTGAGCTATAAACCGCTTCAGTTTTCAGTAAGTTATAGCTGATTAAAATAAGTCACTATTCCAGTTTCAGTCAGATCTCTATAAATATTCTGAGTGACTTAGCCTCTCGTTTAAAACGTTTTCTCCTGGGATGAGGAGGTATAAATGTGCTCTTTGTTTGCAGCCAGGAAAATTAAAGGATCACAACATTCAAAAACGTACGTGTTAGATCTTCTGAAAAACTGTTTCTTAAAGAATGTATACTATATCTAAATGTGCAAACACCTTTGTTATGGCATGTCTTTTTTTTTTCCATTATTAGCTTGAAGAATTTTATTTTGAATACATTAAAACTTGAAAAAAACCCAACAAACTAGGATCCTTATCTTTGGATGATCCATTAGCTGTTATAGACTGCCTTTTATTTATTTTGGTAAACACATGTGTGAATGTAAACATTTTATCCAGAATGGCCTTGCAAATGTTGCTGCATTAACATATATTGTCATGGAGAATAATTTTCACTTAACTGTAATTTGCTTTATATTTTCCTCCCTGGTTGCCATAGAAACGCAGTCCGATGTGGCAGTGACTACTCACAGGAGCTAGGTTATGCATTGCCTTTATAATGGACCTCTGTTAATCATGCTGCAGTTTTCACTGAAGGAACCATGATTATTTGCAGGAGGCACTTTATTTACATAAACTGTAAGATGCCTGCGGTACCTCAGCTTAATATTCAGAGTTATCAAGGGTGCTTTTCTGTTCTGCGGAAGTTTTGTCGTAAGGACTGCCTGTGTATTACGGTGATTGTGCAATTGATATATATTTACTTAAATTTAATGTCAGTTAGACTTCATTTTCAATTTTCATTTCATTTGCTGTAATAGCCTAACTGGTTACACTCCTTCCTACGGTTCAGCTTAAGATCCTAGATGTTCAAAACACAGCAATGACACGTTTGTTATCCTTATCTGTGCCTAAAAAGCTGCCTTGCTTTTCATAATAATGTGTCTGTGTCTTTATGGTGGTGGTTGCAGCTGGGCAAACACCTTCTCTTCCACCCCAAGCCTGACCTCTAACAACAGTGAGCTTTGTCTAACAGAGAGATACCAAAGCCCTTAATCATGCTTACAGGGAGAAAAAGTTTCCTTTTGGCCCAGGGCAGGTAGAAAGGGGGTGAAGATGGATTTTAGTCACATTTGTTGCCTGTCTGTGGATTTGGGGTCGGTTTTGCCCGTCTTGTCCACGTCTGCCTCACGCCGCGGCTGCTGTTCTTCTGAACTGTGCCCACGTTTCCCTTTGATTTACTTCCACTCGGGAACCCCCAGGCTCAGAAAATGCAGATGTGAGCGTTAGGTTATAGATGTCCACTGCAGCTGGCGGTAGGAAGCTGATTTTGCAGCTGAAGATAGCGGGGCCATCCCAAGGCAGAGGTGATGTAGGGCTTTGGACGTCACGTTACGGTACGTGCCGTAGCGTGGTGGTGAGATTTGCCCTCATCTGGAGGGGGCTGTAGTGGATCCTGTGAGCGAGTAGAGCGGGTGCTTTCTTTCCTTTACTGTGACTTCGAGGGTAAGGTATAGCGTGATCTCCAGGGGTGTCCTGGCACTTGCAGGAAGCCCTGAGAAAATAGAAGGATGCTGATCTCTGCCTTTGTCCATGGCTTGTTGAAACCTTGGAAGGACCTGCCTTCCAGCTACCGAGATAAGAGTCATGGTGGCATCGCTTCAAACTGAACTTGTCAATTAGCAGATGATTCATTTTTGCTTAATGGGATGAGCTAAAGGGAGGAAAATCGGCCACATGGGATTCTCTTTTGTCTGTGTACTTTCATGGCAGAAACCTTAAATTGTAACTTAGAGATGTGAATTTCATTTGCCTCCTGAACCAGACTCCTCAAAATGAATTTTTAGTTTGGCTTTACATCTTGAAAGAAAATTTCAATGTTGGCCATTTCTTTCCTGCTCTTTGTGGTTAGATGCCAATTATCGGTTACATAAGTCCGGATTACTCCAGCACGTCGATGCTTTCAGATGCATATGGTCTCACAGTTATTTCTTGGTACTTTACAGAGAGAATTGAGTAACATTTTGTTCTGTAATGCAGTATTAAGAAACCAAGCATTTTTTTTCCTGTAATGGCATATAAACAAGTAGTGATAACATCCTATTTAAAGCGCCTGGAGGAGGTAGGGCTACGGAGGGAAGGCAAGGCTGAATCAAGCTTTATTTTTCTGATACCTACACACCATATTTTAGTACAGTTTTGCTTGCCTTCCATGAAAGCTGTGAGCTATTATAATGAACTATTTTTTTGAGGTGTATGAGCACAGTGCGGTGTGTGTGCTGTGGGTATGGAGTAGCCTTGTTAATAGGTGTTACTCACCTCTGCTCCCCTTTGTGTATTGCTGTGTCTTTCACTGCATGATGTTGGTGCTCTTTTGCTGTTTACACGAGGCAGATGTGACTCACAGTCAAAGGCCAATCTAATTTTAATAAAAGTCTGAAAAACGGCTTGGCTGTAGTCAGGGCTTTTGGGTCTCGTGTAGACTTTTTGTGTTTTTCCTTTTTTTTTTTTTTTTTTTTCTGCCTGCTGTCACATAAATGCTCAGGATCGACCATCAGCTTTTGTTCTTCAGTGACACGTTTGGGATACTTAAATGTACCTCTTCAAAGGAGGGAGGTAATACGTTCTGACAATGCCAGCATCTCGAAGGTATCAGATGGGACAGTCAGACTTGCTGGCAATTTATGAAATAACGAACACTTACTCTATGTAATTCATAGGTTTATCTGAATTTTATTCCACTTTTGCTTAACTTCAGCTGCCTGAAAATTAAGTGTTCCATACCAAATACTTGATAATTTGGAAGTATTTTATTTGAGAGTTAAGTATTAAAATACGTAATAGTGTAAGAAATTATTAGGAAGCAATTTTCTGAGCTAGTGTTGAGTGGATTTTTCTAGTATCATAGGAACAGCCTAATTTGGGAATGAAGGTAGAGGTGTATGATGGCTGTTGAGCCTGTGGTTCAAGTCCAGGGGACGTCACTATGTTGGTAGAGCAGAGCTGGGCAGTCTGCTTAACTTGTTTAAAAGGAACAACCCGCCAAAAAACCCAGATGGCCCTGTAGTCTGTATATAAATGGGCGCGTATGATGGCTAACTTGGAGACAGCTTAACATTTTTTGACTTCTTCCCGGGTCTGAGGCAGCTATCTCGGCAAACCTTTAGGTGTTTTTTTTTTTTGGTTGTTTTTTTTTTTTTTTTTCCCCAAAGGTGCAAGTCCTGAAGGGCTGCTTGATGAATTGCAATGTGAGCACGGTTGTAGGTATAAACTAATGCATGTGGTTACCTT
>JANZLQ010000092.1:42305366-42360701 GCA_026212715.1 Elanus axillaris | reverse complement strand
GCCCTGTAGTCTGTATATAAATGGGCGCGTATGATGGCTAACTTGGAGACAGCTTAACATTTTTTGACTTCTTCCCGCAAGTCCTGAAGGGCTGCTTGATGAATTGCAATGTGAGCACGGTTGTAGGTATAAACTAATGCATGTGGTTACCTTTTGTGGACTCATTGAGTAGACTCCTTTACTTGATAATTGGGTTAAATATTCATTCGTTAGCATGAGAAGAGCAGAGTGCTTTGGTAGCAGAGAGAGTATTTGACTCTTTATCAAAAGTTTCGCTTTGAGAATATCTTAAGGTTCCCTTATTTGCACTTGGGTTTGGCCTGACTGCTAATGCGTTACCTTATCAGAAGTCATGAAGAAGTGTTAATTGCAGATAAAACATTATAAAGCCAAACTGTTCTGCTACCTCCTTTTCTTGGACACTTGGGTTGACTTTGAGCCGCTTTGTATCCCATGTCGTGCCTTGAAGACGGCACTGAATTTAGTTCCATTAATTGTGCTAGAGATTTGGAAGGGAAGAGTGCTTTCTAACACAGCCTGGACATGGTGCTGTTACCGAGAAAATGGTGCAAATTGGGATGAGATGTGGGGTGGTGGAGAGCTCGGAGGAGCTGCCTTGTGTGCAGTCGTGGGAAGAGGGATTTCTTCAGGGAGTGGGCAAATTGTTTCCTTCTGCTCTGAACAGCCTCTTAATGAACTGCCCTCTCCAGGGTGTAGAGAGATTAACCTCCCACTGCTAACTTCAACCTGGGAGACTTCCACCATACTGCTGCCTTCAAATGTTTGTATCTAAAAATACGTTCATGCTGCTGCACAATGGACTCCAGGCATGTTAATCTTTTCCTTTTAAGAAGGAGACTCGCATTACTGGATGAACTACTGCGTGAATTGTATTTTTTGCTGTGCAGTTTTACCGTTTTTCTTCTTCTAACAGAAAAATGTGGTGGAAATAATTGTTCTGGTTGGAATTCCCTCTCTGACAACAATAGCAGAAATGGGGTGGGGTTGTTTGAAAATGTTTAATGATGAAAAGTTTTGGAGGAGCAAGCTCTCCCAAGCTGTGCAGGCTTCACTGCGTGGTTCTGCTTTACTGTTTAGTCTTCCGCGAAAATGGCAGCGTTCTTGCAACTGGCCGTTTGAATAGTTTTGACCGCTTCTGTCTCGTCTGAGCACAACTGTTTAAGAATGCTGTATCTCTATCGGATCTTACTTGCTCTACTATGTTCTCTCATTCTGCTGTGTTCATTTGGTTGTAATTTAGCACTTCTTTTTCTTTGGATGAGGAAGCATGAAAGCCTACCAGGCTAACACCTATAAGCAGTACTTGGAGTTATTGCTACCTCTGTGTGTAATGATTCATCTTGGAGGCAGGCAGCTTGCTGCCCTCAATACCTCAGTGTAGTTCCAGACAAATTCAGATGTTGTGCTTCAGCATTTCTGGCTTATGAAGTCTCAGTGGTGATGCTTCTCTTTACTGTAAGGCTTCGTTTCTAGGTAATTTTGGAGAATATTTGATGGTAGCAGTAGCACAAGGGCTAGTTTAGACACAGCGTGGATAGCTGTAGGTGAGTTTACTGCCTTGTGTGCAACAACCTGGTAGCTGATGTTCTTGCAGCGAGTTATAACTTGAATTCTTGCTGTTTGTGCCACCGGGGAAGCTGCAGTGGGGTGTTTGAGGTCTGGGATGTAGAATGACTTGCAGCAAACATTGCGTAAGTACGTGTAGCTTTGGTCTCGGCGCTTACTGTTTTCTGTGTGTTCCTAAGAGAAACGCAGTTTTTGCCTCTCAAGCTATTTAAGACTCAAGAGTATATTTTCCTCCTTTCATGTTTGGCTTACCTAGACTCATTTTCATACAGGAGCTCACCTGCTGCATGTGCTAGACTTTCATCTGCTACACCTGCACGTGTTTTCCCAAGACTTGCTGTTGATGCTAATCAGCACCAGGGCTCAGTCGCAAGCTGCTTAGACAACCTAAACCATTTGTAAGGAAACTTTCTTGAAAATATGGATGGCATTAGAGGGACTCGGGCTTAAAATTAGAAACTGTTTATGATGCACAGTTGTAGTTGTTTACCTTGAAACCATAATTATCTTATTTCCTGAGTTAAAAACGTCACGTCAGCTTGCTGAAGCAAGATTTGATGACAAAGGAATTGTTTTTAGCCACCAGCAGAGCAAAAAACACTTCAAATGTGTGTCTAAATATGATTTTATAACCTAAAGTACAGCACACTCAGGATTTTAAATTGGCTGTGGAAGTTGCGTGGGCTTATGGGTAGGCCATTTGGCTGGGGATCAAGGGACTGGGTTTAATCCGAACTCTCTGTCCTTTTGTCCTCTGAGCACTTTCCTTGCCACCCTCTGTGCTGTTTATTTGGACGGCGATGTGTTTGAAGGAAGGGATATGCCCTTTCACTAGGTGTTTGTAGATTTTCTCGGGGTGTGGTTTCATGGCACGGCCGGAGCTGGTTCATGGCTGCTGCTGGGGGTGGTGGGGGGTGTGTGTGTGAGTGTCCCCCACCCTCCATGGCAAGTGCTGCCTCTTCCCGGAGCCGATTCTGCCCCTTCCGAGGTGGGAGACCAGTAGGCAGAGGAAGACGAGGAGGTTTTCTGCTGGGCTGGCCTGTTGCGCCGATGGACGGAGGAGCTCCAGAAGCGCGCGAGGGAGACGGATGGGATCCAGCATCTCCCCCCCCGAGGAGCTGGGGTACCACTAGCGTACACAGACAGACGTTTGACTTCCTCCTTCTATTATTTAGTAATGCTCTCTGGTGAGTCTCGTGGATGAGGTGGGCTGTGCCCTCCTCTTGCCGTGTTCTAGACCTTCTGTCTGTAGCTAAGTGAGACTGCAGCAGCCTGCAGCTTCATCCCGTTACCTGGTGCTGCCAGGAGAATGGAAAATGGGAGGGGAGCGACTTCTTTAACGTTGGCAACTGCTACTTAACCTGTTCAGGGCTTCTAATAGGAGGGGGGAAAAAATATCAGTGGAAGGAAGCTGTAGGTGTTTTCAATTTATGTGGTAGTTTTAAAGCATCTCTTTTTGTTCTGACCTTAACTTGCTGGGACCTAGACAATAGAGGAGAGATGCCGTGTGTAAATCAAGGAGGCAATTCCTTTACCATTTCTCCTCGCTATGTAATTTGAGGTGATCGTAAGGCACTCGTCGTAACTCTGGAAACTGAAGACTTGGGCACACTTCAACAATTGCGTTTTTCGCATCGCTTTCTCAGGACCTCCTGGGTCATCAAGCCAGCTCTGCTGCTGTGGCAGTTAACGGTGTTGTCAGCTAATCCTGGTGATGGCTGTACATCCCTGGTTGTGAGCCTTTGAGTGAGACCTGCTGCATATTCTTAAGGAGAGAACCCGAATGTGAGTTGTTGAAGTGTTTGGTTGTAATGTTCATGTGACTACGCAGAATTTTCTTGGCTGAGGAGGTTGTATGCTGCTGCTTGGAGCAGTTGATCGTGCGCTCTTCGGGTAAGTTTGCTCTGGTTTTTTCCTGTTTGAGAGGGACTATGTGTATGTTGTTGAAGGCTGAACTGTGACTTCTTTGACTCCTCCCTGGCTGATTACTGTGTTTTAAAACGGGATGCTTGCATCCTTTTCACAAATCAGCTTTCGGGAAGGAAATAGTTCAGTTATTAATAGTAACCTGTATCCAATTTGCCACTGAATTGCATGGTTGCAAATATCTGAGACTGTAAAGATGACAAGTGTGTCTGTCATTCTTTTTTTTTTTTTTGTTCTGAGGAATGGTCAGTGTTTTCTCAATGTGTCGAAATTGAGCATGGAGTAAGAAATCGCAGACTCGTATTTTTAAATAAAGTGGTGTTCTTCCTAGCCTAGTAGCATCGTTAACCCTCCTTCCTTTCCTTAGAAGAGCTTACAAAGGGAATTTGAGTGGAATGGATGAGTAAAGGGCTCTCAGTAAAGTTACAGGGAAGGTATTCAGTCTGATGATGGGAAAGTATGGCTTTGTCCCACTTCAGACTTGTATTTAGGAGGAAAGAAAAGGAGAAGGTACCTGAAATATGACAGCAGCTGTGATCTAACTTCAAATGACTGGTTTAATTCCAGGGAACATACTTACTGTCTTCATTGGGTTGTTGAAGGCCAGCATCTTGGAGCTTAATTAGGACAAGTTGAGGATTGAAGATATTTTAGCTTGGCTTCATTCTGCTCAGTATGGTGGTTTTTTTTGAGCTCTCAAAGATGGCAGTACTTTTGTCGATCTTCAGAATTCATTTTTGAGTGTCCCTTTTGATGGTGTATCAGCATGTGTCTTCTAGATCTCAAATGGTAGAAATTCCCCATGGTCACCGGGGGTTGTTATTGTTGTTAAGTGCAGGTGGTAAGTTTCTAGGATGGCTATGAGAAATGGAAGCTAGAAAGCTGGCAGCTCAGTCTTTTGCCAGATGAATCTGTAGCTTTTGAATATACGCTGAGTTTTCTAGTACTTGATTAATTTCCTTTTAGTTTTCCCGTAAACCTTTCTAATTGTCAATGTCTGGGAATATTACAGCTCATGCTGTTGACTCCAGTAGTGCTAGTTTTCCTTTATTACTTCTTGTTGCTGTGCCTAGGAAGAGCATTTGTTGTCTTTGCCTCCTACATTTTACTTGAACTTGCTGTGTGGTGGTTTCTGTGTTGACCTGAAAGCCTTTTCCTGGACTATGCTTTCTAAAATGTTTGATTTTCTTCTATATTATGCCCTTCATTTTACATGTCTACAGGTATGCTGCTGTACTTAAGCTTTTAAAAAAAATGCTATTTATACTCTGTATTAATTGGATTGGAAATATACTGCTTTTCAGAAAGGGCTCAGCAAATGTTTAGGATACGGAGGTTACAATTTCTTCTCATTTCATGTGAACTAAAAATAATCGTGGAACAGCACCATTGTTCGTCTTGTGTCTCTTCCAAATGGCTTAGGAATTAACAGCTTTCTATACACCAACATAAACAGCTTGAGGGTTCTGTACATCTTCGTGTTGAATTTTATGGCTGGATAGCTAACCAGTTCAGGTTATTTGAGAACAGATATGATGCTGTTGTTCTGAGCTGGTTTTCTCGGAAACACATTGCCACGTGCTTAATGTGTATATTTGTTTTTGCCGTGTACCAGTAATAACAACGTGTTCTTCCAAAGCAAGACAGTGGATCTTGGCTTTGCACGTGCAGATCATTTAGTAAAAAATTGAGCCTGATGATGCATCTTTTTGGAAGAGATTCAGCCAGGCTGGAAAGACCCAGCAGTCTTAGGTAATCACATTTCATATTGGAGCTCTAAAAAAGAAAAATGGTAAGGGTCTGGAGGATTATTTGGAAGCGTTGGGGCTGACAAACAAGGATGCCTGTAGCTCCCTGGGTTGCGGGCTGCTGAAGTGACAGTGGATAACCATTTTTGGATGCCTAACCATTTTTTTTTATTTCCATCTGTGACAAAGGTGGCTGCTTGATGTAAGTTAATGTTGTTGTAAATCAAGTGTTGCTAGTATAGGTAAGAGTTCTTTATCCATTTGCTGATAAAAGTGCATGATTTTTAAGGTATTTAACATTTTTTAAAACTAGGGGATTTTTTTTTTTTTTAACTCAAGTAGACTAAAACATAGCACGGAAAACAGTGTGTCCTCTAGACTGGCCAACAGAGTCTTGTCTCTGCTTGCTAGTACAGAAGGGCAAGCTGTAGCCTTGAGCTTCAGTCCAAGGTTGGTTAAGGAAATTGCAGAAGCTGTATTTTGACTTAATACTTTCCACTCATCAGAGAAGCCACAGAAGGTGGTAAGGGTGAAAGAGGAGGGATGAGGGAACATGCTTGTGTATTTCCAGAACTCTTAATTGTGTGCACAGAATTGAAAAAATCTGGTTCAGTGGAAACTGTTCAGGCTTGCTTTGCTCTTCTGCCACTTCATGCCAAGAAAAAAAGCGAATGAGTTCAGTGATTTAAGCTTTCAGGTTGTGCTGGGAGCTGGGACTCTTTTGACAGCCTGTTTTTTACCCTGCCAAGTACCGTTCAGGCTGCTTTCACGGATCTTTCCAGGAGAAATGATAGGTAATTTTAAAGGTTAGAAATTTTGAGATGTTCATGAGGGTAGAGAACTTTAAATGTCTGATATGAAGAAACCAGATAAACCGATAGTAAAGTTGGCATGTCCAGTAATTTCAGAGTTTACTGCTCAGCTGCCTGTTGTGTGTTTGCAAGGGTTAAACTCAGTGAAACATTAGGCTTCTGCTGATAATTAGTTTTTTAGTTCAGTGCAATTCAAACATAAAAGTAATTAAACATTTTTATTCTTTTGACCTACTGCAATGAACTACATAATTTTTTATTTGAACTTCTCAAGTCTCATTTCTATAAAAGGAGATACAGAAATGTACCGTACACAAGCATCGGTTCCCATTCTCCTTGCAAGCACGATGTTCGGAGTGTTTATAAAGTAGGCAACAATAGTACGCAGTAATTCCTCGGGGTCAGCCAAGAATATTGGTGATGGAAGCTGAGTCCTGTTGTTACATCAGTGTGTAAATACTGTAACTAGTGTCGTTTAATGAACTGAAAAAAGCACAAATCTGGAGGAATACCTGAAGCACATTGAAACTAGTCACTTGACATCACAGATCCTGTATTCTTTTCATTCACTGGAATGAAACTCTAAACAGCTTAGTTGTTCCAGTTTCTGCTGGATTGTGTTGTCCATGTCAGATGTTCAATTAAAGCACTTAAAGGACAGTTTGGTTCCACAGGAACCGCGTCTTTCCCTTCCTTCATGCTTGTTTTGGTGGGATAAATTGAGCCTTAGGCTCTTCAGCCCACATGTAACTATCTTGATCTGTGTTTTTCAGGACAGTATCAGGTTATTTTGGTTTTTTTATCAAGTGGCAAAAATGACAGGAGCTTTAAGAAATGTAGATCTCAGCATACGTGTTGTCTGCAGGGCAAAATAAAGGAACTTTGAGACCAAGAATGTATTACCTACTTAGTTTCTGAAAGCTATCAAATGAAATTTTACTTGATGCTACAGTTTTGTCACAATTGAACGTACTGAAAGGGTTGGGTTTTTTTCTTTTTAAGCACTAGTGGAATTCTCTCTGCACTTTGGTTTTTCACTTTGGTAGTTGGTACTGTATGAGCATAGTCAGCTATCATGATTGCTGCAGTAATATTTACCTCGTTGTAAATTCTAGTGAAAGGCAGTTTCTGTAGTTCATACCACTGCTGGAAATTTCTCCTTCAAGTGTAGGAGCGGCTGCACGCGTGAGTGAGTGTGACTGGTCCCGCTGAACATAAGCTTGCTCAGCGTGCGTGTATTCGGAGATGGTTGGTCTGTAAGCTACTGATAGGATGCAGAGCATTTCGGTTAGAGGCGTGTTATTTATCTCTAATTTCTGTGTGTTTCTTGGAAACAACTCATTTTCCCCTCCCCTTCAGATCTCCAGTGCAACACCTCTCCTTTTTCTTCTTCATTCTGAATAGTCCTGAGCTGCGTAGAGTGGTCTGGATGTGCTTTTCCAGGCTCTTGAGTGTAACTGCCACAAATCTGATGATCTTTATTAGTTGTACGTCTCCTCGAGGCCAGAGGAAAGCTTTCACTGCTGGTGGTGGGCAGGACTGTCCTTGGCTCTCGAGGGGGTGTGTGCAAAACCTACAGAGAGGAGCAGAGGCAGTAATTTCTCCACCGTTTCTTTATATGTGGCCTTTCAATTTCTTCCCCGAGTTCCAGCACTTGTCGTTTGGATTCTTAACTGACTTGGGTGCTGTAACCAGGCAGGGATAGAATCCCTGTTGTTGCAGAATATACTTAGAAATACTGCTGGAAGACGGGTAGTTGATAATAAGTACATGAGGTTTGTAGTGTTGTCTGTTATGGATTCCCCTTCCGGCCCCCTATTTTCACAGATTCTGGAATTGTAATTTGATTTTACAGTTTCTGAGAATAAGTCTTTTTCATCATTTCAGCAGGGTGAAAGATCAGTGTCTGTATGCAGGGTGCTGTGTAAAGCTGTGCAGGCAGTCTTGTCGAGCTGTTCTGAGCATGACTATGGAGTGCATTGGAAAACACTTCTAAATTTCCCCTCCCTCCGAATTTGTTGTACTCTTACCTCTTTGAATTCTGCATCTGAGGTAATGGAGCTTATCTGAAAGCGTAAGCTCATTGGCGTCTTGTGTGTTCCCCAGTGTATATTTTTACTGAAGCCCTCAGAGAGATGCCTCATTGAAATTCTGTCTCTTCCTGAAATTCTTTTGAGGGAAGCAGATGAGTCCTGTGGAAAAAGGCTGTCCTACTCCCTAGAGGTTTTTTCCATTCAGAAGTTGATCTAAACCAGAATCTAAATCTCATACTGATACCCTGTTATGCTTCTTGGTTCCGGATCACCGTAAATCTGAATTGATGCAAGTCTGCCTTTAAATGAAAATACAACTTTTTGCTTCAAAGGAGCACTAATAAGAAAAAAATCGTACTTGCTTGTGGGGAGGGTGGCCTCTTGGTTGCTTGAAGTGAGACTTCAGTGGATGGCTTCTTTCCTATGCCCTGCAAAATGGAGATTTAAGTAGAACCCCTTCAGCTGATCAAATTTAGAAGTATCTGGATGTATAAAATTGTTAAATCTTGAACGCATTTTTCATAGAGACCCTTCTAAGTGACTCTGCATCTGTGCAGAACTGGTCCAGTTTTATTATTTTATGGCTGACATCAGTCTCTGAAGCCACCTCCTGCCTTGCTCCTGGAACCAGTTAGTGTTCCCCTGCCACATCTCAACTGCCTGCCCGAGCTGCTTTGATGTACGTAGTCTGTATAGTTAATCTCAATGCAAGTATACTGTTTTTTTCAGGTCACATCTTGTGATTGTAAAGCATTTTCCATCTGCAAATACAGATTTCTGTAAAGTTACAAGATAGCCTTTGATTAAGGAAGTTTGAATTACTTAATTCCCATTTTTTTTCAATGAATGCTAGCAAACGTATGCTAGCAAAATGCACCATGCGCTGTAAATCTGAAGTTTACTGATCTGTGTGGGAGTGCAGCAAGAGGAATCAATAAGTAATCAGTGGGGAACTGCTGAGGACTGTGTGTTAAAGAACAGAAGTTGGTGGGAGAACTTAGAGGTTGAAGCACTTATTTTTTTTTTTTTTTTAATGGAACTGTCTGCCTACCCAGAGTTTCCAAATTGCTTCATGTTAATATAAAACAAAGCATCACAGGTCTTGAAAGACTTGAGCCTGCTTTAAACCAGAATCTGGTCACCTTGAACACTTAATTATTTGGTATTTATACTACCATTTCAATGCAAAGGAAAAATGAATGTCTGCCATTTTGCGTTGCAAAATGGTTTCTGTGTGGCTGCAGCTAGCTTGGCATGCATCTGAGTGTTGTCCGATGGTCAGCACTGTAAGTTCATCGAAGGGAAAAGAGGGATAGTAATGTTAGTCTGTGAAATGATACATTTTCATCAGACAAAAGCTAAGAAAATTGAATGGGTAGATGTGTCTAATATTATATTTTTAGACTGTTGGAAGTGAAGTTAGTTTTTAAATTGAAGTCTTGGATCCTGCACAACAGGCGCATTGTGCAAGTGACCCAAATACGTATTGTCAGTCCGGTTTTTGCCCATGATCTGTGCATTGGGCATCTTCTGCTGAAGTATTTGCTGCACTTCATGAGTAATTTGATAACCATTTCATAAGAAAATGGTACACTGTTCACTGTGAAACTTGGCTCGTATGTGGTCACTATTTCAGTGTTACAATACTTAATGTATATTTTATGTGTGAGCGAAGTAATGAATAGAATTGCTATATGTAGGCCAGGAAGCAGATATAACTAGGTCTTCAAAATTGTGTATTAGTATGTCATGGGACAGGATTTCTGTAGACTTCTATGATAATTTTTTTCAGAATTGATCATAGGCACCATTGTCAGCAAGTAGCACTACTGACTTCCCAGAAATTTAATTGGAAGTTCAGCTTTTTTTTCCCCAGTTTATCCTTTATCTCTGTTTAAGTGGATAGCTCTAATTAGAGTTGTGACTTTTATTGTGGAGGAGAAGAGTACAAAAGGGGTAAGGGAATCATGCTGCAAAAGATGCCGCGCAAGTATGGTCATCCTACTCTGTAGGACTGCATTCCCGATCAGGGAATCCTTCAGTGCCCCAGGACTCCCTTGCCTTGGAAAAAACCATGAGGTAGCTGTAGGTTGCTCTTCTGAAGGAAAAGGGTCAGAAAACTTTCATTTGTTTCCCTTTACTCATCTGGAGAAGTCTACCTACTGCAGGATTTTCCTTTCGAGTCAGGACTGTGCACCCTTACATGTTCCTTTGGGTTTTTTGGTTTTATTTTGGCCTGCTCCTTTTCACTGTGGTTCCTGAGACTTTCCTTAGCTTAGTTGGTAGCAGCTCTACCCTGGACACAGCTGTGTTCCTTATCTGGACATCTTCCCTTCGACAAACAAGGGTCTCCCAGGGTTCCCCATGTCCTCCACCCTGTACCTGTCCCAGGTAGCCTCGGGGTCTTTCCTGGATGGATCTTTGAAGAGCGTCCCGTTGGAAGGCAGGTGTCCAAATCCAGCTAAATCCGAGAAGCGGTTTGTGAGGTGGCGAGCAGCAAGACAGTATAAAATTGAACTGCATGTTATGAGCTCTACACAGGCCAGTCCCATTGACTGTAAGTTGTGAAAACATTACAGGAAACTAAATTTGTTGCTGTTGGAAGAAGCATTGCGCTCTGGAACATGGTACGAGGGAGCTGAGCCTTGAAGAGTTGTGGAGGCAGAATTTGGGAGAATAATAATGGTTTAAAACAAAGTAGTGGTTGGCTGCCTCAAAGGAGCTTCACAGTAAAGGCATCAGTGTGAGAGGTTTTAGAAAAAGAACACAAGAAGCAGAGGGTAATTAGGAGGAGGAGGAGGACTATGTGAAGGTTCTAGGAGTTAGGGTGGTCTGTATGAGTCGGGGAATCTTTAGCACTTCGTAAGGGGCAACTGAAATGGAGCAAGCAAATAAAAGTAGTAGTTTTGCTGAAAAGAACACATCTTGTACTTTGTAGTTCCCCACTTGTAACTTCATGTATGTGAGCTTTTGAGTATAAATTTGTTTTTTAGAACTTTTCCTTTTAGAAGAAAATGTACTTTGGAAGAAATCCAAATTTTCCATTGTCAGCTGGAACAGGGGTTGGTCACTGTGTCCCTTGGTGTGGTTTGGAGAGTCTAGAGATCAGAGGGGACATGGGATTTTGAGTGGGGATTTTGGCAGTGAGCAGCATGTGGAGTTGGCAATTAACCCAACCCTTTAAGCGGTTTGTGCAGACCAGAATACCTTCGGTCGGACTGGGGAAGGCCCAGTGCCTCCGCTCCAGGTTACTGCTGCTTGTCCGGCTCGGCCAAGCTTTAGCAGCTGCAGTCTCCACCATCAGCTTATTTCTTTTTACAAAGTTCCTCTGTTGAGCCGCTTCTCTGGGGAAGTGTAGCAGAAGCTCAGCTACTGCTATTATGCATCTAACGCGTGTTTTGAAGAAACTTTGCAGTTTCGCTCAGAGCATATGTGACTCTTCCCATATTTACAGGTCCCTTACAGGTGGAAGTAGGAACCTGCTAATGCTGAGCGGATATCAAGAGGTGCCGTGGTTCACCATGAACATAAAAAATCTGGGATAAGAGAGTGTTTTACGTGTGGCTCTGCCCAAGCTCTCTGGCCCTCCACATTGCAGACCCTTAAACCTGCTTATTAGTCGTTCAGGCTTGCCCTCGCTCGCAGGACTCGTACAGGCTCCTACTGAGCTGCGCTGTCCGAAACTCGTCCCCTCCGCCGTCGGGGAGCGAGCCAGATCGCCCGCAAAACGATAGCGACTTCCGCGGAGATCTCACCCGGAACAGACTAGTTTGCTCTGGCTGGGAGAGAAATTTATTTCGGAGCAAACGTGGTTGTCAGGCGTGCAGGCAGAGCTGGGTGAGTCACGAGACGGGCTGGGTTTAGCTGCAGCTCTCCGGCTTGTCGGGCAAGTCGGGGTTCTGCCAGTGCCGACGCGACGGTCACCTGCGGCTGCCCAGCTGCGTGTTCCCTGTCCCGAGAAGTGGTGAAGAGTTAGGTACTGGGCTTTGGACTCGGATCGTCTGCCAGCCCTTTCATGCACTGGTTTAGCTGCCCAGTTAATGAATATAATTCCCCCTTGCCTTGGGTGCTGAGAGCTCCTGTTGGTTCCTGCCCGGCGCTGGAAATTTCGCTTTGGGAATTTGTAGCTGGAAAAATATCCTTGAAAGGTGCAGCGAGAGCTGTTTGAAAATGAAGAAAAAGTTAGAGCTTTGTAATGCATTAACTGGTATTCAGAGCAAGGATCCAAAGGTGTGCTTAGAAAGAAAGAAAGTGCTTGTGTCGGGTAATTCGGCGTAAGTTGTTCAAGAGAGTGAATTACTGGCACGGGGCACCTGGTAGCAAGCCGTGGGCAGTTCACTCTTTCCCTGCATAGGCTGTTGGTTCACGAGTTGCTCACAGTTGGGCGGGCACATACCTTTTTTCGTAAATAAAATTACTGTGAAATCACACAGATGGTTACAGAAACGTTGAGACAATTATTTTTTTTTTTAAATCTATTATCAGAAGGTTATGGAACTTGGTTGATGCTCTGCTAAGCTTTCCACAATTTCTTTTATTCTTCTGTTTGTGTAGACTTGTTATCAGGAAGTTTATTTCTGGATCAGGCAGGGCTTTGTGTTTAGTAGCCTTCATGCACTCAAATATAGCATGCTCATTGCAAATAAAATGAAACAGTGTGTTATAATTTTCTAATGAACTAATTCCTGTGTTTTTCAGATTACACAGCGTTTTTGGGACACACCTCTGTTGGATTTTAATATATGTCCTGCTAACGACAGCTTTCAACTATGGAATCGGTAAATATTTACCTTGCTTCTGTCCAAATTTTCCATTTTATTACCTGACAAGTGATTATGTCCATGCTGATGTGTTTGGTTGTTTATTTTTTGTTGGGTTTTTAAATTTTATTTTATTTATTTTCTGAAACTTGAAAGTAAAAATTGCAAACTTCCATGGAATAACTTAAAGGTACTAACCAAGAATATCTTAGGAAATGTCTTTTAGTTCTAAGATGACCTTTCACTTTCGAACGGTTTCAAATGTAGCAAGTTTTTCCCTGATTTGAGTGAAAGCAAAAGGTAACTTTCCTGTGCGGGCAGTTCCAGCATTGGTTTGTCCAGCAGACTGTGTAGCTTGTTGGTGCTGTAGACTGCTGAGTGTTAAATAGTCTCTACCTCTAGTCTGTCGTGGTCCTCTTTCTTTCTCTTTACTTTCAAAATGTCTTAAAAAAAAACCAACCACACAAAGTCTATTAAAAAGTGCCAGTTTTACAGTGTTATGTCTCCTTGTGATTAGTATAATTGAAACAGATGGCACCTATGTTTCATTTTGGGCAGAGAAACCTCCCAATATGCTGAGACTACAGTTTGATTCAGTGTTAGGATTCAACTTTTTGGTAGCGTTAGCAGATGCAGAAATAATAGGCTATCTTAGAGTGGAATTTGAGGGTGGGGGGAAGAGGTTTTTTTCCCCTCAGTATTTTGAGAGAGGATGAGGGAGGTCGGTGCTGTCCTCTGGAAAGCAAAGTGATACAGATGAGTTGTGCTTGCTGGTTTTTTTTTTCCGCAGCACTGGCAGTTTGGGGTGTTGCAAGCTGAATAAAAGCTGCTGTTCGCTGCTCTCCATGAGCTCGGCTTTGCAGTGTGTGTCATGGCAGCGGTACGGAGGGGAAGCTCCGCGGTGCAGAGTTCAAGGTCATCCTCAGTATGCCCAGAAATGCTATGGAGAAGGCTCTCGATGGATAACTTAGTGTGTTGCTTCTGCTGTGGGGCTTTGGGTACTTGGCTGGCCTCTTGGTTTATGCTACAATGGAATTATTGGTGTTGAAGTTGTCATTATGATAAAGGCCATTATTGATGGAGAGTTACTGTATGTAGAAATACAGGTCTGCTCTATCAGGTGGCTTTGCAAGCTGGTAGATTTCTTTTGTCCTGGATTTTGAGGAAAAAAAAATAAATCTTTGTATTTAGTTTGTCCATAATAATTCCAGGGTATTCAGAGGGAGGCAAGATGTTATTTCGGTTTCCCTTGGTGAATATTAATAGCAGTAGAAGGCTTTCACAGTGAAACAAAACAGACTAGGCATCAGTAACTCTCCCCTGCTGCAGCTAAGTAATTAAAGTGTATCAAGTGTGAGACCTTTTGCTGTAGTATGCAGTAACTCTTTCCTTAATGGGCGCTCTGCAGTTCCCTGAAAAACCAAGCTGAATCCTAACATCAATTATAAAACAGGTTGTTTACTACCTGTTACTTTTCAGAGTTCGGTACGAACATTTTTCATTCCGAGTTTTGAAATAAATGGTGGTTTGCTTTTTTGAATGCAAACAATACTTTGAAAAACAGGATAGTATTAATTACAGGACCTTTCACTTAAATGAAAACTTACTGAACATTCAAATCTATTTGCGTAGTATACTTGCCCACTGGGCAAAATGACTTGCTCCCTGACAGATTATAGAGCATTGTGGCAAACTGCATCTGTCCAGGGCCTTTTGGCTACATCACCTGCCTTTTGGCCACTAATATCTTATAGGATTATTACTGAGAGCTTAAATTATGCACTACATCGCTATGGTAGCTGCCCTTTAGAAAAGTTTGCCACATAATGCTTTTCTCTGTCTTAGGCCCTTTCTCTCTGGATGTTTTGTATTTTGTTTATATAAAGCCATGCTCTGTTGATTATGGGTCTAGCTGAAACTGTGGATGGAAAAACCTGACAGATGAAGATTGAGGATGTGTGATGTGACAAAACATTCACACTGTGTAGAAAGAAATAATTACTATGAAGTCAGATGTTTCTTTGACTACTGAAACAAACAAAGAAAAAAAGAGTGATTTTTGCCTTGTGGGTTTTGTGAGCCTTGGGAACTGATAGTTAAGTGACCTTTCCCAGTAAAAGAAGTTTGTATCCACTGGTCTGCAAAACCAGTCTATTGCATTACTTAAAAAGCATATTGGTTTGGGGTCTAATAGCTCCATTCCTAGGCTACGGCAGTATGGAGATGTTGGGGGAGGAAGATAACAAGGGGAGAAGATCAGAATCTTTCAGTGTTGGCTGAAAAAATGACCCAAATGTGGCATGTTCGGAAACTGCAGAGGTGAATTCGTAGGCTTTGTGCTGGTGGGGAGGCTACAGCACACACGGTCGCTGCGATCTGTCACGCAGGTACCAGCCAGTGCACTGATGTGCAGTTTACGCCATCCTCTGAGTAGCCCAAGGATTGAACAGAATTAATGCCTGGCCCAAGCTGGAGTAAAAACCTCTCCTAAAAGTCAAGCGAGTCGTGGTCGTCTTTGTTAACTCCTCATGCTGTGCACGGGTAAAACCCCGGGGTGGCTCGGTGCTTGTGTGCCAAACGAGCAGAGGGATGATGTGCAGCCTTCTGTCTCGCCTGGGGAGCAGGTCTTGTATGGTGAAAGCGCTCAGCTTTTGCCACTTGTCCATTTGTGACCACGAGAATGAGGTTGCCTTTGCTGTAAACCTGTGAATGAGAATGCACTGGGGCACAAACCAAGTTGTTTCAGGGTTTTTTTTGTTTTTTTTTTTTTCCCCTCCCCTGTCCAAGCAACTTGTGCGTGTGACTTGCTGTACGGGATGCTGCCTGGATTCCCCCGTTGAAAGAGGCTGAGGATCCTGATCTTGCCAGGACCAGGCTTACCTTTGTAGTAAGATCCTGCAGTGTTTGCTCCATTCTGATGATGCTGTTCCACATTTCATAGCTTGGCTAATGGAGATAAAGCTTTGGTGCTGGAAAGGGACTTGGAGGGCGTCCGCTGTGCCGTCCCCTTCGGTTGCAAACCTGATGCAGGGTGTTTCTGTCCCTGGGATGTGGCTTGTTCCTATCACGTGTGCCCATACCACTGTTTGTGGTGGTGTGCTGTTAACCTGATCCCCAAGATACTCTGCATTTGAATAAAATATAAATATTTAGAGGTTTATGTGGATTATTTGTTGCACAATCTGCCGACCCAGAAGTAGTTGCGTTGGTGCAGCTTCTGGAGGACCAGAAATGTTGTGGGGAGGGAGCAGAGGGCCTGTCCCACTGCAGGAAGTGTTATGAAAGTCTGAGATTTCTCCATTTCAGTAGGTGGCTCCTTTATTGCGAAATGCAGGAGTTGCTACAAACATTGCTATCTTCAGTTCTCTAAAAGGGACTTGGTTTTTTTTGTGTTTTGTTTTGTTGTTTTGCTCCCCACCCCCAGCTTTCCGTAGTAATAACAGCAGAGGTCCAGTCGAAACGGGTGGAGAAAAAGGGAGTTCAGTCAACCGTGCGAGATGCCAGCCTCGCATAGCCTCAACGGCTGCAACACGGCAGCTCTTGTGCTGCAGTGAGGAGGACAGGTATTTTCTCGCTAAACTATTTTGAATGATTTTCTCAAAACAAGCGAGGTTCATCATGGGAGCTTCGCTTGTCGACAGCAAAAAACGGCTGCATCGTGCTGGGCTTGTTCTGGGGTTCAGTGACTCGATGGTCCCCGGAGCTGGCAGCTGGTACGATTCCTGCTTTCCCGACATCTTCATTAGGGAAGCAGAGGGGTCAAGGCTTTCTCCGAGCAGCAGAGATTTCAGTGGCTTTTGATGGTGGTTTTGGCACTGGTATTTTACGGAGTTCATAATGAATATGTAGGTGTAAGATTAAAAGAATGAATAAGGTAGCGCTGCTAAACAGAATTGCTTTTCAGAGCTGCAGCCGTGCCTTGTTCTGACCTCCCGAGAAGGATACAATGGTATAGCTGAGGCCCGTAGTGGAAAAGCAATTACAATACATGCTTCCAGGATTGAATTGTCCTCTGAAAGTCAGATGCTGCAATAATGGTAGTGTTGTTTAGGTGGAATGTGGCTTTATTTAACTGCTTGGTATTTTTCTATTAATGTTCTTATATGTGTTCATATACAGTTTTCAATTTTTACTGCTTTGGGGGAAATAGAGCTTAGTATTCCACAAGGAAGATATTTCTTTGCATAGAAGTGTTCTGAGGTTTTGGGGCTTTTTTTCCCACGTTGTTTCAATTCTTATCCCTTGCGAATTGGAGGGGTTGGAAGATAACACAATAGAAGCGGCGCAGCATACGTTTTTTCTTTAGTATGTTGAGCAGTGAGGCTTTCCCTGTGGTCCTGGGGTACGGTACGGAAATGTTGGCTTTTGGGGCGATAAGCTGATGTATTACGAAGCAGGGCCTGGAGAGGGGAGGGGAAGCCACGTGCAAGTGGAATTAAGTCTCATGTAACAGTAAAGAAGTGGAGCTGTGTGGCTTGTGGGTTTGACTGACTTCTGCTGCGGTCCTCACTCCACCCCTGAAATGGTGGAGGCCTTTCTCTCAGAAAAAAAAATCATATTTTGGAAGTGCCATAAAGCAGCTGGGTGGCTCTTCAGGTGTGGTTTGTCCAGAGTGTTTCAGACGAGGCACTTCGGGTTTGTGCTGGTGCGTGGCTCAGCCTGGGAAAGGCTGCGGGCAGGGTGGATGGGAGGTGGGTTGTTAGAGAGCATTTCTTACCTAGCGCTCATCTGGCACGGTGCTCGTACGCTGTCATACCTACGTGCGGGTAAGGTGGGTTTCCACGGCCCTTAGGAGCGGTAAACTTTTCTGTTTGTCCATTTTGTGCTCTGTAATGGACAGCACTGAAGTTACACAATCTAAATTTAATTTTTAAAGCCCCATCTTCACTCTCAGCAGAGGTTAAGCAGAGGCGGTTTTCTTGTGAGCCTGGATTTCTTTGCACGTGAAACGTGGCTCGAGTTTTTGGACACAAAACACTGCCGATACCTGCAGAAAAGAGCTTTAAAATCCTTCCCCCGTCCCAGTGAAAAAGCTGGATTCTCACATATAATCTCAGCATAAGCATTTGATTTGAGTGTTTGAATTGCTGCTTTTACAGTTCTTTGTATTTTATCAGAATTTGTTAAATTGCCAATGTTATTCACATGCCACTTCTGGCAGATGCCACCTACATGCCCTCAATTTGAACGTACCTTTTAGGAGAAGTGTAGGTAGGGAGGCTCCTTTATTGCGTGTCAGATGTTGGAGAGTGGAGCACTTACATTAATTCACTTTCACTAACCTTTCCACTGCTAAAAAGCTAACCTGGCCCATGTGCACAATACAGCACCTTTAATGAACAGATCTGAGCTAAGCAGAAACGTCTTTGAAAAATGTCTTGCTTGACTTGTTCTTTAGGTGTAATTCAGAGCTGTGTGTTCACCATGACACAGAAGGGAGTTCTTGGTAAGAGCAATCTGCCACCAGGTACAACTCTTGTCCTCTTTCCTCTTGTGTTCTGATTACAACGAGACAAAGCCATGGCAATAATGACCTAAGAAGAAGGGAAGTGGCTGGTTGGGTTTTCTTTTTCCCTGACTCTGCTTGTTTTTTGAATAATTTTATTCTCAGAAGGGGCTACATTATGACTACAAAAATCCTAATTTTAAAAAAAGTATGCTTTTGAGTTTGGATTTAGTAAATTTGTATCAGTGAATGTATTCTACACTTAAAACATCACAGTTGCGTTTAGGAACAAGTTCATTAAAGCAAGCTTGTAACGTAGACGGTGCACAAGATCATCGTTTCCAGTAACTGGCAGAGTGTTATTTCACAAGGGAAGATTCCTATGAGACATACAGCCTGGGTGACACATGGAGACAAGATTTCGGGAAGGGAATGCGTAGGTAATTTGGCACCTAAGCGGCCAGTTACCGCTTCCATTGTGCAACTGGAATTCCTGGGTGCGACCTCTTCTGAAAGTAAAAGTGTTTTCAGGCAGGTTCTGGTGTGGTGAGCGAGGTGCAGTGTTTGGAGTGATGGTTTTATTTATTTACGAGTGTTTTGTGTAGCACCAAAGTGTATTTATTCTTGAAAGGGGCTGAAGTGACGGTCTCCACCCTGAGGAAGTGACACTCTGGGTGTGAGATGACAGGCTTTGGAGTGGAATGGCAGGATTACACAAAATATGGCTGAAATCGCTTGTTTTCAGAAGATATCCATCATGCTATGATTAAGTGCAGATGATGCATTTGGCAGCAAGAGGTGTGCAATCTGTTCCTACCCTAAGGAGCTTGCAGACCAAAGGCCTGCTGATAAGACCAGACCCACTGTTGTACTTCTTGAAAGAATAATGGTTTAGGATGGTCTTGTTCCTTTATCTTTTGCTCTTTTAAATAATCATAGAGATAATTGTGAGCCTGGTGATTTTGACGTTCAAACCCCCGAGTTCTTTAAGGGGGAGGTAGTAGTTTTTTGGGGGTGTTTGGGGGAATGCGTTTCTGTCGCATGAATGCTAAGGGAGGTGCGTGTGTCAGTGACTTGGACATCCGAGGTGGAGCTACAGGTGGGACAGTCGGTATCCGACAGGTCCAGGTCGGCTGCCTGACACCCCCTGAGGTGGGAGTCGTTGCTTGGTGGTGTCAAGTGGCAGGAAACCCAGAGTGGGAATTTTACGGAAACCTTCCGCGGTGGGTGGTTTGGCTGAACCACTGTAGTGCCCAGCAGCGTAACAGCCAGGTGCAGCCTCTTTCTTTATTTAACAGGTACATGGGAAAGGGGGAAGTTGTTATTATTGCAAGCAAATGCAAAATTGATGGATATGCTTTCTTGATATTATTTGGAAGGGGACTTCTGATAAAAAAAACAGGAGAAGCATCTGAAAAGCGAGTCTTAAATGTTGAGTGTGAAGATGGGAGACTAGGCGTTATTATTTCTGTTCCCTGGGTTAAATTCTTGGCAGAGCTTTAATTTTAGAAGAACAGGACAGCAAGGGGTGAGATTTCCAGGCTCAGTCAAATTCATTACTGGCTTAATTAGATGCTTGAGAACTCGGGTATTCTGACAGTTTTTGCAATGCTGCATGTTATCCCTGTTTTACAGTAGTTTGCTGGACTTCTCCAGGAATTCAAAGATGACTTCACTGAATCGTATTTAACGAGTTAATGTTTTAATTAGTATTTTGATCTTGAGCTTCCAATTGCTGTAGCTGTACAGGAGCTGGGAGAAGGGATTTCTTTCGTGTTTTGCAGAAACTTGCATCTTGCGGACGTTGGAGTGGGGGTAAGCACAGAGGACAGCCTGCACACTGTGGCAGGAGCTTCAAGGGGCTTGAATTCTCAGAACCTCTCTCTGTGCCTGGGCGTTTTTGGGAGGCTGGCACACCGGGCCGTTCCGTCCTCAGAAGTGGCTTTGGTTTGGTAGGCAAATACTGAAAGCTCTGCTTTTACTCAGGACTGTTCAATCTGCGTTGCCCACCTTCACCACTGCCCAGGCTCATCCCGGGAGCGGGCAGACGGCCGCAGGCAACCGCGCTACGGCATTTTGGGAAGTCACAGCCCTTTGGCGAGGGCCCTGGCAGAATGCAGCAGTGAGTAAAGCAGATTCCTGAAGCACTGTGGGACTGGCTAAGACTCTCCCTTTCCCCTGGAGAGCAGTGGTCTCAGCTGTAATGTTTTTAACTCTTGACTTTGGAGCAGTCTTAGAAGCTCACCTTTGGGGGTGGTAGCTTGTTAAGTTGTCAATACTATTTCCTGTAACCATCTGTTCTACCACTAAGTAGCTGCAAAAATCAGTAATTCATTCTTTATTTTTTCTGAGGAGCTTGGGTGTAAATCTTCTCCCTTGTTATTTTTATTGGCTCCCCATTATAAAAGGCAAGCATCTCCACAGCACTGGAAAGGCAGAACGACATTCTTTCTTTAATCTTTCATCTAAACGTATTCGAAATTTAAATTCAAATAGTTACCAATATTAGAGGTTACTTTGGAGCACAGTAGCTATTCCTGGTGAAGTCAGTGCGTGGGTCTCCCTTATCAAACAGGAATGTGCTTGTGTAACTTCCACCTTTCTGGGTTAACCGCTCTGAAGAGGAAAGGATATGGTAGGCATGTGTACAATTTATTTTAGGAAATTGCCACTGTAAATGGATGCTGTGTTTGCTTTTGCAAGTAAAACTTGCCATGGATTCTTGTTTGTGGTTTTGTTTGGTTTTTTCTTTTAATTAATTTTTCCCTAGTGAATTAATAATCCAAGTGGGCTGACTTCGGTAGAGCTGATGTTAAGTTGCTGGCGGTGGTAGTTAGGGTCGCTGAGGGAGAGGTGGTGTGGAGGCAGCTCTCGGTGGTGGTTGTGTGGGAGTCGTGGGAACGCTGAAAACAGCATCGATTGTAGGACAGACAGACAGAGTACTGCGTATTGTATCCTGAGTTATCCGGGGCTGGGATTTCACTCCTGCATTTAAACTGCAGAATCAAAATGGGTTGACATCAAATAATGGTGTTAGTGTTTTGGGATGCGAGATCCCAGTTACTGGGGTTGTCTTCAGCGCTGTCACATGGAGGGTAGTGATGACACTTTTTTAATACAGAAGGAGTTGGCTGCCTGAGGCCAGATGTTCTTCAGAGTTTTTATTCTCTTCCTTACTGTGTCACTGGAGTTCAGTTTTCCAAATATTTATTTTGGTGGTTATCTAAACTACAAGAGTCTGTGCCTGAGGGTTCTGTCAAGGTGTTGTCCAGTTTTCCCAGCTTTATGCCATCTGCGTGCTTGCCACTGATGTCAAAAGTTGGGTTTTGTCTGATCTAAAAGAAAACTGTTGGATTTTGATGGGAGTTTCAGTGCAATGCGTGTGTCTGGACTCATCCTATGATACAGTAGTGTAAAAATACACTATTATCTTGTAGCAGTGTAGTAATACACAAGCAGCAGAGACCAGCTCTGTTCTCAGGTCAGGCGCATGCTGCTGCCTTTTGTATCTCCGTGGGCTTTGTTGGAAATACCTGGGTGCTGTGTATGGCTGGAGCAGTGCTCGGGTGAGAGCAGCTCCCGTGCCTTGCCATTACGGCAGGGGAACAGCCCTCCTACGATGAGGAAATGGGGAAGGTCTTGGAGGACTTAGTCCTGGATGTAATTAATGGTTTGCAGGATTTGTGAGATAGGAGTGGTCTCTAAGTCTTGAGGAGGAAGCCCAGAATGGCGCATCTGTTGTTGCTGGCGGCTGTTGCTGCTGTAAAGAAGGACCTGGCGTGCCATTATCAATTCCTCATGTACCTTTAGAAAATTTTAATAATTCCAGACTTTAGAGGATTTCAGGAAAGGCTGTTAGTCTAAAAGTTGTCATGCATCTTGCAGGGAGGCTTGGACTCTGTGGGGCAGAGCTCAGGTGGTTTTAAGCTTAAATTATCTGTGTGACTTCTCTTGGCTTCAGATGATAACATTTAACCTTAATTCTGAATTTCCTGGAAGCCTTGGCAGTCAGTTGGTTTCCAAGTTTGGCGAGAGGCGGGATGGCAGCGCGAGGAGGACTGGATGTGTTTGCGTGCACTTGGGCACCTCGAGCTTCTCCCCGAGGCTGACTCGCAGTCCGGCGTAGCTGAGCTCGAGCAGTTGGCCAGACGCCGGCAGCGAAGGAACGTGGGGGGGAATACGCGGAGGAACTGCAAAAATGAGAGGAGCTTGTCAGTCTGATGGATGTGGGTAGGTATGGCAGGAGGAGTTCTTTGATTTCGGTCATTTTTGTCATCTTACATAATTTTTCAGCTGTTTAAACTGATGATAGAAGGATTCAAAGGTCAACGTTGAATAGCTCTGGTTATTCTCTGCTGGACCTAGACTTATTGCTGGTGTCATATAAGAAATATACTTCCTTTTTATGTTTGCAGTCAGAAGAAAATTATTTTGTTGTCTTCAATAGTTTTTACCTCATTCTTGTAGTCTTGCCAATATCCTGTATTTGTGTTTTGCAGGAAGCCTTTCAACGTTTTCTTAATTGGAATTAACTGTTGTAATAGAAAGGCACATTTTGGTTGAAGATAATGTAGGAAATAAATATTCACAGAAATTTATTTTAAGTTAGCGGCAAAGCATTCATTGGAGAGCTTTGTTTCGGAACTTTAACTTCTGAGAGGTTTAATGAAAGCTTTCTTTGCTCTTGGGTAATAGTAAAGGAGTAAACCAAGTCTACTACTCTTGAGTGATCTTGAGCAACTAACCTCAGAGACTGATAGTAAGTCCGTTATTGTATTGTAAATGATGTTAATGAATGTAATGGCACAGATTTAGTGCTGTGCAAAAGTTACGTGGAGTCAAAATCAAACGACAACAGGTTGTAAATAATTTGACAAAATAAAAACATGAAAACAAATTATGGAAAAAAAAGCGCCATATATTCTTTTCCTGTCAAGAGTTAGGACTGCATCTGGATGTAGCAGCTGGCCAGTCCTGAATTCTTTTTTCCTCTAGTTTTTAATGATGCTTTCACAACAGTCTAAAAGGAGATCTCTGTCTAAATGAACTGGTAGCAGGGATGTAGCAGTTCTTCTGGGCTTTGCATTCAGTGAGGTATCACACAGCTAAACTTTCCCTTCTTTCTCCCTGCAGTTTCTTGGTTAGTGCTTTAATGTAAGGAGAATGCTTTAATCTAAGGGGTACCTGAATATATGAGTTATATACTCGAACGTTTGGTTAAAGATACAGAAACTTTCCTCATTCCCTTGACCTTAACCTTTCTGAAGGTAGGAAAGCATTTAAAATACCTATAGCTCTGGGTGTACATATGGGGCTGTATGTGTACATGCACATGTATTTTTAAATGTCCCCTACTTCAAGGTCACCCACAATTAAAGCTGAAGTGCGGATTGGATTTCCTGCAGTAAGATCCCTGTTATTGGGGCTGATTCCCATGGTCTGAAAGGAGTGTGGGATGGGGACCCAAAGGGGAGGTTTTCATCCGAGTCCAGTCCCATGTGGTGCTTTGTACCTGCCCAGATGAAAAGAATGTGAATTGACAGTCTCTCTTCCCACAGTACTCTTCAGAGCTGCTTCATCTATTTTTTTCATACTTGTGAAACGGCACCAAGCTTTGAGACACTCCTGTGTAAGCTTAGGTGATGATGAGCAAGAGGATTAATTAGATCTTCAAGACGGATAACTAGAGCAATGAATTGTGCATAATAGTAGCTTGGAATTCCAGTGACGTGTTTGCAAAGCACTGTGCAACATTCATGCCTTGGCTGAAGCATAATTATTTGTCAGCGTTGCATGCCCAAATGCCTCTGGGCACTGTAGCAAAATTTAGTAAGCAAATGATGTGAACAAAAAGCTCAACTTTGATGGTTTTGCACACCACAGTAGTTGTCGGTGATGTGATGAACTGCTGGTTTGATCACCTATTGGTGGTGCCTTCCTAGTACTTCAAGCTGACGGTCTGCAATTTGGATACCTCCAAGAGGCTGCTACAGACTTACTGGTTTGTAATGCTAAATAAGAGGGGGTGGGTGAAGGATTCAAATTCGATTGTAAGTGTAGGGATGTTCTATACTGTCACCATATAAATTGTATACTTGTGACCAGGGATGCAGGCAAGTCTAGCTTCTTTTCAGAATACTGTGCTGCCACTAATACTTCTGTCCCAGAGAAGGTGGTGGCTTTAAGGTTAGGTGTCACTTTAAAGTGAATGCTTTTGTTAGTGAAACTTCAGTTTAAAAAAAAAAAAAAGTCTTCCCCATGCAGAGTTTTCCTTTGCTCACAGAAATAGTTTCTATATTCATATTTAATTTACAGTAGCTCGGAGGAATGAAGACAGTACTGGACTTTTTTTTTGGTATAGTACTTATTAAATTTCTTTGGAACAACCCTCGGATATAAACAAGGAGGACAGAGTGTACTGGGCAAAGTAGTGAGACATTTTTTGTTAAAACCGTAAGTGTTCATGGCTTTAACATTTGAAGGTAAAAACTGGTGAAGTCCATCGGATACCTTGGAGTAGTTCTGGTTACCACTTGCACTTTTCCAGTTCCTTTTCTGCTGTGATTCTTTGTGATTCTTTACCTCTTGATACAGATTTAGATTATTTTTTTTTTCATTACTGAAAACCTTGCATTTCTGATGATGACAGTAAAGAGCTGTGGTCTGTAGCTTAGCAGAAAGTTTGGTCATAATTCAAGACATGGTCCTGGAGAGGCTTCAATTAAAAGGTGTTGAAAGAGGGCTGTATTTTGCAGTTTTGCAAAGTTTGAATTTTTTTCCCTGTTAAAACCTTGGGGATCCCTGGGAAAGGAGGTTGATCCTGGCTTTTTCTGCTGGGTGAGTAGGAATTTAAAACTTCACCCCCCTGCTTTGACCTAGTTATGAAACCCTTGCCTGTAAAAGCATTAATTTGTGGACTCTAAGCCATTTTAGTATTGGAATTGCAGAGTAGTGTATGTTTTTCCATAGAGCCACCTTGAGTTTAGACATTAAAGGGTGGTGATAAATCTGATAAACTCAGTAGAATGTTTATTCCAGTGTGCTATAAACCTTCATTACTCTGGAATTAATCAATGTCTTTGACTTCTTTTTTTTTTTTCTTTTTTTTTCCCCCTGCTCAGCCATACCTTCACAAGGTATAATTAAAAAAAAAAAAGCAGGCTACAGTTTTCCTTTTTGTTCAACTCTGCTGTTGTTGAACTATGTGTGGTTTGGACTTCAGCCCTCCAGAATATTGGCAGAAGTTCTTGTCTGGAAAGAAATGGTAATTCTTTTGGGGTTGAAAAATGGGGAAGGAAAGATTGCTGAGGAAGAGATGATTTAAAGCAGAATAAGTCAATATGCATATCTGTCTATCTATAGATACCTTAACGTACACTAAGGTTTGTGTTGGTTTTATATACAATGTTCCTCATTTTTGTTTTTGTGAGGTTTGCTTATTTTTAGCCTATTGTAGCCACTCCTGTTTTCAAACACTTTGTATGAAGTTTAAGACACTAGCAAAAATGGCAGTGATTGAAATCGCTGAAATTTAAATACTGCATTTGAATTCAGCTAAAACGAGACGAGAGTGACCTTAAACTATCTCTTTAACATGAACTGCTTTTCTTTTGCCTTCTGAGTGCGCAGCAGAAGACTCCACCGTCCCTCTCAAGCTGCTCGTGTCCTCTCCTGGGGTCACAGCCTTAATCCAGCCATCCGTGTGCCAGGCTCTTCTCCGGTGAAGTCTTTGCTGTGGAAATGCCGGTTAGAGGAGGAGGAGGAGGAGGATGAGGAGGAGAGGGTGCAGCCAGCCCTGGCTGCCTTGGCCGTGCCCTGGGTGGCTGGTGGGCAGCAGCTCTTCTGAAGCAGGGAAACCTTGCCGGCTTTGCGCGCTTGAGCTCTGAACTGTTCTCAGCTTGCTGTATCCCTGGTCCTGGTAACGCATGCCGCTTAACTTCGTGTCTGTTCACGGGCAATAACTGCACGGCCGGGCATCTCGTGATCCTCATCCCGCCCTGCCTGCAGCCCCAGGACCTGCTGGGGCAGGCCGGGCTCTGCTCGGGGGGGGGTGTCTGCTGCGTTTGCAGGCTGGCGAGCGTATCGCTGGTCTCTTCGTGCCGGCCTCAAACGCCGCCAAGGTGCGAACAGCCCTGCGCAGCAACGCGAGATGCTCTGTGGCACCGCTCTAGGTGACTGCGCTGGTACTTCTGCTTTTGTTTCAAAACCAAGCAAGCTTAAGGCAACATATACGTGGGCATATACAAACCAGAAGGGGAAACGTCCACTTCTTTCAGCTGAGGGAGTTATCTTCTCTTTTTCCTGGACGCGTGAAGAACACTTCTCCGATGGCAGCACTGATGCTTTTGCACTGGTGAGATTACTGCCTGGGCAGTGCTGGAGGTCAGAATTAATTCATAAACCTTTCAAGTTGGGCTTCCCCTCGTTCCCAAGCAGAAACACGGGCAGCAGCTTCCCCAGCTACTGATCTCAGAAGAATTAACTTCTTGCGGAAATCTCTGTTCAAATGCTGGATCAAGCTTAGAGTTACTCTTAGTCTAACCATGTTAGCTCCTGTGTCGTTTATTTTTATTCTTCCGTTCAGCTTTGTTTTGCCGTGCGGGTGATGTAACTGCTCTGGCTGGAGGGACAGCTGTGTCACTGTGTACATATGGTGCCCGTGGCCAAGCCGGCGTTCCTGGCTGCTCCCGGGAAGCAGCAGAGCCGGAGCTCGGCTCCTCCGGGCTGCGGTGCGGGAGGCAAGGCCGCAGCATCTGGGTCCGGGGGCTTTCCTGGGGTCCGTGTGTGAAGCTTGGCTTGGATTTGCAGGAGAAGAGTCTTAGCTGGGATTACTTTTTTTAATGGTACATTGTGAGGACTTGTACCCTTTGAAGAAAACAGATGTGAAACTGATGTGAAGTGTGAGATGAGTCGATTTCTGTGTCACACTTAAAATTAAAAAAAGGGAAGAGTCAGTACTTGGTTCCACTATAGGGGCATAATGCGAATAACTCTGGTGTAGAGCTGTTTTAGCAATTTCTCTGACAAGTTGGAGATACAGCTGTCACCCTGGGTTTACGTTTAGTAGGTGGCTGATGAAGCAATGTAGTATTGAAGTACTTGAACAAAGAATGTATCTGGAAGTGGCTAGTGGTCATTCTGGCAGATACTTAAGACCAAAGCTGCTATTGTTTTTCTCTTAGTTAAACAACAGTCAAGCTCATGCTGTGGCTTTTTTCTTTTCAATTGCAGTATAATGTTAGCTTTTATATATCCCCCGGGCCCACACTCGGGTGTGTGGTGGGCCAGCACACAGATGCATTGTTTGGGGTCCTGCATTCCAGGGAGATCAAATGCTCCGTGCACCACATCAGCTGCACATCTGCAACTGCTAAATCCTCCGCAGTCCTTCCGGATCCAGGTGCCATGCAATTACTAGGTTAAAGGCATCAAGAGCTGCTGCTTCTAGGTCCTTTCTGTTTAATTCTGCCTGCTTTGATTCACTACAGCTGGTGAAACAGTTAGACTTGGTTCAGGCATGTGTGGAAGAGAGCTCATTTCATGCTTGGAATTGTAATTATGTTCTTTTCTTTCAAGCTGCCAGCAGTAAAAGATGTCTTCCAGTGTGTATTATCTAAATAAGCTGTAGTGTTTAAATGTTTTCTTATTTCATTTTAAGAATGTGGCAAAATAAATTGTGCTTACTCTCCTAGTTTTCGTTCTGGAGCAATTAATTCCCCATAGCTCTCTCCCGTGATTCAGGCACGCTTGTTGTCTCTGTGAAGCTGCAATGTTACGCTGCTTTTAAATAGCTGTGCGAAGGAGAGTGTTGTGTAAGCGTAATGGCACTGCCCTGACTTGCCCGGTTGGCACTGGTGTCTCCTCTTGTGCGCTCTGACTGCGGTCGGTATCTGGTGTCGACAATCTATTCCACCCCGGTAATCTTTTATACTTATAATAGTAGCTGCTCAGTTTTAGTGAATTTTAATCTGTTTACTATATGTGAGCAAGAGACAAAGTACAGTGCAAACATCAGTTCTCTCTTTAAAACAGCCTTTTCTGCCTCTGAATTTTCCACGACGAATGGATCGGTTTCAGCGTGTCAGTTAACAGCGGGCACTGCACTGATGCTCCGGGTTTACTTCTGGAGGCTGCAGGTGTGAGATTTTGGGCATGTTGGTTTCCATGTGGCACGCTCAGTACTATCGGCAGGGTTTGGGGAGGAAAGAGCCTGACAAGAACGCAGTTGGTTTTAACTCATGCTCGTGGGTGTATCTGCAGCTTGGATCTGAGTACCCTTGCAGTTAGCACCTATTACCTCTCTTTTTTCTCTCAACTTTATTTTTAATGTAGTGCCAGCTGTACAGGTCAGATCCTTCCCTTCCCTTGGAGGATAAATACTGTTCCTTGAGAGCCTGTCTTTCAGCAGCCTGATCTTTGGGAGGAATATGTTCTCTGAAAGACCGCTCCGCTTCTCTTCCCGTGATGGCTGAGCGTCCCGTTGACTTGGAGTGGTAGCTGACACGTAACGTTTAGGGTAGTTCTCCGGCGGAGAATTGGAAGGCTGCTGTGGGGCACTGCCTCGGCTCATGGATATGCCGTCCTGCCTTAGGTAGGGAATGTGCTTCTCTGTGTATCATCCCAGCAAACTGGTTTTCTGGAGGGGTCCCCGCATGTGCTACGACCCAGGCAAGTTTCTTTAGAGCTGAGTTTGTGCTCTGGTCCTGGGCTTTTGACTTCCCCACAAAGATAAACAGTTTTTTTTTTTTTTTTTCTTTTATATGCAGCTGTTGCAGCTTTTCTCTGATTTTTGGGTGTCTGGAGTCAGCGCTCTCATCTGCTTTCCCTCGTCTCTGGAGTCTGTCTGCTCGTCTTGTGGTCTCGAGATGAGAGTGCCTGATAGTCATTTCAGTGTCTCTGTGATTGACTGGAAGTCACAGTGGATAAATCTTTCATGATTGGAAACCACTTAAGCCACGAGGTGGCTGATGATCACTGGTTATTAGTGGAGAGCCTCTACCAAACAATCAGAGAAAATTGAGTGGCAGGGCATATAATTTATGACTTCATCCCAGCACTGTGGGGGAAAGGCAGTGAGAATCGAAACAGTGGAAGAATTATATTTGACAGATATTTTAAAGAATGACTCCAGTTAGTGTCATTTATTGCTGGAATGTGTGGACAGATCCCAAGTCAAAGCCCTCTTCGGGGCAGTGCCAAAACCAGATATGAAAGAGTGTGCAAGAAAATGAAAACACAGTATGTGGCCAAGGGCTTGAATTTTCTGACAGTGGGCACAAAGAATGTTCTAAGGTTTTTTTCAGGCATTTTCCTTTGATAATAAAGTTTATGGATCCTACTTAGTGTTTGTTGAAACCCCTGCCTGAAGGGGATTTGTTGGAGCTTGTAAATTGAGCAGTCGCTCTCCTGCATTAAAGGCCTTATCAATGCACATAGAGCACCAGTTCGAGAAACTTCTGGAATGTTCTGGAAATTAATTTTCTTGCATTAATGACTGCTTGTAAAAAATGCCCGTAAAATCACCTCTAGGATATCTTAATTTTTGCCTAGCAATGCTATGTAATGCATAGGAGAAATCTGTTGCCCTTTGCTGGAATGCATATTAGAAATACCTGGGCGAAAGTCTCTCTGCTGTTCAGTGCAGTTGCATCTTCCTCCGCATGCATGTGACATATAACTACTGTGAAATCCAAAGGAGGAAAAATTCTAGAAAAACATTCTTTCTTAAGATGTTTTGTAGTGGTAATGTCTCTGAAAGTATTAATCTCTCTTGTCACCATTTGGCACTCACTCTAGTTCCCAGCAGGGATTTCTCAGCTAATCCCCGTCTGGAAGATTTTGCCTTACCTTACATTAATTTCTGATCCCCACCATGGCCTGACATCATTTGAGGGTTTGTATGCAGCTTAAAAAGTACATCACAGGCCTTCCTCTCTGACTTTGGGTTAAAACATCAGGACAGTTTTAAGTATCTGTAAGTGTTCCCGGAGCACTCTTGTGTGCTGCTCACCTCTTCTCTTCAGCCGTCCCCCAAAACTTTATGCAGTGGACTGTGTCAAAGTGTTATTCCCTTGTGGCTCTAGAGAAATTATTTGAGAAATTTGGTTTCAGATTCAGGATTTTCTTCATGCGAGTTGCTTGCTTTGAGCTTTCAGGAAAGTGGCAGATGTTCTCACTTTAGCCTATGAATGACAGCTACTGAACCAAACATCTGCCTTTCTGCTGGAATTGTCCCCAAATGCCACCATGCTTGAAAGCTCGTCTAAAACTTGCCGGAGCCAGATAAGCCGGTGTTTGGCGTGCTGTTGGAAGCAGAGGCAGCTGCCGTCACCGTTGCTGTTCAGCGAAGGCAGGCAGTGGCCCGGGGAGGAGCGAAGCCGTGGCAGCACGTGGAGACTCCTTCCTCCGCTCGCCTCGAGCACCCGGATGGCGTCGGGAGAGGACGTCTCCGCTTCCCGGGCAGGCTGGCTCGTTCTCAGCATCGCCGCCGACCCGTGTGGATATCTCGGCGTTAGTCCTAAACCAGCGGCGCTGTGACCGTCCGTGCTGGAGGTGCGTTTGGGTTGGGTAGATTTGCCCCTGTGTACGTGGAAAAATTGCTCTCGTTATGCGTCCGTGAGGATCGCCTCAAAGTGGTGTCCCGCTTCCCTCGCTCTAAGCGCATGAAAACACTGAGAAAAAAGGAAGAATCCCAGGCTTTAACCTTTTAAATTGTCGCATTTCTCCTGTCGCGTACCTTTTTGAGCAACGCGTTAGTCTGTTCTGTGACTACAAGGATGTGAAGCCGTAGGCCTGGACTGGGGCTCTGTGTGCTGCAAACACACCCCGGCGTGGACGCGGGCAGTCTAGGGGAATGCGCCTGCTGGTTTTATTCGCAGGTTTTGTAACTTAAATTTTGCCAAGTCTCTGCTATAGACCTGAGGGAGGAGGAGAAAGCCTTCGGCTAATAAAACATTTTGATTACCTGTTTGGGGTTTAGATTTGTGCAGAGAGTTCAAAACAAAGTTTTCAAAACCAGTCATCTTCATTTTAAACTTTCCAGGCTTAGCCTACAAAGAGACCCAGCTTTGCTTGATTTGTGCTTGATTTTTTTTTTTTTTTTCCATCGCGATGGAAGCGAAGCTACCGGCGAAGCAGCTCGAGAGACTTCTGCTCCCTTGCAGGCTTCATTGCCTTGGCCCTGCCTACCTGGCTGCGAGCTCTGCCTTGTGTCGAAAGCGCTAGACCTCAGTCCTGAGCTCAGACCTAGCCTGTTCTCGTCCTGGTGAAAGCAGTCCTGAAATTGTCTGCCTTAGCCCTGCCTTGCCTGGGTGAAGGTTCTGCCGGGGCTTTGGAGAATTGTCTGTGGTGTCTGAAGGGAGAGGGAGCTGGCAGTCACACGCTGTAGAGGGGGGAGTGTGCAGACTTAGTCTAAAGATAATTTATGGTTTCTAAAGCTGCTGCTGAGTAAAACTTTCCAAGGCTGGCTTCTGACCTAGCTATCATCAGTGCTAAAACTGAGAACAGTCATCTTAAAGTAGCATTTTTAGTTGTGTTGAGGGGAAGGAGGAAAAGAGGCTACCTTACTTCTCTTAAACGTTTCACCTGCTACAGTTTTGTAACCCATGTGCAACTTTTTTCTTTTGGATTTGAATCAACAGGGTGACTTTTCCATTACCTGAGCCTAGACTGGTTTAAACTTGGCTTATCACCTAGCGTATTGTGAGTTTCTGCGGGGTTCATTTTAACAGCAAATGTGATACCAGGATTATAATAAAACCCTTCTCAGCCGTCTCCGCACAAACGGGGAGCGTGTCTCGCTCCCTCCCCGCATCGCCGCAGTAGCACGCCGGCACCGGGAGGGAGAACTTTGGGTCACGCTGGGTTGAGCTGTTGGCAGCAACACCCGCGTGTTGGCAAGAGCTTTCCCAACAAGATGCTGGAGAGCAGAGGAAGATTTCTCCTTGTTTTTGCAAATTAGCAAATGAAACCCTAAATAAGTTGCTAAACTCAGTTTCCTTCTGTTGGGTTAAGAGGAGTGGTGTGCTTGGAAACCTTCGAAATCTTAATTGGCCCGAGCGTGCTAAAAACACCTTCTTTCCACCCCAGGCACTGCTTGTATCTTTCCAATACATTTGGCTCACTTACTGGCAAATCATTTTTATAACACTTGAGAAACTGTATAGCTTCAGAAAAACAGGATGTGTTCCCTGCCTTATATTTTGAATTTGCTTTCCAAGTATTTTTCAGGGTTGCTAAAAGAATAAAACCCAGCCCCCTTCCAGGGAGTGCGTTAGACCTCTGCCCCGTCAGCTCAGCGTTGGCAGGACAGATAGCGGCACTCGGGTGCCCGTTCAGCAAATGATTGATAGGTTGGGTTAACAAAAGTGTGTTTTCATTTGAACACAGATATCAAGACAGGCTCATCAGCCCTTCCCTCTTACTGCTTAACCGAATTTCTTTTTGCAAAGGCCAAGTCTCTATCGGTTCCTAACCAGGAGTACTCGCTGAAGTCATGTTCGCGTACTGTCCCCCTCCCAGGCTGGGGGCAGCGAGTGTCGCATCTCTTCCTTGGACTGGTAATGGCGATTCCTTCTTCCCACAGAAGGCTGTGGAATTTTTTTTTTCCCCAAGTACAGTATTGATAATGTTTTCCAGGTTTTTTTATATTAGATGGTTGGTTTCTGTTCTTTGTGACTTTGTCCACTTAATGTTGCATCTGATTTGGCATTTAATTTTTTTTTTAATGTTGATGAGCAGGGCTGCGGTATCAGGAGAACCACAGGTTGTGGTGGAAGTCCCATTCATATTTCAGTTTGGGCAAGAAGCATGGATTATAAACAAGCTGTGGTGGTGCTCAGAAACCTGGGAGATGGCACGTGTGAGGGTTTGTTGGGCATGGGAGGGGATGGGAGAAGAGGGAGATGGAGGAAAATGGAAAATTTCACTCTTAACAGTTTGCGATGGAGTTTATCTGAAAAGACTGGCCAGCCAGAGCTAGAAATGCGAGGCCATTTCTCTGATTACTAAAATACTTGTTTGTAAGTAACTTTCAGAGTGAAGAGCTGAAGTTTGGGTATCTTCTGAGGCTGTGAGTTTTTTTTTTTTTCCTCTAAACCAGCAGACGAGGTAGCCCCAAAAGGAGCTAATGTGCACCTGAGGTATCACAGTTTCTTGCAGCATGTTTCCTTCCTGGCAGTAACTGAATAGACATCTGCTTATTTAATTAATATTGTCATCGTAGTCCTTTATGTGAATCTTGAGGTAAGAAAACCTTTTCAGGAGAACTTGTATTTTTCAGGTATGGTAGAAGAATTATTTTTGAATACTGTTTTCTTCAGCTAATTTTAAGTGAGCAGTGGGTGGAGGAGGAGCTTGCTGGGCGGTGGGTGCTCTGGTCCCTCTCTGCCTGCACACCCTGCCAGGGACAGCGGGAGAACCCACTGCCTTTCCAAAAGCAACCTCCAGTCTCGGCTTTTAAATAGCGTTTTACTGCTTTTGAGCATAGCCACATTACAAAATGTTTTGTTTCAAATAACATGCCTGTGCTCTGGTGAAGGTAACCCTTTTGGCACACACGGCAGCAAGGTTTCTGGTTCAGGGACTCTCCTGATCTGTTTCTTTGTCCATTTTTGTTTCTTGAATTTTTCCAACTTTCTCCCATCCACTCCTTTACAGGGCAGGGAGTGACAAGTTATTCGAGATCTTGCTGTGTGTTGTGATTTCTGGCTTTTAGGGGCTTGTGTAGAGAGCACTTCAGGTTTTTACAGTTCCCCAAGGAAGTGATGTGCAGTTATTAAAAAGAAAACATTGACTTATCACATTGTAGAGCTGGCCTGCTGGCTTGTGATTGCAGTAAGCTTTAAAGTGACAGTAAATTACTTGTTACCGTCTCCAGCTGCGGTGTCCCAGGGTATGATGGTCGCAGTGCAGTTGGTGGGAGTTACGCAGAAGAGCTCACGGCTGGCTGCCCACAGCCACCCACTGCCACCCGTCTTGGTAACCCCGTGTCTCGAGTAAACGTGGTCTCGGGGCGGGTGTCTTGTCACCCAGAGCCTGTACGGATGTCTGCAGGTTGTGAGTACGTGGAGGCTTCTGGATGGGGGAGAGCAAGAAGCTGGAGAAATGTTCTCACCGTAGGGAGTGTGCATCTGGTGGAGGATGCCCGGCAGCTTAGCCCACAGTGATTTGGGTGGCTTGGCGTCAGAGCAAACGCAATCCTCACTCTATAAAATTGAGGCCCTCTCCCCCGCCGTACTTCTCCCTCTCTCTTCCCAAAAGCCTCCCGCGTTTTGGCAGGATGGGACGCAGCCCCCGGGTGCTGGTGGCCGGCCGGGAAGGAACGGCTAGTGCCGGGCTCTCGCCTTCCCACGGGAGCGAGCGTCTCTCCCGCTCGGCTGCCTGAGCCCCTCTCTTCCTTCAGGCTGGGCTGCGTGTTGCGGAGAGGTGGGTAAGCTGCAGCTGTGGGCCTCATTTCCTCAGGAAACCAGGCTAAAAATACACGAGAAATGCTATGGGAAATGTTGCACATCATTGGTCCTAAGCAGCCTCTGTTCAGCTTGTCCCCGAGTTACGTACATCCCTGAAGGCTTGTGTTAAATGTAGGCGCTCGCTGGCTGTTTCTCATTCCCTACATTCCTTTTCCACTGTAAACGTACTGCTTACAAGTCTGTCTCTTAAAAACAACCCCTCTCCAAATCCGCACTCCCAAGTTTTCGTTTCCTTTTTGGTGATAGGAGAACATCCAAGTCAACAGGAGCTTGCTATGCAGAAAATAAAGCTGCAATTGGAGTCAGAAGAGTGGACACAGAGGCCATTAAGAGCTTATCTTTTAATGAAAATTACATACTTTCTCATGTCTTGCTGGCGGTGGAATATTCTTTGATTTAAGCATCACAGGTTGAAAATGACTTGTGGCTGTGGAAGGCTGGGGTGCAGCTGGGCTCTGCCACGCTTTGCCTGCATGTGTGGGTACAGTGTTTAATATTCACCTGTCTATTTTGTGGAAACAAAGCTGCACAGGGGCGTTAGGTGTGTTATTACTTGCACTGAGAGCATTGCACCTCTGCGGTGGTTTGGTAACGTGGGAAGGTCCAGCCCTGCTCTGCCCACAGGGGCGAAAACAGGGAGGAGGAGGAGGAGGAGGAGGAGGAGGATGGGGAGCATCCTCGCAGGAGCATCTCCCGCTCCTTGTCCCTGGTGCTCTGCTCCAGTGCCTGCGGATGCTTGGAATGGAATAAAGGATTTCAAGTCTGTCTAGCGCCTGGCAATCACATTTACATGCACTTAAATTCTTAAAATAGTCCATTTCAACAAAATTGGGCTATATAGCCCTTGGGTTCCTGGCGTGCTGCTGTGGTCTCACCATCCCTCTGCCGCAGCCGCCCGTGGGGGGAATGCCGGCGGCCCTTTGCCTGGGGAGAAGCAGTAGCTCATCGGAGAACTTGGTATTCTAGTACTTTATTTTGTCTCCCCCAGCTGCTTAGCATAGCCCAGCCAGGGAAAGAGTCCCCAGGTCTTCAGGTATAATCTTTTTTTTTTCTTTAAACCAAACTGGGAGGTGGCTGCACGCAGTGAAGAGGTAGGGTCTTGAATGGAGGCGCAGCCCTGGGAGCCGCCGTCTGCTGATCCCGACCCGCGTCCTTCGTCGCTTTGGAGCGTTACTGCGGGGGGAAGAAGCGCTTCCATGGCGTGCGTCGGCCGTACCGCGGCTAGAAAGCTAAACCGGGATGATGTGAAGGTGTGAGAAGAAATGTGCCGGTGGAAACAGATCTCAGTCAGGAGATTTGCATGAAGAAAGTTGACTTCCCTGGCTATTAGAAAAGTTCCCATTTAAAAAAGTAGATTGATTTCTTTCAAATATTAATTGAAAAAATGACTTGAAATATGGACGTGTTCTCTTCTCCTAAAGAGCTTTAAAACATCACACTGAAGTAATAGACAAATTGAGGCTGAAACATTACATTTTTTCCACAAATGTGGACAGGCTCCAGGACCATAAAAAGAGTTTGGAAGGGCTGTAAAACACATGTTAAACGATTTTTTACTTGGGGCACCTCTAGAAATATTTCTTTTGAAATAAATTAAATATTTAAGTTGACAAATAATCTTTTTTTTTTTTTGAAGGACTTTGGTAATTAGAAACAGAGTGTTTCTTCCTTGGCAGATCTGTGTTAAGAAAGTGATATAGCACCATAGTAAAATAAAAATCTAACTGTATAAAACAGTGATTGCACTTGGGGCTGTTCTTTCCAAAAGCAAATGTTTGACTTTACTGGCATAAGCAAAGTCCTGTGGGTTTTTTTTTTGTTTGTTTGTTTTGTTTTTTTTTTTTTAATTTTTACTATGGTATATATATCCTAAACCAGAATTAGAAAAATAAATGATTGCGAGAGATAAAATCTCGGAAGAACTGGGCACCATAGAGGCTATGCTGCTTTAGGGTCTTCAGCTCCTAGTCTGATCAAAGAACCTTAATATTTGATGCTGAAATTAGTTTATTAAGCACCATTGCATTTTTGTACAGGAAGTAAAGCTAGCATGGCTGATATGTATAAATGGTATAGTTAATATATTTAAAGTAAAATCATTTTAAATATGTATTTAAGCTTAGCGTTATTTGAGAAGGAGGACAGACTTTAGATCTCAGCATAGAATGTATTAACGCACCTCAAATGTTGAAGCAATGGGCACTTCTCAAATTTTTTGAGTCTAGATGCATCTTTTTAAATTACAGAGGGTTTTGAAGAGAGTACCTCCTAACTGGAGATTGATTCAAGCTGTATAAATGCCAGTGATATGTCATGTGTTAAGTATGTATTATTTTCAGTTTCTACAGAGGAGTAAATTTTGATATTTAAACTCTTCCAAATGTCAACTGTTTCTGCACAAAACAATCTTCCCTTAAGCACTCTTAGTTTCAGCCTAGCCCGTAGGTGCACGGAACTGTTTCACTTGTTACGCCACTTCGTTCAAAATCGGGAAACCTCGTGGGAGTTGCAAAGCAAGAAAGTTTTTTTTCCTTCTGCCCATCTCAGAACAACTTAACTTCTATTAAAGCGTTAACATTTTCAACAATGTCCAGTTTCCATCTGAAAACGGGGAGCGAGCACCGTTTTAAATGCTTCTCCCTCAGCTTTCTACTGCGCGGTGGGGTCTGAGTAAGTGTCGAGCTCTGTCAGTACTGAAATGCAGATGTCGCGCACCTCTTCTCAAAATGGGTCAAATCCAGTGCTGCATCAGTAGTGTTGTCAATATGTGCCAGTTTCGTTATTGGTTGGTGCAGTACACATTCTTACAGGAAACAAATGCAGTGGTCAGTTGATTCAGCAAGCAAATTTAAAATATTTTTTGCCATCATCATCAAGTTTCTCTGAAGAAGAGGCCGCTCTTGTTAGACCAGTGTTTGTCTTCAAAGCTGCGTTGTGGTTGGGAGGGAGTCGAATATTAATTTAATCTGTTTTGTAGCTCTAGCTACAAACCTGACCGTTTTTTCCCTCTGAGGCTTTATTGAACAGAAACATAGTTGGTGTGTTGGACTTGGAAAACAAACAAACAAACAAAGAATGGTTCAAGTATTTGAAGAGGGCAAGGCCCAAACTTACTGGTCTCCTGAATGTGTCCATGGCTGCGGGAGCAAGCGTGGCTGTGTGTGTTCATCACCAGGAACAACTTCAAAGCCTCTGTGGAAATAAGTTTTGCAAGTGAGACTTCAAAAATGCCTCAAATAATGGATGAATGAAAGCGCTCTTGGCTGTAGAGCCCATCTGTGTAGCTAGACCTGTTTGCACAGCAGGTACGAGAGCACAGGGCTCATCTCAGCACCTTTGCCGCAGAGAAATCCCCATTCCCGATACTGTTTGGGAGACCCTGCTGTCTTCTCCCGATTTCCAGTTACCAGCTGCTAAAGAATCACCAAAGTCATGCCCTTTGTTTTTTGAAAAGTTTTCTTCTACACATTATAATAAATGTCTTGTAATTAAGAGGATTATTTGCTGACTTCTTTGATGCTGTGTCTTTCTGCAGTAAAGCCAGCCCGTGTTACGTGGGGTCATAACACGACAAGCATGGAAAATTTTTCTGAAGTTCAGCTTTATTTTTTTTCAAGTACAGTTTCTAAGAAAAATCCAGAAATCATTCCTGTCACTTGGTGGAATGGATACTACCGCCACGTTAGGGGATCCGGTGCTACCAGTCAGGCCAGAACGCTTGGAACGTTGGTGTAAGACCCGTAACTCCAGCCTTTCCCTGCTCCGCTCTCTCCAGACCTGTTGCTGACATGGCATTTACAAGTGTCTCTTGATGCAGGAGCCGAGATTTTGGATAACTCACCAGGCTGACCCGTACCACAACAGGTGAAGCTTGCGCCTACCCTCAGTGTCGAATTCTGCCGAAATTGTAGGCAAGAGAAGGAGCTGCCTTCGAAGGCGCTGTCCGGCACTTTGCAAAGATCCTGCCCGCGTGTCCCCACGTGGCTGTCGAGGCGTCTTTGCGAAAGCAGCCGTGGAGGTGTGTTCTCTGTGCAGAGTGCCTCCGTTATTATGTCCCACGGGAAAACTTGGGCATTTCTGCGTATATTAGTCCCATACTAGAAAAAAATACTCAGTTCCTACTGACAGTCTGAGTAATCATTAGGTCCGGTGACTTTCAGTAGTTTTCCTAAGCCTCAGCAGAACTTAGCTGACTTAATCTTTAATGAAAATGTAGAAAACGACATACTTGAGACTTTATATAGTAACCAGACCAACCAGTTCAGTTGTCCCACCTCCTTGGAAGGAATTGCTAAGGAGCTTGTTGGTCTAGATGCTTTTAAGTATGGTATTTAAGGTGTAAATGCGGTTAACCTTTTACACATGAAAGCTTGCTTTTTAGCCAAAAGATACTCTTAACACACCCAGCGAGGAGGGCAGCTTCAGAACTGTTCAGAGAATTGTTCACAAACGGACTATTTATTTGAGAGCTAATTTTTCTGATGGCTTGTTTCTGAACTGTCTGGTCTTCAGGAGTAATGCCAGGAAAAATACCCACCATACATTTTCTTACGGATGAGGAGTGTTACGTGCTTGCAGTTTAAATAGCAAGTGCGTTTATTCTGAGAGGCAGCTTCTCCCTCTTAAAGGGGAGGGTTGAAGGACTCTAAAACCTAAAAGCAGGATGGTGGATTCCAGGACTCTGCCCTTTATGTGGTCCGCAGGCAGCTCTGGCTGGTAAATTAAGGCTGACGAGAGGAGGGATGGGGAAAACTTTGGGAAAACAGGCGATGTTTGGTCAGAGTTAGTTTTCTGCATTTGAGCTCTAAAACTTGTCTTCAGCGGAGACCCTTCTGCTCGCTTCCGCGGCACGTTAATCCCGGGAGAGACTGAAGGGTCACGGATTTGAGCGCGAGGAGTCGTGTCTGTGTCAGCGGAAGGGCTCTGCACGCCATAAGGCTTTGGTCGAGGCAGCCGGATCCCCGCTACGCGGGAGCGGGGCTCTCTGTCTTGGACCCATGCAAATAAGAACTCCCATCCTCTGCTCCGTTTGTAGGAACAGATTTTGTTTAAAAACCCAAACCCTTCCTATAAAGCTTAGTTTGAGAGTTGCAGTGGCAAAGGCACCAAATTAGTGTATGGCTTTTGCTTCTGTGTATTTTTAAAAACTGTGCTGTTTTCTAGCCTTGATGTGGTGCATCTTCTAACACCGAATGCTGTTCACTTGTTTACAGAAGCTGTACTCGGTGAGCATCATGTTTGCTCTGCTGTGGCTCCGTATTGCCTTAGCTTTCAGTAACTGGGCAAACTTACGAGCTATTAAAGAAACTTCCCCAAGCCACTTGGTTTCTCAGACTGCATTGAAAGTATGTGACTGCTGGAGGGGCAAGGTACTGATAGCTCAAAAGGAAACGACTTCTAAAGGTAACTTTCTAAAGAGTTGTCTGTAGATGTTTGGATTACAGTTGTGAAAGCTGTGTAGAAATCCAAAATGGTCACCAGACGTTGCAGAGGTCTTGTAGAATAACTGCCTGGGAAATACCATGTATTGTCTCAAAATTACTTGGGGAGCGTAGTGGTGTATCTACAGCGTCAGAGCGTGGAAACGCAGCGGAGCAGTTCTGCCTTTGATAGGACTTCTGCACGGCCTGATCCTCCACGCAGCTGAAGGTGGACGTGATTCGAGTCAACATTTCAGTTCCACATGAATTGCTCCCTGTGTCTTGAAGCACCTTTCACGCGCCGCTACCCTCGAGCTACAGGGAGGCAGTTTGTGGTTCATCCCCCCCCACCCCCCAGATTCGGGGTTCCTCTCGAAGCAGCCCGCTCGGCTGCGGAAAGCGCCGGCGAGGAGGCAGCTGCCGTTGCTCGCCGGAGCCTCTCCTCGCTGGAAGGCACGGTCCCGGCAGGCTCCCTTGAGGAGGAGCTGGAAGAGGCTCCAAGAAAGGCACATGAGCGGGGCAGCCTGCCAGCTCGCGCGTCTGCTCTGCGCCGGAGCACGTCGGCTGAGCCGGGCATGGCGAGAACCGCTCCTCTTCTCCGGTCTTCTCTTAACGTGGATGCAGTGCCATTTAACTTCACGTTCTTGATGCGTCTCGGCTGTCCTGGACGGGCTGCGGGAGACCCGGCAGAGGTGTGTTTCCTGGGGAGAGTTAATCTTTGAGCTGAAGCCTGTCTCGCCTTCTCGTGCGGAGCAGGACCGACCCAGGCGTGCATGGGGCGAGGTGGTCACAGCCTCCCTTCCTGCTCCCGCCAGGAAACCAGACCGGAGGAATTTTTCACATCTGGCAGTAGCAATGCTTTTTTTTTTTTTTTTTTTTTTTAATAGGCAGAACAGCTTTTCAGTGATTCTTATTCAAGAGGAGCCGACTCGCTTCTGCCTACCGTAGTGTTGCGTGATGTGCCGAGGGCCTGACTAACAGCGCTGGGTGGATTGCGGTCCTTCCCTAAACAGGCGGCAGTCGGGGCGGCTTTCCCCTCCTCTTGGCAGCACAGCTGTAGCTATGCGTGTCTCTGCTCCGTGAGTCATTTCATCTGTTTCAACAAGTTTCTGGTCCTGGGCAGCGGCGGAGTCCGGTGCTTTTCTGTGGGGTTGCTGCCGTGATCAGACTGTGGTGTTGCCTTATGGCTTTCAAGAAAAATGCCCCGTTTTAATCCGATTTTTGATCTGGCTCCTGCTTACACTTTATTGGGGTGGAGACGAAGACCTTTTCTGTATATTGTAATTTCTGTTACTAGTCTTACTTTTCCCCAAACCTATTAAAAATCATACTCCGTGTGGGGTGTTTCTGCTACAGCGCAGGCTTAAAAACTTCTCACGAGCTGTGCTGGCACAGCTGCTTGCGGGCTTGTCGGAACTGGATTAGAGATAGCAAATTTCTTTTTTCTTTTTTTTTTTTAAGAAAAGGAACTTTTTCTCTCTGGCTGTGTTTTGTTTCCAGCTGAATTCGTTCCTAGATCTGATTTGCAAGCATGGCAGGTTGGTGAAGAGGGTGGAATAATTTGCCATGGTAGTGCTTTTGAGCGAAACCTTGGGTGTGCTGAGGCACGCTGGCACCGTGTGACAAGGAGTTAAAAGTTGATTAAAAGGGGTCTTTAAAGGTGGTGCGGTTATTAAATGCCAGCTGCGGTTTGCCAAGGTCTTGGCTCTGTGCTTTCTGTTGAATGATCCACTTAGTGCATATTAAAAAACAAAGCTGCAAACCTTAAGATACTCGAAGAAATCGGTGCATGTGAAGGTACTGAAGATCACCTGGTTGTCCTGGTTTTCGTCATGGCTCTGGTGGGGTAACCTGTCTGAGACTCGCTCCCTCGGCTGGCTGATGTGCCTGTCTGCTTGCCAGCTGTGTAATGGTTTATGCATGCATGGCTGCAGCTCTACAATCTGCAGGGACACGTTCTGGCAATTAGTTGGGCTTTTTCTTCTATACTTAAAAATACCTTATAGGGAAAATGAATCAAATTGAGTCTGAGCTTTTGGAGATGCAGTGACAGAAATAGCACACGTTTTTGTTGTGAACTTGCTGGCAAGCACAAGGCATCTCTGCTCTCGGTTTAAAGGGGTTCTCCCCCCTCCCTACAAATACTTTTTGAATTCTGCTATCCTGTTTGGGCAGTGGGGTTTCCTTCTTCAGACGAGTTTCAGGTTCTGAAGGCATGCCGCTGTTCTTCTCTTCCTCAGACAAGCCGGGGTAGCGTTGCAGCTCAGGAAACCCTGGTTTGCCGGCAGAAGCGATCTGTCCCGATGGAGATGGAGCCCGTCCGTGTGTGGTGGGAGGGCTGGGAAAGAGGAGCCGCGGGCGAAGGGGCCGAGCACGGAGCACCCCCCGCCTCCCCCAGCCCGCTCGCTTCCTCTCACACTATTGTTGGCATTTCGTGTATATTCTCCCTAGGAATTAACTCGTCCCCGAACCGCGGAGACGTGTACGCACCAATTTGGTAAGCTTCCTTGCACCTGTCTGATGCACTTTACAGCCTCAGCGTCACAAAACTGTTTGTCATTCAGGGGGGACAATGTCCTCTTGTGTGCCGGGCTCCCAGCAGGGAGGGGACAGGCGGCCGTGGCTGGGGCACGGCCCCGCTGGCGGATGGGCTTCCCATGTGAAATGAGATGGGAAAACAAATTGCTTCCAGACCGTTGTTTCACACAGTCGGGAGCGGCAATCCTGCTCGAGCTGTGTTAGCAGCCTGGTTGTCATTCCCGTCTTCCTTATCTAGGTTAAATATAAAAGGGTATGAATGTGGGTGAAGAAAACACGGGTAAAGAAAAGAGCTTTTAGAGCGCTTCTAAGGCTCTGTTGGCGTGCTGCCTCCTGGAGATCGGCTGTTGGTTCTGATGGTACTTAAAAACAGGCCTTGAGAAGGTCTGACGCGGAGGATGCATAAAGATCTCTGCTAGTGCCAAGGAACTCTCTGGTCACAGTTGCAGAAATAACTAGGTTCTCGTTCGAGAATTTCTTTTCTGGGGAAAGTTTCTGCATAGTATTCTTCTCACAAGGATCTCTTACGCCTGTAAATATCATGAAACCTTGCACGTGACTGGTCTTTGAAGAAGAGCTTTGTGTTGTGTGTGTGCCTGGAAAATGTTTGACTGTAGGAGAATACAGTATCTTTTCCATGCTGGGTAGGTCTATCTTAAAGAAGACACAGCAACATGGCAGTAACTTTCCTCTTCTGATACTTAGATAGAAATACAGTTCAGGATTCTGAATAAATGTAGGAATTAAAGCTCAGGGGAGGTAATACAAAAGGTGAAGTACAGACTCACCTGAATTGTCTGTACCTTTGTAAAGCACAGGTATTCTCATAAGCTGATTCAAAGCTCATAAAATAAAAAGCTCAACATTACGTAGCACAAACTTGCAGGTTTTGGGTAATTATAAAGTGATCAAGAAGAATGTTTTATTTGGGAAAATTGTGATATTGCTACTATATCCGACTGGTTTGTGAAGCTTGCTGTTTGTTCTCACTTCGTTATGCTCAGAGAGCGAGAACCGATCTGCAGTTCTTGTCGCATGTGTTCGCAAATGTTGCAGACGCAATAGTTAAAATTCCAGTAAAATTTTAAAACTTTTCATGAGATGGGAGATCTTGCCGTTTCTAACTTGTTCTGGGTAAAGGAAGAAGCAGAGTTCAGTTGGCTGCCCTGTTAGCAAAGAGGTGAAAGAGAAGTATTTCCATTTTCTTAGTTGGGCTTGGTGAGTTAATTCCCAGCCTTACAGCGTGCTCAACATGGTGTCACTTTAAGGGCTGCATTATAATATTTCATTAGTGGCAACTGCAGCATCAGCACAGCAGATGATCACATTTATTGCTGGCAACCCCTGGAAGCGCAGCACGGGAGCAGCGTGCTGGCACTCTCCGCTCACGTCCCGCGTCCCCGCCTGGGTGGTGGCAGGAGGTGAGTGAGGGGACACGAGCTTCCGAGCCGGCAACTCTGCCCGGGAAAACTGGAGGTTGAGTTGCTAGCGCAGCAGAAGATGGGCAGCGAAGGGAGAAAATACAAGGGGTGAGTTGCAGGGTTGTAGGGAAAGAGCTTCTGCAGCACATTTCCAAATGGTGAGCCAACAACCCTGGTCTTCCGCCAGCCCGCTGGGTGACACCGGCCTTGGAAGCCCAAAGCAATGAGGGTAATGGAGTTACCACAGTGTTGCTTTCTTGTTATACGGGTTTACTTTAAGGTTTCTTGTTTCGTTCAAACGGGTGAGGGGAGAGTCCCCTGCCTGGTTCCTGCAGGGGCGAGTTGGTCTTTTTGTCAGCTGTTGCCCACGGTTGGCTGCTTCCTCCTGAGCTTCAGAGTTGGGCTCCTGAAGTTGAGTTCGAGAGCGACGCGCATGAAACAGTTTTGCCACCATGAGAAGACGGGGAAGCAGAGTGATGAGGGTTTCCAGCAAGGGCTTTCTGACAATCGCTATGCCATAAAGTCCCTTTCGTAGGCTGCTGCTGAGGACCGGGATCCACGGTCGCCGTCCCGCTGCCAGCGCTGTGCTCCGAGCTGCCAGCCAGTGCCCGAAAACCAAACACCCGGCAAAGTCCTGCTGTGTGCAGGGTGGCCTGTAAGGGGACGTGTGGTAGTTTCAGTGGCTCTGCGCTGCTTTGCAGGAAGCCTCGGATGGAAATCTCCTGCTTTGGGTCTGGTGGCTGCCCACCGCAGAGGGCCATTGTGCTCCGTGCCGTGAGCCTCCCCGCTGCCGCGCGCGCTGGGCACGGGTCTCCAAAAGGACCCGATAAAGGTAACGCAGCTGAATTGCTTAGTCTCCCTTCTACCCTCCCCTGTTCCTGCACGTCCCCTGTGTTACGAGAAAGCTGTCACCACGTCTAAATAGCCTGTCCTGCACCAAGTTGAGTGAACCCTCGTTTGCAGGTTTGAATAGTAGAGAGAAATGACAACCTTCGTTGCAGATGTAATTAATTGTGTGAGGGGCCAGGGAAGCCCCTGTTCCCTGTGGTGCCACCTCCTTCTCGCTGTCTCTGCTCCTCTGGCAGGGTCGACCGTGGTGTGGTTCCAAATTGTTTGGTTAAAACCCAACATTTTGGCGGCATAAAGTATTCAGCCAGGTCAGTTACCTAATAAATTAATTGTTTTATTGAACTAACAGCTATTCTGGGCACGTGGGGAGACGCAGTGTGGCTGACAGACGAGTCATAGGCAGTGCTCCAGGGCAGATGTCCTGACCGTCCAGTTGGTTTTTCATTGACCGGTATATTCTTCCAGTGTCGAGAGTTGAGCAAAGGCCTTGAGTGGTGGTCTCCACTGAAAGATGATGATGTTGAGGTCATGCAGATATCTGTCAACACTGTGGTTGTAGGCTTGGTGGTTTTTGAAAAATGGTCGAGGTTAAAATGTGTCATTGGGTAGTGCCTTTTGAAGAGGAAATATGATGCTTGACAGCTCATCAATGGTATCTGGCTTCTGTGCCAGGCAGGGCTCCTGTTGTATTCAGCCAGTGGGAGATGCTGCTGTTGAGGGAACATCTGCCCCGGTCCTGCTTGCGCTCTTCCACATCTGCCTGTGTACCATGGAGTGATGTCTCCCCACTCAGACTGCATCTTCCTTGAAAGCTGGAGAAAACTTTTCCACGCTCAAGCCATCGCTAGCACAGGTAGCAAACCCAAAGCGTGTGCCGGCAGCGTGCAGAAGGCGTCTGGCTTCAGTGACCGTGGGGGCAACCCGCGGACGGCCTGGAGGTGCTCTCACCACGGCTGGCAGCTCCAGTTCGGCGAAGGGGGGCTTGAGACTCGTGCAGAGGGTGGGCATCAGATGCCCTGCGAGTGCTCTGCTTTTGTGTCTTGTCAGTGGCAAGCCCCGGCAATAAATAGCAGGGCCACGCACATTGAAAATACCGCAAGAAGGGGTCCGTGGAGCAGGAGGTTCAGCGTAAGATATCTTAAGCTTCAGGTTGAGCACGAAAATCTGTATGAGGTCAGAGATGGCCTCAGTTTGCAGGATTTTTAAGGAAACCTCTGAGTCTCCTCACAGCTCTGTCTAGTTTATTAGAAGAAGTGTAAATACGTTTAAACGTAAGCCAGGCTTTTTATTTGCAGTACGTAGAAGTTGGTTCTAGCAGCTCGCGAGCCACATGCAGTGCCATGTCAAACCTTCGCGTTGGTTTTGGTTTGTGGGCAGTGTCTCTTTGAAACAGACCGTTCTCTTCAAATTGCTCTCAAGCAAGGCGTTGACCTGAGGAAGGAGCTGTAAACGCCGGTGCTGTGGGCTGCCGTAGGCACGTACGAGTCCTCTGCTTGCCTTGAGGGAGCGCATGGTCCTCTTGGAGTCCTTTCCAGCCCTACGCAGTACTCTCTGCTCTAGATGTGTTTTCATTCCTTTCCACAGGCACTGTTTGGTTTTTGTTTTTGTTTTTTTTTTTTTTTTTCTGCCAGGCTGTGTAAGCTTCTACTTTCCGTCGGCTCAAGCTGGGTGTGTGTCTGGTCCCCTCCCTGCCCCGCTGCCTTCGGGGACCTTCCCATTGCCCGCTTGCTTCTCCTTCCTGCATCTTGCTCAGGCTCCTCTTCTGCCCTCGTCCGCGTCCCGTGCTTGCTGCCCAGACTGCCCACGCGCTTTACGAGTTGGGTACTTTTACCAAAGCCTTACAATCGCAGCGCAGCTTTCACTGCCTAGATGTCTTCTTGCCTGTCTTCAGCGTGTGCTTGAGGCTTTAATCAAAACATCGGTCAGCAGATTCCACCCAAGTACTGAGATGAACCGACTTTGTACGTCTTGGGTGAAGGAAAGTGAGTGTTGGTGGTTGACAGGAACACCTGGGTGAGGCACTGCTCTTCACTTGTACTCACCCAGCTGAAGTTTTGCATAGATTGCTGACCACAAACGATTCAGGATTTTTTTTGTATAAAGGCTGAAAAATGCATGTTGCTCAAGTTGCTTCGGGATTTCCTCTGGATGAGCGTTATTAACTCGCGAGCAAAGTTTTGGCAGAAGTTGCACGTCTGTGCCCGCGGCCGTACCGAGGGGAGCAGTGCCCCCCCTCAAAGCCAAGGGGCAAGCGCTGGAACGCTGCTATGAGCGATGCTACGAAGATGTGGACGTGTGGAAGACAACCCGATCGTTTGTCAAATGCTCGGCGTCCCCCCGAAGAACTTGTAAATGCTGTGGTGCTGAGGGGACTCCGCAGTCTTTACGGTATTGAGTGAACGCGGGGACTGGGTGGGTGGTGACGAGGTGGCACCGGGCTGGTTCCAGCGCTCCGATGTCCAACGTGTTGGGCACCGTTGCTTTGCAGAGGGTAAAAACAGCTCTGCGGCTTGCCTGAGTGTGCAGTAGCACCAACGGAGGCTGCGGGATAGGCCAGGCTGAGTGTTGTGTCCGAGGCCGTAGTCTGAATGCCAGAGAAGGAGAAAACTACCCTGCTTCCCCCAAAGAGCCCAGAACGGTTGTTCTCTACCTGTTTTTTTGTCTCAGTGTGTTGCACAGGAGCTATGGAGGGTGTGGAACTGCTCCTGGTGGTGACTGTGGTGGCTTCAGTTTAATGTGTTTTGTCAAGTGACTGCCTACATAGTCTGGTGATTAAAAGAAAAACCCCAAGCCTGCCCTGTGCTCAGGCCCCTGCAGAGCTGAGCTTCACGGGACCTGCAGTTTCTAGCGTGGGGAACTCACCGGGCCAGAGAAACTGCGGCTCTTTCACTCCTGCTGTGGAAGGCAGGTGGCCTCTTCTAGGCAAAGCGAGTTTCAGGCTGACTACATGGCTATTTCTTTAGTGATGTATCCGGTACTTTTTTTAGAGTTGGGATTATTGTGCTTGATGCACTGCCTGACATCTAAATTTTTAGAGAAGGTAGCGTCAGGCTCGGGGTGGGGATAGGGATCTGCTCGGCGGTGGGACCGGCGTGGAGGAGGCTGGCAGGAGCTCTCGGTTGTATGTGGCTTTCTTGATCTGGGCCAGAGGAAGGGAAGGAGGAAAAAGAGAAGGCTCGACTTGCTGCTTGTTTTGCTTTTCTCAGCAAACTTGGTTTCCTGAGCGTCTGGGCAGAGGTGGGTCTAAGGACGGGCTGCTGAGGTTGTACTGGGGAATTTCTCAAATGTGGAGATGCTCGAGGGAGAAGCCACGTGTCCTTGTGCTCAGCAACAGTCAGGGTGTGGGCTAGGATAAAGCTCCCGAGCTGGGTGTTATCCTGGGTGCTATAGCATGTGCAACCGCATCTCGTAGCCCAGCTCTGAAGCGAGCGGTTCAGTGGGGCCGAGCGCGAAGTCAGCGCCTGCGGGTGGTTTGCTGGGCGGCACCGGGGCAGAGGGCTGCAGCAAGAGAGGATGTAGCAAATACAATATTGGGAAAGATGAAAAAACAAGTGGGTGGCAAGGAGAAGGAAGAGGAGGAGACAACCGAGACGATGAAGGAAAACAGGATCTTCTGTAAGAGATGGGAATACTGGAAGAAAGCCAGGACGGAAGCCTGAGAAAATGGAGAGAGCACTAGGAAGGCCGGTGTTGCTCTGATAATTCCAGCAGGTATTCCTGGCATTCAGCTTCAAGAAACTGCAAAGCGTTTCAAAGCCCCGCGAAAACTGGTGACGTGCGCTGCGTAATTTGAATATGTTTATTTGAGTTAAACTTTTATTGTCTTGGCGTTTTTTTTTTCAAGCAGGACTTGGTGCATGCTGTTGACTTGTCCAGGGAGGAGGGAGCTGACCGTGGGAAGGGCTTAGGGTGCAGGTAGATGTTATTGTGGCTAGGAAAAATGATCGCCTGTTTAGGCTTCTCTGTGCTAAGTGACTTAATGGATTTTTCTGTGGATTCTGATGGGGAAGCCTCCCTGCCAAAAAAAAAAAAAAAAAAATAAAAAAAATCACTTTTGGCGTCGGTGCCTGTCTGCGTGTGGGCAGAGAAGCCCCATGCTCTGCGGACAGCACCTGAATTCCTTCTTGGATGGCAGCAGCGGGTGCTGGGCTCCCACCTCGGCCCCGAGAGCCGCCTGGATCCCTCTAACCCGACTGAGCGTGGTGAGCCGGGCTCGGAGAGGCGAAGCAGCTCCTGCTCCGGCACCGCAACCCATTGGTTAGTAAAAATAGCTCGGCTGCTGGCGTCAGTGCCAGGCCTCGCATCTGGCTTCCCCGAGCGGCTCCAGCACGCCCGCCCTCCCTCCAGACAGGGTCTGCTGGAGGACACACACATGGTACGTTACGGCTGCAGAGCCGTCCTCATCCCCTCCTTCCTCCGGCACCGCGCGGTCCTGACGGCCTTGCCGTGACAGCCCTGCCGGCTTCAGCCTGGGGGTTTGGGAAATGCCTTTGTGCTGGTGGCTTTCTGCAAACCACGGTTTAATGAAAGAATCGCTGCTGCTTGGTAGCCGCATCTTAATAAAATGGGAAACAATCTTTGAGTTGAGCCAAAGGCGTCTCTGGGAAGGCCGTGCCCTGCAGCTGGAGGTTTTGTTCGGAGCTTTTTTGGGCGTTTCGGGAAAAGGTGGATCACCTGAATGCATGTGCAAACCGTGTCTTGCTCCCCTATTGCGCAGTTTTGACCGAGTAGGTGTTTAAAAACAGTTTTTACGAAGATGGCTGTTTCCCGTGTCGTGATTTCTTTTTTTAGTCCTGCTTTTTTTCAGCGTTTAAGCTACTGAAAACAGGGAGATACCTAATGAAGGCAGGAATGCTCTCTTCGTATGTAGACACAGAAACAAAACGAAGCAGCCTTGCAAAATCGCCCTGAAAATTTAGTGGGCTGCTTGCATCTGCTCACCTGTGTGACTGATAGTGGACACTGAACGCTTTACACCCTTTCCTATAAAATCCAATTACTGGGGCTCCACAGGGTGTTGCAAAACTGTTAAATAAGGCAGGCTCGGCGGCAGGGCTCATGGTGTAGCACGGCCCCGTGGACTGAGCTCCATTCCCGGCCAGGGCTGCCACCACTGCTCCCTGCCCCAAACCCAGACTAACGGCCTTTGCCATCTCATCAGGGATTCAGCTGGTGTCTCACACGTGCCAGGAAGAATAATTTACACCAAAAAAAAATGCCGTGGATGTTTTCTGCTTTGATGTCGGTCTGCAGTCAGCGCTGGCTCACCGATGGGAGCTTGCTCTGCGTACCGCTGAGAAGTCTGCAGAGGATTTCTCTTCCCGTGCCACTGGTGAGCCCGGATGGCTGCCTGCTACCCAGCAGATGTTCCTTCCGTTTGCAGCCGGTAATTCCTAATCCTTCTCATGAGAAACACCTCGAATGGAGCTTCAGGATCTGGTGAGCCTGGGCGAGCTCCTCCTCGTGCTGTCCCCAGACCTCCTGAGCGCGGCAGCTCCGGAGGCGGTGGGAGAGCAGGAGAGCCGTGCCCAGCCCCACCGCTGCTCCGATGCCATGCAACGCATTGGTGCTTTAGGTAGACTTCGTTGGTCGAACTTAGCTCTTTTTGCATCTTACCGCGTGGGGTATGAGTTGACGAAATTTTGAGGTTTAGAAACTATGAACTAGCTTAGTTAGATGTGCGCGTGTCTGCAACTTAAGCAATATTGATGTTGCTTCTACATTGAAACTTTCTGGAAGGCAGAGGGTGATACAAACCTACCCTGTTTGCAAAATTAAGCCTGAGGAGGTTTGCACATGCATAAGGCGGAGGGGAAGAAATCCATCCCAGGCACTCGAGCGCAGCTCCATGTGTTTTAGGCCAAGGGGGCTGCCAGCAGACCTTGAAACCTGGCAGCAAACCTCAGTGCTGTAATCTGGGAATTCTCCTCACTTCTGTTTAAAGTAGAAGATACGTTGAAGCAGTTTTGTTGTAGTAACTGGAAAAATATTTTCAAGTTATCAACTGTTTTGTTTTCAAATTGCTTGATATGAAGTGGGTAATTTTCTTTTTTGGGGAATTCAGAACCATTAGCAACGTACCTTATGTAATTACTGCTCCGCTGGAAATTCCGTGCTTTTAACATATATGCCCAGTGCACATTTGTGTGCTTTAATTTGCAAATGCTAGCCTACTGTTTCTGAAATCTGCTTGTTCAAATGCCATCATATTTTTATCATAAAAAACCTGTTTGAAGTATTTACTCAGTAGAGGATAAATGAGACTGTTTAGTAACTTGGGAGTCTTCAGAGACGCAGACGGGCTGAAGGAGGAGTAAGTAGGAGTAAGAAGTGTGCACTGCTTGGGACACCTGCAGATTTTGGATTTCATCCTTTTGTGCTTTTCACTTCAAGGCTCCCCGTAACCGAGCGCTGCTGGATCCCATCAGGTGGAGTTAGCATTTCTGAATGCTGGTGAGGCCAGTTCAGATACCTGTTAGGGAGGGTTTCCATGCCTCTCTGCATGTCGGTCCGGTGCGCTCATGCACGCTTAAAACGTGTGGTGTTGGAGGAGGGACTGCTTTCCACCTTTGCTTGAAGAATTTAGATCAAATCCTGCAGTTATGTGAGCAAAGTCCAAACTGGTCGTTAGTCTAACATCAGTTCATCCCTGGGTTTTCAGCTCTAAACTCCTGGGGACGAGAGCAGGGCTACGAAAACCAGCTGCCGGTCTGCCAGTGGGATGTCGACAGGTGCTTTTCAGCTTTTTTTTAACTGAGGAAATTTGGCAAATGCCTCCTCTACAGAGCTGTTTCCTGATAAGCTCTGAGATTTTTTTTGAAGCGCTTAAATAACATGATTTTTGCTTGAATTTCTCCCGGTCTCTTAATGAAATGAGGCCTAAGTTGCCCAGCCTGGGCCAGGCAGTTCGGGCTTCTGCCTAGGGAGCTTCTAGGCACTGTCATTTCCCAGTGCCCACGTTCTTTCTTTAAAGTAGGCTGTCTCCTGCTGCAGTGTTTGCAGGTAGATATTTTTTTTTAACTATTCCATAAAAATAATTTTTTTTGCTTAAAGTTGTGCTCTGTTACTGGTTTAGTATTGCCTTAAGTTATTTAAGGTGTAGTGATGGTAAGGAAACAAACTTGCATGGTTGAGGACTGTGACCTACAGAGAGTTAATCTCTCTTTCCTCTGAGGAAGCTCTGTGCATCATGTGAAGCATTATCTTTCATTTCAGTCATTGATTAACAGCTGCCAAACCTACTCTATAGCCTGCAAATCTTGAATTTTGAATAACAGAGATTACAGCTTGTAGTCAGAGTGGCGTAATTTAGCCTGAACTATGCTATGCTTTCTTTGTTTGGTCAGTCATCTTGAAAATTTACCTGTCTGTGATGAAAAAAATAGTTGTTCACTTCGCCTGAGCTGAGGTTTAATCTACTTTAATTCACTATTAGCCATGCAGAAGTCGGTTCTTGCACCGGGCAGTTGGTGGGGGGCAGCTGTCCAGGTCCCTTGTCTGCCCATTTGCTGGGTGCTGGGGATACTCGTGGGCCTTAAGGAGCTGCTCTTCTCCGGGCGATCAGTTTTTTATTTCTGCTCAGGACTGACGATTATGAGGTTTTTTGAGGTGCAGACCTCACGGGCTTGTCCTGGCCTTTTCCTTTCTGCTGGTTTAATGTGTTCTCCTGCCCAGGTAGCATCGGGCATCCCGGCTGACAGAGGTGGCCGCTGCTGACTAACAGCGCTGATAGTTTTTGGTGTGTTTTGCTGCTTCTTTTTACCTCTCGCCAGGTGCCTACTGCCACGGGCAGAGCCGGGGCGCTCCCAGGACCCTCTCTGCCCCTCGTCCGGCTGCGCCAAGCTGGTGCTGCTGCGGTGGGCTCTAATTCTGGGTGGTAACGAAATGCTGAGCAGACCAGAGAACTAAAGTCTTATCTCCACAGCTCATGGTATTTTTGCTTTTTATCTCCCGTCCTGCCTCTTAATTTATAGATAGCAGTACCCAGCCCAGGGATCGTCTCTGGAAGATGCTGCTACCCGGGGAGTCCTGCAACGGGGATCTGGCTTTGGGACTGGATGGGAGCAGTGCCTGGCTTTCGGGGAGGGCAGGGAATCCTGCCTGCTCTGCCTGCCCTGGGAAGCCAGGACGGGGCAGGAGCTGCGTGGTTGGGCTTTGCCGCTTGCCTGTAAGTTGCCCAGCTTGAAGAGTTTCACTATTTAAACTTGAAAGAGCACGTGTTAATTGAAGTAAGGCTTTGGAGTTAAAGGAACTCAGATGGGAAAGCAGCTATTTGGTACACAGCGATTTGTTCAGGGTTGACGGAAAGCTGGCTCGTATAGAAAAAAGAAACCAACGTGCGGGCTCACAGGGGCTTTTAGGAGCTGGTTGAAGCTTTAACCTGTCCTTGCAGCAGCAGAAGCTTTACAGTTGGACTCCAAAATAATTTCTCCTAGAAACTGTGGGCTGTTGGGAGGTGTGGTTGTCTGGGGTTTTTGTTGGTTTGGTTTTGGGGTGGGTTTTGTGTGTGTGGGTTTTTTTTGTTGTTTCTTTTTTTTTTTTTTAATTTAAAAAGTGATCATACTCCTGCGCTCCTGATGCTGGTTTTATGCATTTAATGTGCTATCAGCTTTTTATAACTGCTTCCAAATGAAAATAAACAGCAAGCGCTTTGGTGGAGGTAAAATACTATTTTATTTCAGTAGGAGATTGGGGAATCTATCAGTAAACAACACAATTCAGCTTCAAAGCCCTTTCAGCTAAAACGCATTGTTCATCCTTTGAGCCGTTCTGCCTCGCACCCTAATAAAAGTGGAAATCAGGCGTGGGGGATGGGGACGCAGCAGAAAACACAAGCTGAGAAGTGGAGATCAAAAGGACAAACAGAAGCAGAAGGCAGCGAAAGGGAGGCACAAAGAGTCACAGCTGAGCGTGCGAAGCCTGAGAGTGATGGAGGAGAGAAAACAGCTATTAGAAAAGGCGAAGGAACAATGGGGTGAACGTAGCACGTTTTTAGCTTTCATTTCAGTTTAACAAAGCCGCCTTCCACCAGCGTTACTCCACGGAAGCGGTGGCCTTAATTCATCTTGAAAGTTGTTGGCTTGCTGCTCGCCGGGGCGCTGGCTGGAAACACGCTTCGGCACAGAAACTGCCCCCCTCGCCGAATACATGAATCTCTAAGTGGATGGACCCCCGTTCGAGGGCCACGGGGATGGTTGTTTTCTCCCACTTCATACCGTGGCAAAACGTTTCCCGGCCGGTGTTGTTTTGGGTTGGTGAGAGTTGGAGGCGAGGGGGCTGTGGGAAAGAAGAGCTGCCACCGACGGCGGCTCTATTCACTTAAATTGTGTCTTGCGAAGCCTGAACGTGCTCCCTAAGCACGCTAACAGCTTCTCCAGCTGATTAAACCAGTTCTCAAAACCTGGCAGCCTGCTTGCAAACCCAGCTTTGTTAGTAAAGCCTTAAGGCTTTCAGTGCAAGTATTTATTGTAACAAATAATTTATACCGGATGAAGAATGAGGAATATTATTTTTGTAGAGCCAGCAGTACGTGTTGCTTAGGCTAGCAGTGGGCGAGGAGCCTGGCCCACGGCGTGGACCCCCCGGCCGGCTGCACCCTGGCACCGCGTGCCCCCGGCATGTGCGGCACGCAGGCTCAGTCTTGCCTTCTCCGGCTTAGTGCTGGAAGCTGCTTATTCCCTCTTCCCATCTGCCTCACCCCGCTCGGAGCCGCGCGTTTGTGGGGGCTGAGCTACGGCAGCCCCTGTTCCTGGGGTGACCCCGGGAACGGGGATGTGCAGGGAGGTCCCCGGGGAAGGAGAGGGGTTTCTCTGGCAGATGGGGAGGCAACTCCTCAGCCCCCACCGGTTTTCTGAGCTGGGGGTTGAGAGGTTTTCGTTTTCCGTCCGCGCGCGAGGTGAGGACCGTGCTGCTGGGGAGGCTGCTGGGAGGCGTTCTCAGGCGGGCGAAGCCTTCCCTTTGGCCGTAGGAGTTTCTAGGCCTGGGTTTGATTGCGAAAATAATAGCTGGGCAGGTCAATGCAGTTGTATCCTGCTCCTCCCTTAGAGCCCGTGTTTGCTTTCCTTTGTTTGGGTCTTGCTCCGACTTGCCTCCGTCAGCCTTGCTGGATGCGGCTTTGCGGAGTGAACGCTTCTGCGTGAGCTGCTCTCTACCTGGGCGCTTAATTAAAAGGAGGCAAGATGTATTCCAAAAATACTTGGCTTTCTCGTCTGACATCTAGCGCGTTGCGAGGCTTGCTGAGCTGGTGTTTGAGAGAGGAAGCGAACGTTCAGCTGACATAGCATCTGAATAGCCTTTTGGGGCCCAGGGAGCGATAGTTCGGGAGGG
>JANZLQ010000092.1:42290432-42305266 GCA_026212715.1 Elanus axillaris | reverse complement strand
GGGGAGGGAAAGTGAAATGGATGCTGAAATCCTGAATCTGCTTCTTAAATTTCCTCTCTCCCTGGAGAGGGAGAGAGCGAAGTTCAGCGTTGTGTGTTTGGTTTGGCTCCCTGTTACCTGCTGTCTCGTCCTTAGCTGTGCACTTGTGGCAGAGATAAAGGATGGAGGGGGTTTTATGGTGTGAGAAAGTACTTCTTCCTTCAGCAACATTTGCTTGTTTGTGGTTGAATCGCATTAAAAGAAATAATCCAGCATTATTGAAGAACGAGTGGGCGAATAGCTGCATCAACTACCATGGTAACTTTTAAAGGGCTTCACCCATAACTGTCAGAGCTAGATTTTTAGTGCTGTAGTGACTTTTAATGTAGAATAGTTTCTAGGCCATTTAATTATTTTGTCTCCTCATTTAAAAACAAAACAACACAAAACCCTGCTCTTCTCTGAACTACCTTTTTGTTGACGTTCTCCTTTTTGACCTGAATACATCTGTACAGCGAGGCCCCGTGTCGAGTACCTCACCGGTGCTCGTGTCTAAGGAGCGTACGTGCTGCAAGCGGCTCTCGGCCACGTGCTGCATTTCAGCCCATCCCGGAGGGTCCTGCTTGGGTCTTCCTTGGGGAAAGGAGCTCCGTGGTGTGTCTCGAGTCCCAAGGGGTGGTCGGAGGACCTCTCTGGGGACCCATCCCGCTGCAGGAGGGCTCCTGTCCTCCACACCGCGGCCGTGGTGCTGCCCGTTTCTTTTTGCAGGGTAGCCCAGTCCTCCCAGCAGCGTAGGGGGGTTGTTGGCTTTGGGACACCGCCGCAGCCTCGGCCCTGCGTTTCTCCGATACAGCAGCCCGCCGCGTTGGGAGCCTGGGTGTGCGCGGTCACCCAGGAGGAATTTGGCAGCGGACAGACTCCCATCCATCCCTGCTTTCATCTCTCATCCCCACGGGACAGCACAGCCGCAGAGGTGGGTCTGCGAGAGCGTCCGCGAAGCACATCTGGATGTGTAATGGCTGTGAGGCCGCCGTGTTGCTCCCCCGGCACGTGAAGGTCACCGTGCAAACCACGGTCTGCTCGGCTGTCCTTATTTCTGCTGCTTTATACCGTGCCAGCAAGAAGAAAATAGAGGAACAAGGGCAAGTAGTGCTCGAACGTCGCTGCTGGGGGTGGCTTTGTGGGAGCCTCCCGTGAACGGACTTGGCGTGGCAGGTCCCCGGGCCTTGTCCTCGAGTTGATGTTGTGTCTCTGGGTGTGACGGGGCACCCTCGGAGCTTTGCGACCGGTTATTTCGGAGTGTTTCGTGGCATTGGGTTGGAGGTGGGATCAGCTGTGATCACACTGACAACCTTCTGCGTGAGGAAGACCTGCTTTCTGGTCATGTCCCTGGCAGCTTCCTCTGCGGCACCACCCATCTTAGCTTTGCTCAGCATCCCAACAGAGTTTAAAATGGTTTCATTCTGAATAATTTATCTCCCAGAGAGAGAGAGAGAGAGAGAGGTGGTGGAGAGAAGCGGGGAGCCCTTGGCGAGGGGAATGCTGCAGCGCAGGCTGGGGGACGGGGTCCTGCTGCCCACGGTGGGCTCACCCCCCGCAGCCCCACGGCCTTGCGGGGCTTTGTTGCTCCCGGCATTTTCTGCCAAACAAAAGCTCCAGGTCCCCAGGCAGAGGCTCCCGTGGGAGCCCTCCCGCCTCCTGACCCGTCGCCCTGCCCTCCCGTCGGCTCCAGCACCTCTTTGTTTTTCCGCAGGCCTTTTTTCAGCATGCTCCCCCTCGCCCCGTCTTCCCTGCCTGCGGGCGGTGGGCAGCGGGTGCGGTGGTCCCTGGTGCGGACGGGTGGCATGGCCGGCTCGCCGGGGCAGGATGCTTCTTTATTAATGGTTGTGAGCTTTAGGGAAGAGTTTCAAAATGGAGGCAGCTCTGCCTGCCTCCCCATCGTATGGCATGGGTATGCGCTGCCCTACTTCTCGCCGGGATCAGACAGCTCTTTCTGAAGCTGTACAAAGAGGTTTGAATGCATTAGTTTACATGGAATTAATCTCCAGATTCCAAACATGCTTTCAAGCTGGTTTGGCCTTATTTTCCTGCAAAAGGAGGCCAACTCCGTGTTGTAGGCAGTGACTGTTGTGAGGGAGAGTTGAGCTGGAGCGGTGAGAGACTAGCACAGGCACCATATTCAGTCCATTAAAAGGAATTTTTGGCTCATGGACAAAACAAATTGAAAAATCTCATTCTTTGTGTACCACATCAGCAGTGACGGAAAAACAGAGCAAGGTTGCGGGGCGATCCTTCTAGTAACTGTGGTGCCTTTTGTAAGGGATTTGAGGTCTGATTTTTTGACAGGAAAACGATCAAGAACTAAAATGTGCCACAAATGATTGTATAGAAAATCTGGGGTGAGGGGACCATTGGAAAAACGTCATTGTTGGAGGTCAGGTGAAATTGGTACCCTGAACTAAGGTGCTTCCCGCAACAGGTTGGTCCGAAATTCCCGGTGCTCCTTTGTCTGCCGCCGGAGCGATGCTATCCAGGGAGGGAATGAGGAGCTGGAGCGCTCCTGTTATTTTTTTGGATAGCCTGTCATCCCTCAGAAAGGAACAGTTGTGTGGGGGTGGGGAGCGTCGTATTCAAAAGTGGGTGAAATGGAAACGAGCCAAAATTCTGCAAATTTATAAGGAACAGCAAACACTGATTTCTTTGAGAGGAGGTCCGTGCGTTTACTTGTAAGCACAGCCCTGGTAGGAGTGCGCGAGGAAATGGAAACTGTGCTCCACTATGCAGGTTTTTTTCATAATTTAGCCAGGCAAAGATACACAAAGATGCTTATTTTGGGAGACGGTGGAATGTTTCTGTAATGATTTCAGCAAATTTTGGTTCACATAGAGCATCTGTAAGAGTAGCACACCCACAGTTTCATGTAAGATGTTCTATTTGTTGAAAAAAATTGCTTTCCCTTGAATTTGGAAGTGGTTTAACCCAGAAGAATCTACACTGCCTTTATTTCCCCTCCCTGTTTAGTATCCTGAACCTGCCAGGTCCTCGCTGTTTGTCTCGTTGAAGAACGTAAAGGCATTTCTGTCCAAATGATACCTGTCCCGGTTGCGGATCGTGTAGGAGCCCGCGCTGGACTGCGATGGGCAGAGCTGAGAAGCACGCTGATCTCAGCTAGAGGAAAATAATTAGAAAAAGGAACTGAGGTGGTTCTCAAAAGGAAAGGGTTGAAACGAATGCAGGATATCCCTGCGGGGTCTTCGCAGTGCACCTGGTAGCCTGCTGTACAGCTAATAACTCATATTAGGAAGACTTCATTTTGGCCTGACAATTTTTTCCCCTTGTTGACATTGAGCATGTAGAAGCATGTAGTGTTTGAAACACAATATGCAAAACACTGTATTAGTAACCGACTACATAACATTCCTGTGTTGCAGCTAGGCTGCCTACAGCATGCTGATTTTATAAGCTCCTCATGAGCTGGCAAAGGGAGGGCATGGAAGTGGTGAGCTGGAGTCACAAGAGAGCACAAGCGATTGCGTTTAACCGTTTATACAGTACTTGGGCTTCCAGCGGCCGCTGGAGTCTGTGGGTGTCTTCCCTTTCCAAAGGGAGGAAGATAGCAACCTTCCGCAGCTTCAGCTGGTGTCGCGTCACTGGAACCGGGACGGGGTATTTTTGTACCGGCGCTCACGTTGGCGGCGTGGTATGGCTGTACCTCTCGGAGGCGGTCGGTCATGAGAGAAGCGAGGGTTCGGACACGTGAAGTCGCCACGAGGTGCAGGGAGGTATCAGCTGGTGAGCGTTTGGCCGATTGCCTGTGGGCAAGCAGAAACCGGATTTATCTTCAGCAGATAAGCAATAGCAAGAAAACACGACCGTGTGCTTTACTGCATGCAGGAGTCTATTTTTTGCTGTAAACAAGTTTTTCTGCAAAAATGTCTGCTTTCAGACAACTGGCAAGGAAACTGAGAAGCCAGGTAGTGTGAAAACGTTTGGCTAGAGAACAAGGTTCTTAGTTGGCCATCTTGGCATGAAAAGGAGATGCTGCAACAAATTGCTCTGCCGCTTTAAAATGTATTAAAAAAATACATTCAGATCGACAGCAATGCTGGACTAGAGCGCAGCCCGCTTGCTACAAATATATGAAGAAAAAGCCACCAAAATAGAAAATTTCATCATTGCTCACGGGGCGGCAAGAGCTGAGCACAGCACGTTGCTGAGAGCGATTGCAATAGTGGAACAGGAAGTCTCCTCCCCCTCCCCGGGCTCCGTGCAGAGCGCTGATCAAAAGGATGTAAAGCTTGTTTACAAGATGTATGCAAAATATATTTGGGAAGAAAATATAAGGGCTTTACAGACCAGGGGGCACTAAGAATACGTGATGTCATGTTAATACGGCTTGCCGTCTGAGGCTACAGAGCATGTGACCCAAAGTCATTTTAACGTTGAGGTGCAAAGCAAGAAGGTGCCTTTCTCCGTAGGATTGCATCCGGTGAGCTGCTCGAAACACACGCCGAGAAGGCTTCCTGCGCGCCTGCTAATGAAAGCTAGCTGTCACGAGATCCTAACCGTACGCCAAGAGAAGCCTAGCGCCCGCGGCTTCGGGACCCAGTGGTGCTGCCGTCCTCGGGGTGGCTTGTCTTGGGCTGAGTGTTCCGAGCAGCACTCCTGGTGCTTCAAGGTGGGAAAGAAAGCGTTTGGCATTTGAAAGATGTATGGTGTTTTCGAAGCCGCTTCAGATTCTGGAGCGAAATGGCAAAGGTGTCGCTAGACCGATGATGGATCAGTGATAGACTCGCTTACGTTTGTGTGTATAGGAACGGGTTACTTCTGCAGTGACGATAAAGTCGCGTTGCGCAGCCTTCAGCCTCGCTCACCTTCCTCTGCTTCTGCGAGAGAGGCACTTTCTTACCTCACAGGGAGTCTTAAGGCTTAATCCATTGTTTGTAAAGCTCTTTAAGATCCTTGTTTGGGAGCACTAGAGTCTGGAGGATTAAAAACAATTTATTTTTGTGTATCTTGTATAATGTGCATCTCAAAGACCTTCCAGAGAAGGAGGAATTGAGAGCCAGAGGGAGATGGCAGGTCTGTAAGGTAAACACGAGGGAGGAAGTGGCTTGGAAGAACAAAGAGGCTACAAGCACAAGGCTAGTTCCCCGTTGTGGTTGTAAGGAGGGTGAGTTTCCAGCCCTGGAGGAAAGGGATGGAGGTAGTAGAGCCCTCTTCCTCTTAATCCCATTTAAAGACCCATCTGGTCAGTGCCGCTGCCTCGTTGCGAAGGACAGCATGCAGATTTTACCTCTGCTGCATCTTGTGCCCTGCGGTCGTGCGTACCGGGAAGCAGGAATCTCGCTTGTTCTCGCCCGGTCTGTTTTGTGAGCTCCAAACTACCGAATAAGCTCACAAGAATGAACGTCGGTGATCTGGACTTTCTGAAGCAAGACCCGGAACGGTCGACGAACGGCCCCGCTTACCCTCCGGCCGCCCTGCCTGCAGACGTGTGCAGTACTGGCCCTGGTTTCCGCCTGCGCACCCGTGTCCTGCCCACGGACCCGCCGTGGACATCGGCGGAGGTGCTTCCTCCTGGAGGGACCCCGGCTGCCCCTCGTGGTGGTGGGGAGACCTTCTCCGTGAGGCTCCTCGCACCTCCCAGAAAACTGTCGCTTGGAAGCGTGGCCCCACCGGAGCATCCCTCCTGGCCATTGTGGACTTCCCTGATGCCGCTGCCTCTCTGCTGGAGAGGCTGTGCGTGCGCAGACACGGGTGCTCCTGCCCTCGGAGGGGGCTTTGTCGCCTTCCTCATCCTCACCCCCCCGTGTCCCTGGTGCAGTACTGGTACTGTCGTCCTCCGGGGCAGCTGCCACGGCCTCTCTTCATCTCCACAGCCTCCCGTGCCAGGTCTGAAGCGTTGGAGAAGGGGCGAGGTGACCCCGTGCTTTGGACACAGGTGGTGCCTTGGCTTCCTCGGGGAAGCAGAAACTGGTGATTAAATTCTTTCCCCAGGTGCAGGCCCGAGCACTTTGCGTAGGTGTGTTGCCATCATGTGACTCTTTGCATTTTAAACACAGCGTTTTCCCACGTGAACTTGTTTGGGGTCACAGAATGTGAGCGTTTCTCTTGTTCTCCCTCGTAGCTGAACGTAGGATGGGGCCGAACTGAAGGCTGCACTGGTTTGGGTTCTCATCAAAAGATGTCCCAAACACTGGTGATATTACAAGCAAGCATCAAGGCAGTGGTTTCCAAATGATGTCCGAGCACACTCGAGACCCACGGCATTTTGTTAGTTGAGCCCTATAATTTTGCAGGAATAGGAGAGCTCAGCAGAAGTGGCCGTCCGCTGTTACTTGCTGCTGCTCACGTGCAGGGGAGACTCGTGTGGGGCTGGAGACGGCCGAGGCTGCGGTCTGTGTTGGCAAGAACGTGTAGGTGTGGCACGGGGAAATTCTTGAGGTGTGGGAGTGCTGGAGCCAGGGAGGACCAGCGACCGATGCCAAGGGCTGGGCAAGGCCAGCGACAGGCACCGCTCGCCTGGAAGCGATGCTCCGTAGCGTTGGGGGATGATGGAAGGGATGCTCGGGGTCCCTGGGCCACTGCGGGGTTTGTTGGCCCCACACCGTAAGGTTGGGTTTATCCTAAAAGCAGTAATGTTTCTTGTTCCCCAGTACCCCTGGGGTTAGAGTGCTCCCTGTGTTACGGGAGCCGCTGAAGATTATTTGGGTAGTAGGTGGGACCAACGCGCAGACTGGCTTTGCAATAGCATAGCTAATGAGATTAACGTAGTATTCACTTAAAAAAGAAAAGAAGAGGCTGGTTGGTTGAATGGGACTCAGAAGACTCATTTCATGCGTTAGGAGTTGGAAACACAAGCTATTTAGGTTAGCAAGGAGAAAGTTGAGAGCATCTGGTGGGTTGGAAGCCCGTCCGTTATTGACTGCCAGAGCCTGGGCAGGGTGCTGGGGAGTATATTCGCCTTCTAAACATCTGCTGCCCTCGGGTTTCAGGCCGACCTTGCCTGACACCCATCCCACTTGCTTTGTTTTGGGATATTTCTTAAAAATAGAGAAAGAGTCCCTGACTGCTGGAAGTTGAAGCTAAGGAAATGAAACTGAAAAATAAAGCACCAGGTTTATTAGGAAGGTTTGCTAGTACGACAACAGCGTAGTTTGTGGCTGTAGCAAGACCTCGCAGCCCTTAAATATTAGGGTATTAGGCTTTCTTTTAAATACTGTCTTGGTTTTAAAATATCTGCTGTAGTTGGTCCGTATCTGTAGAAAATAGAAGGAGAATTAACTCAAGGGAAGTTCTGTTGCCCGTGGGGCTGTTTGCTGAGATGACTGCCGCAAGTCCTTTTGGCTCTGAAAATAACGGATCTTATTCATTTCAACTATTTTCATATTTTTGCCGTTCTTTCTTCACTTCTCTCCCTCATGTCTGCGATTCTCCTGCCTGCTCCGCTAACTAATTGTTTTTAAAAACCAGTTGCTTCACAAGGAGGCTCCAACTTACCTATTACTGATGCAGCTGTGTTAGATACCTGCCGTTCCGGATACCTTTGCTGGCCTCTTCCCAGGGATCTGGTCATCTCTGCTGGTTTCCCAGCTTCCTCCTGGTTCTGTGCAACCTCAGTTGAAAGTTATCGGATGGGGACTTCAAGTGCCATTTGAGCTCTAAAAGTAGTATCTCCCTCAGAAAATATTTTTCCTTTTGTTCTGCTTGCTCTTGCAACTGTTAAGTAGTTTTAAATAAAGATTATTTTTAGTCTCTTCACCCTCTGCAACAAGGCACAGTAACTTTGAACAGGTACCAACGTTTTCGCTAGCGCCGTAGAGAAATAATTCCAAACTTGACATAAACTTTCTCTTCCCGGTGACGTCACTCGCTGTACACAGACCTGGCGTGCATCTCCCCGTCCCCAAACCGTTGCGCTGAATTGTCGTAAAGCCAACAGCATATTGTGCACGTTACAGAAACCCAGTGCACGTAGAGCAGAGGAGACTGAGAACGGGTTTCCTCAAATACCCCGAGGAGTGGGAGTTTAGCATTTCAGGAGAATTTTTAATTCCTTGGGGTTAATCTGTGGCACATGAAGAGCCACGCTGGAGCTCTGCCTTCGGAGCAGAGTTTTTATGAAACTCTGCTGCTGACACTGGGAGCTGCTGGCAGATATTTAAGTTTTTACTGATGTCAGATTTAACCTCAGCCAATGTAAAGCTCTGATGCAAAGCTGCTCTGCACATATTAGAGTGGGAAGATTCGCTGGGGTTGCTATAGCGAAAGGCTGGAGATGACTTCAGAAGTTTAAATTAGGCCTGCGTGCTGGTAAACAAGGGCTCTGCCTATAGTAGAAGCTGCTGCAGCGTTTGAAGATGTTTGTGTCGGATGGGGTGGGAGGTGGCGGCATGTGTTCGCTCGCGGGGAGAGCACGGGTGCTCGCACAAGCCCGTCAGACGGAGCGTGCCAGCGGGAGGAGCGGGCAGGTGCCGGGGGCTCGCCGTCGGGGCAGGGCGATGTGCTGTATTTAAGGACAAGGAGAAGCTGGAGATCGCCTTCAGGAATCTGCTGCTGATTTTTCATGAGTGAGCTCCAGCCAGTTATTCCCAGTGCCTGAAACTCCTCCTCTGCTGGGGTCTGCGCCTGCTGCTTTAGCCCTCCTGTAGTCCAAACCAACCGGCTAGAGATACCCCTTGCTGCAGTATCCCGGCCACGCTTTTATTGCCCTCTCCTTCTTGACTTTGTTATGTCTTGATCTCTGTAACCTCTTTAACATGTGTAAATACTGAAACGAGATTATCTTTAAAGAGCCCTTTATTAAAGATGTACTGACCTTCCTAATCAGAAGAAATGTTCCTGTAGCTGCTTTTCTCCTTTCATGCATTTCGACAAGTAGCGAGGGCAGAATGGTGAATCATCTCACCGGGACGACAGCTTGGGCTCAAAACCGGGCAGGTTTCTTCAGGCACCGCACCAACGTGATGCTCCCCGCGCAGCACATTCCCCGCACCTGCGACGCTGGCCGCCCGGCAGCACGGAAAGGTGGGCTTGCTCCCGCGGACACACACCTCTTGCTGGGTTTGAGCTTTAAAGCAACTCTAAACGTCCTCAACCTTCAGGTCGGTGGTCCTCAGTGTGGCGAGCGTGGTGCCGAGGACCTGCTCTTCTCGGCTGACTCGCTCACGACCAAACTTTTTGGGTGAGCAGTTGCAGCCGGAGTTGCTGCGTCCCAGCAGCCGCCGAGGGGTTTGTGTATGGTGGGCATGGCCGGCCGGCCTCTGGTTGATCAGAAGGCCCCGATGGATATCCTTGTCCCTTCCTCTCCCAAACCAGCCCCGGGTTCGAGCAGCTGGAGCTGACGTGGGACCCGCGCGCCCCGGTATTGTGCCGGCAGCCCCCCTGGTCGGCGAGGCCAAGCAACCCTCCCTGCCCTGGGGCTTCAGCCCCGCGAACCTCTCCCTGGGGAGGGGGTTTTAAAGCAGAGGCAGGGTGAGGTATAGCTGGGCAGTCGCTGAGGTGGGCTCTCTGTGCAAAGCGATCAAGCAGGCAGAGAGGACGCACCCGAATACGGCTCTCGGGCCCTGCGCGGGGGACTTGGGGTTCCTCGCAGAGGGAGAGAAGACCCGCCGTAAAAGACTGGCGCGCGAAGGGTGAAACCGCAAATAGTTCGAAGCCTTCTTTCAGTGTGTGCTTTGGTATTAGAGAGCTTTACGGTTATTTGGGTCTAGTATTTGTTGCACAGAGCAGGGGCAGGAAAGCAGGCGGTTCCCAAGCGAGCGGCCGAGGTGCCACCTGAAGAGCAGATGGGTGCCGTGCTCCTGCGGCCGCCGTGCCGCCCGGTCGGCATTGCTGTTTCTCCTTCCCTGGACCCCAGAGCCCTTCCCATGGGCCCTGAGAGCAGCCGTGTGTCCTTCTGCCTGGGATCCTGGGTTTCCTTACGGGATTGCTGGAAACTCCCCACATCCGCGTGCTGTTTATCGCTTTGGAGGCGATCGCTGGATGAGCAGGGTGGTCTTACTGCTTCGGCATCGGTAATTGTTGCTGGAGCTGATGAGCCTTTCCTGTACGGTTCTGGTGGAGCCTTTGGTGTGCAAGGATGATCAGAGAGGGTTTATTTTTTTTTTTTTTTTCCCCTTGTAAAATATATTCCAGCTCCAGTTTGTAATGTGGTGAGAGGGGGAGTGAGAGAAGGGAACAACAGCGTTAGCGGATGTAGAAGTAGCTGGAATGAGAAGCTTTTGTGCCATTAATAACAGTCCTGGCTGGCAGCCAAGGCTGGGAGTGTGGGATTAGCCTGAACAATCAAGACTGCAGGATCAAAACAAGGAGGCAGGAACAGCGAGGTCACACTGCTGCCATCTGCGCTGCCGCAGTGGTGGGAGGGAGCGGAAGAGGGGGCTGCGCTGGAGGAGCCGTGCCGATGGCGCGGGTGGCGGGGTGCCCGCCGCCTCCCCAAAACCGGCCCTGTGCCGCCACCGCCGCGCTCGACGCCGGGGCTTTGGGCTTCGCCGCCCAGCTCTCGGCGGGCACCTTCCCGGCGGCGGCGCGGGCCAGACCGCGGAGGGGAAGGCGGCCGCAGGTTGTCATTTTTAGGAAATAGCTTCTGGAAAACAGAAGCGGCTCCTTGGGGCTTGGTCCTGCGCTCCGGAGTGAGGGGCTGGACGGCATTCGTGGGTTTGGGACGGGTGTCGTCGGGCAACGACACCGATAGCCCGCGTCGGCGTCACCGCCGTGCCGTTTGTGGATCCCATCTGGTGACCAGGGAGTGGGGAGAAGTCACTGGACGGATTCGGCCGCAGCTTTGCCGCGGGCAAAGGCAGCCTTGCTCCGTGCTGGGGCGTGCGGGGAGCGCGGCCCTTTCCAGGGGCTGTATTTGCTAGTTTACATCATCACCCTTCTTCTTTTAAAAGGAGTGACTTGAGATTTTTGCTGAAAGACGATTTTTTTGAAGCAGATGGAGGCAAATCTTGTTCTGTTTCACTCTGGTCTCTGTCAGCTTTTGCTGAAGTACCTTCCAAGAGTATCAGAAAGCAAAATGATTTGCATCGTTTACGTTGCTTCTCCTCTCCTATTCCCTCTGACCTAGTAAGTCTTACTGTCCTGCAAATGTAAATACAAACGCTGAAATGCAATAGAAGCAAAGCAGTGTCCCACAAACAGCCTCCCAGCTCTTGCTAAAAATATCTCTGTGCGGTGCAGTAACTCCCAGGCATTCTTTTGTCTGACTGCTTTTGAATTCCCTAATTGAAGTTGGTTGGAGGGCAGTGCACCAGTTTCCTGAATAGCTCAGATGTTGATTTTGAGTTAAAAAACAAGAGCAAAATTGTTTTTCCTTTGTGCAGCCGTGCTTTTATTTACCCCCACCCTCCCCCCTCATTTTTTAATCTCTGTATTTTTACTTGCAATTTTATTTTGTAAGACAACTGCATTAAATACATCTGCGGAGAAGGGGCCCAGGAGGCAGCAAGCAGGAAGACACAGTTTTTGGTACGTGATGCCACGTGCGCGTTGGAGCCGGAGTGCTGCTCCGTCGGAAACGTCCAGCCTGGCGCGGAGATGCCGTGCAAATGGAGCTTAACGTAGTAGGAAGTGTTAATAATGGTTCCTAATTGCCTACTAATAACTAAATCTGTGGAATTTGGCAGCAGTTGGGATATAGTTTTCTCCTGCAATCTGTCCGTTCCCTCCAGAAAGAACAAAGTTGCTTCCTTGACATACAGCAGCAAATCTTAAATTCGCTGAAGGTAACGGGGGAAAGTTTTCCAGATCCCACATGGCCCCCACCCCTCCGCAGAGCCTGTGAGGCTGCTTCCCTGGGCGAAAACTGCTGTGTCGTGGTCCAGCACTCCCAAGATTTAACAGAGGAAGAAGAATAAAATCAGGCTGTTTTCCTCCTTTATGTTTTTTTGTTGTTGCTGGTTTTGGTTTGTTTTTTTTTTTTTCCATTTGAACTTGGAAACAGAGAAACCCAGGCTCGTTTCAAGTGCTCCCGAAAGGCTGCTGGAAGCGCCGTGTGCGTGGGCAGCTCGCCCAGCCGTGCAGGGATGGGTCCCTGGGTTCTCGTGGGGACAGGGAGGAAAAGTTTGTGACCAGTGATTTGTGGTAAGTCACGGCCAGTCCAAGAAGCTCCCTGGAATATATCTGTTGGGTAAATGTGATAAACTGCAAGGGCTCAGAGCTCCTCTGTGGCTGGTAAACAAACACAAATGTTGCTTTCACTCGAGCCTCAGTAAATTAAAGGCTTGAAATTGTGATGGAGATTGGAGAGAAGCTGATTTCAGATGCTGCTTCAGGAGCCGGGATTTATTCAGGCTCTCTGTGGTGGGAGACATTTCGTAGCTCCTCGGCAGCAGCAGAAAAACAAGCACAAATTTTTCTGTCTTCAGGGATAACCGCAGTGAAGCATGCGGGGTGGGGGGCTGTGCCGCTCGCTGGTACCGAAATACCTCCCCATCCCCCATGCGTGTTAGCGGGCCCCGAAACTTCCCCGGCACACGGGGCTGGATGCCGGGTGCTGCACCCGCCTGCGGAGCGGGAGCAGGCACGGGAACCCGTGGGGGGCCGTGGGGGAGCCGGGCTCCTCCGGCGCTTTCCTTGGAAATGGAGCATCTTCGTAGTTGGACACAGGCAAAAATAAGATGCCAAACGGGTGCGAGCCGGCAGCCTGCGAGCTGGGTTTGCTGCCTCTCGCTCTGCCGTAGTGCAAGACCAGGAAAATGTGTCTGGAGGAGCCTGCGGCACGTATGGGGAAAGCAGCGTCCTGCCTGCGGGCACCCTGCTTTTGGGCACAGTGATGGGGGCCCAGGAGCCGGCTTCCACCTTGTCTTCCTTGTCCCCCTTCCTGCAGGCATATGGACTCTATAGGCGAGAAACACCGCTGTTGTCCAAAACCTCCCTTTCTCTCCAAAAAGGTGGGTGTCAGCATCTCCCGCAAGCGGGAGAGGTTGCTGGCGTGGGGCAGGAGCCGTGCCAGAGGCAGCGTGCCGGAGGCAGGCTCTCGGTGCCGGGGCAGGGTCGCAGCGCTGCGGTCGCATGCCCTTCTCGTAGCTCCTGGGTTAACGTTTAACCTATTTGTGTTTGTCGTTTGATGTTATGGGGCACTTTGTATGGCTCTCGCTGTAGGTGAGCAGCCCCGTTTGGAGGGGTACGGCTTATCTGCGGCGGAGGAATGTGAAGAATTTCATGGGGAGGAAGATGAGATTTTTCCTTTCCCAATGGAGGGAAACGAAGTCTGGGTGGGTGACATTGCAGTGTTTTATATACATGGGCAGCTCTCTGCTTTGGGAGCCTGTATGTTAAGTTTCTACCTGGCCAAAACGTTTTCGCTCTGACTGTAAACTTTAGAGGGGAGAGCGCTCAAATGGAAAAGTTGACGCAGCCTTATCTCTGGTGCAGCCTCCGTACGATAGAGGAATCCGAGCCCTGGCTTATGTCAGGCTTGAAGCTTTCCCCTTTCCTTCCAGCAAACTGCATACCATTGCCTTGAAGCTGTTCCTTCATCGGGGGCACATCCTTCAAGGAGCGCAGTTTGGTCAAGAGTCTGGGTCCATTTTAAATCTATATCAAGTTCCCTGATGGCTGTCTCTGCTGGTCCTCCTCGGAGTGCCGTGGCAATGCCCTCCCAGCAAACAGCAGCATCCCTTCTCCAGAAACTTTAGCCCTTGCCTTCAATGTGCAATTATTCTTGCAGGAGACATTCAGGTCATCCATTCCCCTCGTGCAGCAAGTGACACGTCTACAAATGACTGATGCTTAACATAGTCAAGGGTCACCTTACCCAGCTCTCGGTGCCTAAGGCTTTCATTGCAGCCTGTGTGAACGGTCTTTCAAACTTCTTGCTGGCTCTGCTGCTGGCAGTTCATTAGCAGGAAAAAAAAAAAAAAAAAGCCTGGAACTCAATTTGCCGGCACTTCCCGGACCCCATCTCCAGCATCTCCAGCATCTCCAGCGCAGTGGAGCCGTCCCATCTCCGCCTGGTGAGGTGGGAAGCACCGCCGGAGCTCCCCGTGCACCGTGACCCTGATAGCTGACCCGAAACGGCGGCTGCGGGGTCAGGCTGACATCTGGCACCGCTGCTGGGAGGATAGGGAGGTGGAAGCGCTGGCTGGAGGGGAAGGAGCTGGAGGAGGACGGGAAGGGAGGGGGAAGGACGGAGCCAGGAGCTTCTGAAGCTGCGGGGTAAGACATTAAACCGGAGAAAGGGGCAGAATATAATGCTCAGTGATTTTTGCAAGCGGCTGGCTGCTTCCACAGGATGTCTCAGAGCTAAGGGCAGCGCTTGTTTTCTCGCAAGACACTACAAATAATAAAAATAATGGTTGCAGTTAATTGCCGTATATCCATCATGCCTTGGTTTTCATTTGTCTTAAGGCAGGATGCATTTGCAGATGAATTTTGAAAATAGCTGAGGATCAAATGTTGTTTTTTGTTCTTTGGCACTGAATATTTTGCTCACTGTTCATGTTCGGTGATGCAGATCTGCGTGTGTGTTCAAAGTCTGTAGCTAATGTTACAATTTCCTTCCTGCTACGAGCTTCTGTTTTCTATGCTCGCACCTTTCTGGAAGCCTCCTTTCAGGCTACAGTATTCCCTACTTGGTTTTGTATTAAAAGAATCTTTTTCTGTGAGGGTTGAGAACAATGTTTTCCTTTTAGCTTAAGGTAGGTAAAGGAATAATACTCTTCTAACCTGTTAAAAAAGCAGACCAGGGTTTCAGAAGGCTGAGCCTGCTACAGTGCATTTTGTTGAGGAAAAAACCCATTCCCCTAAGTGGGGAAGCTTTTGCTGCTGAAGCAGAGGTTACGGATTGACAGTGTGCCGTCCTGGTCAAAATCCCATTCCCTGGCTTTGGGGGGGGGGGGGGGGGG
>JANZLQ010000092.1:42241206-42290332 GCA_026212715.1 Elanus axillaris | reverse complement strand
GGGGCGAGGACCCCCCCTGCTCCCGGCATCCATCCCTTACCACCCAGCAGGTGCTTTTGGGGAGCGGGGAGCGTTGCGCTGCAGAGACACGGGGCCGTCCTGCTCCAGAGGCGGGTGGCCTTGGTGCTCGGGACACGGCCTGATCCAGCACCCCGCGAGTCCCACTGCCTGGCGTGAGGTGGGGAGGAAGACTACGGCGCCTGGTTGTTCCCGAGACGGCCCGTTTCTGTGCCGGGATTGGCACGAACCGGCTTCCTTTTCTCGGGCGCTCTGAGCGCGGCGCGGCCGCAAATGGGGGCTGATGCTCGTGCACCCTCATAAAGATCTTAATCTGTTCAGATGGGAGTTTACTGTTTTAAAACGGCTTTGATTATCATACGGAAGAATTGTTTACTGGCTCTACATATGCTATGCTGTCTCTGTCCCGTGCTTTGCTAAGAATAGAAACCGAAGCATTACTCTGCGCGTCTTACAGCTGTGGCTGTTGAAGAACTGACTTGCCCAAATGTTTGTGCGTTTGTGGCTGAGTAGGCAATGGGGCTGAGGTTCAGAACTGCCACTTCTCTGCTCAAACCACTCATCAGCACTGCTTCTGAAAGGACTATAGATAGAGTGCGCAAGCTGATATTACAAAAATAAACTTTTCATAACCTCCCTTTGGTTTCTGTAAATCCCCAGACTTGCAGGTCTGCACCATTATCTGTAGGCACTCACAAGGCCATTCTCACCATGATGTTCTCACCACTCTATTTAATTGCAAAGGAGCCTTTTGGAGTAGCCTTTAAAAATCCCTATCGCCCTTGCACTGTCTTCATTAAATGAATGGGGCTGTTGTACATCTGACAGCTGCCATTTTAATGCTGTGGTATTGTATTTCCTTGCAGGAGGCTCAACCTCACGAGGCAGATTAGGACTGAGAAAATCCAGGTTCCATTAGAAACCATTGGAAATGAGTTCCCAAGTTGTTCTAAGGTAAATCGATAATGCATATAATCTCCCTGGCTGGACTTAGTGACCAAGCCAACAGTTCATTTCACCGCCTTTTTTTTTTTTAAAAAGCACTTTCAGAATCATTCCTGTTGAGACTTACTCCTCAGTCTGAATTCCTGTTGTGAAATTCTCGGGCAGCATTTGTTTCTGAGTGCTGCCAAAACTTTGGTAATTTATTCATCCCCGTGCCTAGGAGGAGGAACTGTAGTCACTGCTGCAATGGCAAGCCTCGTGTCGGTACCAAGGTAGCTGCTGAATTCCTGCAAGTTTGGGAGTGGAGGATGCTTCTTGGCTTGCACGTGCCTTTGCTGCCAGACAGGCTGCTCAGACCCCACCGCTGGGTCCTGCGTCCTCACTGGTGCTGCGTGAGCCCGACACTTGGCGTGTCCCCGTCCCCTCGTGCCTTCTTCCAGTCACTGTGTGTAGCTGGGAGTGTGCTCCTTGCCGGAGGCAGAAACACATTACTTTGTTTGTGGCCGTTCCAAATGCTCTGTTGTGCCTCCTCTGCTGTCTTGCAGACCGATCCTGAAAGGAAACAGGAATTCAGTTACAGAGTAATCAAATCGAGAAAGATGAATCCTTTTCAGTGTTGCAATAACAGGTTTTGATAACGTCTAATTTACTCGAAAATAGCTTTAATAAGCGAATTGTCCTTTCTCAGAGCAAATATTACAAACTCACGAATCTTTCAAGCTAAATATGATAAAGGACCACTGTTTTTCCCTCTTCTGTTTAAACAAGTGCTCGAGTGAAGTGAGGAAGATGATTAGCTTCTAAACGAGCACAAGAACGCAGCCAGCTCCAGCGGCTTTCCACGCCGGCACTGCTGGGTCGCTCGGCACTACAGGTCCGGTGGGAATCAGGCGGGAGCAGGCTGTCGAGTCTGCCGAAGTAGCCAGCACAGGCGGGATGGCATTGGTGCGAGCCCTGCTTTGGGCTGGCGGTGCTACACGAAGCTTGGAAGGGCAAGGTTGCAAATTACGCTTTTATTTGAGATGATTCAATGAATTTTTTGTACTGGGTATGTTGCTTTGTCTCACATGATAGTCATCTTTTGGTTCTGTAGTAGGTGCCTTGCAACGGAGTTTATCATCTCTTGGAAACTCAGCCTTATTTGACAGTACTTGAACTGTCAGGTACTAAGATAATGTCTCTAGAACCACTTGAATGGGATAAGACTTGGCTTGATAGAGGGCTGTGGTCTTGGAAAACCTGTAATTCCTTCTCCTCCCCCCCTCATTGATACTACGATCAGATTTTTCTTTTTAGCTGTGGCAAAGAGAAGATTGAGTTGCTAGAACATGATCTATTTTGATTACTAAAAATCTTAGCGCTGCTAATTTAGTCAGCTAGTACGTTACGAATGTAGGTTCTGTGTGTTCAAACTGTTCTTGGTTTTTTTTACTTAATAAGTTCTCCAGATAGTTGCCATGGAAATAATCCTGGATTCGGAGAGGATATAAAGGCCCTGAAGACACTGGTGCGGTGGCAGCAGCACCGTGGTCGGCGCGCTCCGGGCTCGGCTCCTGGGCAAAATTTGGTTTTCCGCGGTGGTGCCGGCTCTGGGACAGGAACTAGCTCCCTGCTCCTGTGGCTGCCCCGGTCCCCCGTTTTGGAGTTTCGGGCAGAATTCTCCTGGTTTTCATGGCGCAAAAAAGTTGCAGAAAGCATTCACTGCTAGTTTTCACTGGTTGAAGGTTAATTTTGGTTTTCTGTCTCACATTTGCCTGAATCATGTTAACGTGAAAGAGTTTGGCTGTTGCCTTTGCCTTACCTGAGCCTCTCTGGCTGCACTGGGGGTCTGTGCCGAATTTGAGGGAATTTCCCCTGCTCCGCTCCTGGAGCGCCGGGTGCCACCGGAGATGCCGTTGCCGGCCGTGCCGGATGGTGCCAGGCCCAGCGGTGCTGCAGCAGGAACCTCTCCCGGGCCCCTGTTTGTGCCGCAGAACAACGAACCTGCTTCCTCTGGGCCCGTGTTTTCTTTTTCAACAACTTCCTTTTTGTGCAAATGTTGTGTTTTTCATGATCGTCAGAATTGTTTTGTATGTCTAAACCAAACCCGGGCACTTCTTGTTGCTTGAAATAAGACAGCCAGTCCTAATGGCAGGAAAACTCAGGTTATTTTCCTGGCTTTGCAAGACTTGAAAAAACTCTTATTGCTTAAGCTGGAATTGACTTTAGTTTGAGGCATGGGACAGATATTTGATGCAGTATGTGGGTTATGTGAATCCCGCTGGTCAGCGGGATGGGACCAAGCAGAGGTGCTGCAAAAGCAGCGGCTCGTCTTCCTGTACCTGATTTTTGCCAGAGCGATTCCTAGAGAAGCGCCTATGGCAGCGGCGGAGACCCTGACGTAGCTAAAGTTAAAACTGAACCACCTCGATACAGACTTCGGGCCAAACGAATGGCGTGTTTAAAAGTGCATTTCAAAGGTTTGAGAAGTGGTCGTGGTAGATTTAATTTTGCGGGCGAATAGCAGAAGAGGTGTGTCGGGTGAGCTGAAGGGGCAAAGCCTGGAGAACCGCCTTCCTGCCGGGTGGGCAGTACGATGGGATGCCGTCCCTTCCTTCGTGGTGAAATACAGGTGAATCAGACTACGGCCCTGTGCTTTCAGTCTGTAGTTGAAACAAAAACCCTATGAGATATTTTTCCCTTTTTTTTTTTAAATTTTTTTTTTTTTAAATTTAATTGTTATTTTTTTCTGGAGAGCTGAAGTGTGCTTTCTCCTTCTCCCCCTCATATCTACATACATTATTGAATAGCTTTTGCTGTAACACTTAAGAAAATGTGCAATGCAGCCTGCCCTTCGTGTGACACGGTAACAGAGATGGAGAACCCCGTCGCACCACTGACGTCCCCCCCCGGAGCCCGCTTGCCCTGAATCACTCCATCTTTCGGTCATCCCGGGGAACCGGGGGAGCCTCAAACACAGTTTTTTCAAAAGCCAAGTCAGCACCTTAACAAAGATTTTTTGAGACCCAGCAGCTCGCAGCGAGAGCCCACCTTCCTGCTCCAGCTTGGGGAGGGACGAACCCAACCACCAGCCCTGCATCCTTTTACACTGCTCTGGGTGTATTAAATTAGCGAGCAGAGTGACAGCTGGGCAGGAGGCTGGGAACAATGCAGATAAAGTTAGCTTTCAGCGACGTGACCCTCTCCAGGCTGCGCGCCAGAAGACTATAAATAATTGATAGGAGCAACCACCCTCGCCAGCACGCTAATGTACAGCGCGGTTCATACAGCGAGCGGAGCTGCATTACCCATTACATCACCGCTGCTCTCAGCCTGGGCTCTCCTATCAGCAATGTAATTTTACTGCTTTTAAATAATAAATTGCGCTGGGAGTTGAAATACTCCTTTGCCCCATTCAAGCCTGCTAGGGTGTGCAACTACACAAATGAATTTTACATATGGTAAAATAAATTTTGTATCAAGCTAAAAAAAAAAAAAATTTCTCGCAGGAGGAGTTTAGCCCCACCATCTCGCCCAATATCGGTAACAGGGGTTTAGGGTATCAAAGGCAGGCGGTTCCAGCTAGTGACTTTTGATCTGGCTCGGTATCTGGAATGATTTTGAAGCTTGACTTGGGGTCATTGGCCTAAGTTCACGGGTGGTTTCAAGGGGTAAAGTTCTCTGGTGTTGCAAGTCAGAAAAATCCCCTTGGCTGCGGCCGTTTCCGTGAGCGGAAGGCGAGCGAGCGGCGTGCATGAGCAGTTCGGTCCCGCGGAGCCGGAGCTTTCGCTTTCAATGGCTGTAGTTTTGAAGCAGTGAAAAAAAGCCTGATGTAACCCAAAACCTGATTTCTTTCCCCTGGGTCTTTAGATAAGCTCTGGAACCTTTGCTTATCCACACGTTTGTGTGGAAAAGTTAAAACGCGCTTTGACTATTCCAGGCTCTGGGGACAGGGGGGTGTCTGTGCATGTGGGGACACATTTTTGGTGGACCCTTGCAGCTTTTCATGCTCATTTGTGTGGGTCTCCAAGGATTTTGAAAATACAATTAAAAAAAAAAAAAGAAATCATGTAACTGCTACACTAGAACATGCAAGCATCAAAAATTGTCCAGAAATGGGGCAGATTGTGGTACTCCATCCCTGTTAAGTCGGTGGCGAGTAGATGGAGAAACCAAAGCGGAGAGCGATCAGCTGTTAGTAGGGAAGAAAGGAGTGAGATTATGGGAAAGCGTGGAGCAAGGACCTTGTGGTGAGTGGCCAGAGCAGGCTGGCAGCAGCGGGACGCAGAGGTGAAAGATGCCGAAGAGCAGGCGCCGAGGATGATGCAGCTTCAGCCGGCGGGACGCGGTGCGTGGCCGAAGGCGCTGTGCGCGGTGGGAGGGTGGGCTTGGCTGGGTCGTGTTCACGTCCAGCACTGGCGACGTGGGTGCTGATCCAGTTGCAGGAGCGAGTAGAGCGAAACACAACGTACAGGGGCGTTCGGTGCCGTACACTGAAACAGTGCCTGGGCAGGGAGGGAGGCCACCGGCCGGACAGCGATCCCAGGAGCCGTGCTGGCAGGCGGGCTCTCGGACATGGTCATTTAAGTACAACCAGCCTTGTTTATAGGAGAAATAAAATGCTAGAACGGTATCGTAGGAGGTGGCTTAATTTGTTGAAAGAAGATAAGAAACAGGTTTTGGCTAAGGGTGTGATTCAAGGTAAGATTCGAACCATGTTTTGGCGTTACAGAGCGCGAGGACCGAGGGCTTGCATCTGGATGTAAAATTTCTTCTGTGATCCGTCACAGAAAATCCTCTGCTTTGCTCAACACTTGAGTATGAAGTAGATGTTCGGGACCCTCTTCCAGGACACATCTGTCCTATGCGTGCATCTTACAAGTCTGAAAATCTGTGCAGGGTTACTGTGAAAACGGTGACTTTCACATCTTCTAGAGCAAGACTTAAGGAATTATTATTTCCAAATCAGGAAGTGAGCAATGTCGCAGAGCTACATAAGAAAGCATAAGCTGCTTATGGTGGATTAAAATGACTGACCATTTAGCTATGCAATTAGATGGGGAGATGGTGTGATAAATCATGAGTAACTAGCTTACCTGTCCCGTGATGTTGTTTATCTCCAGGCATGTGTGCACCAGTTTCCATAGGGTGTCTGAGCATTTGCTTTTAAAGGCATAGGTCCCTGAAAAGAGGGTGAATGTATGTGCTCTTTGTACAGTTTTCTGATGTTTTTTAGCTATCCGTGACGATCAGGTTTGCCCTAGGGCTAAACCGTAGCTCTTTCCAGAAGCGTCCGGGTGTGTGTCACTGAAGTGGGCAGGCGGCTGTGCTGCTGCAGGGGAGCGGGTCTGCCCGGGGCAGGCAGCGGCCGCAGCTCCTGCTCGGAGGCGAGGTGGCTTGCTTTTCCCACGGGAGGGTCCTGGGCTCCTCCGGCACGAGGCCACGGGCTGCAAGGCCTGCGAGGATGCTGGCACCAGCCTCTTCGTGCCCTTCTTGAAGTGAGACAGCCAGTCTCTTGCCCACCTCCCACCGATCCATGTGAGTGCAGCACCCACGGGCTGCCCTGCAGCGGGACCTCGTGGGAGGCAGGACGGGCCATAGGGAAGGAAGGTGTCTTCCAGGGGTGCTGAGCTGCATCAGCATCTCAGCGTCGCACGTGCTTCTGGCAGGACCTTGTGGTTATCCGGCAAAAGGCTTCAGATGACAACGTGATGCTTGTTGCCTCCAGCTGCGGAGTGTGTACAGCCCTGCAGAGGTTTGCGGCGTTATTGGTTTAGATTTGCAAACGGTCTGGACATAGGAAAGCTTTTATAGGGCAGTAGTGTATAAAATATTTTAAACTGTCCATCGGTCCTGCCAGATGGTCAGGCCCCAGGGTGATCTGACTACCTGGCAGCTCCGGTGGGTTGGTCCCTGCTAAGGCAGCCGTCCGCCCGGAGCATCCCCGCTGCGAGGCCCCGAGTCCCAGGACCAGCGATTCAGCGACGCCGGCTTTGCTTCTTCCCACGCCGAGAACTCTGCCTTACCTTCCCCTGGCTCGGCAGCGTCTCCTTTAGCTCTTGCAGATGTACAGCTTGGCAAAAGCATGCAAAATGCTTTAAGAGTTTGGCCAGTTCCAGTTCGGAGAGCTGACCGATCGGAGACGTGATGCTTGTGTGGGAAACCAGCTCAGCCCATGCAAGATACCGCTCAGCTTATCTCTTTCATAACAACGTGACTGTTGGAACTGATCATTTTCTTGGGTGATGGTGACAGGTCACTTTGTGGCCAGGCAGGAGCCCGGCCCCGCAGATGTGCTGGCTGTACCTGGGGGCCGGCGGTTCTCATGCTGAAATAGCAATCCAGAATCTTAGCATCTCTCTGAAGATTTGGCTCTGGAAGCTCTGAGGTACGCAGACTGTGATACAAGCTACAGAGAGCGACTTCCAAAAAAAAAATGAAACGGGTAACGAAGATGCCGAACAGACATCCTAGAGGTCTGCGGAGGGCGGACTGCTAGCCTGAGCCTCTGCTTGGGCAAGCAGAATAAAGGCAGAAAGCCGGAGATGCTGCTGCTGCACCTCCTTGCGTGGGACGTCCATCAGCAGGGTCCCAGGCTGGCTGCCCCCCACCCGCACGGTCCCTTCTCCCCCCGTGGTTCTCAGAAACTTCATCCTTCCCCTGCATCTCACCTTACCGAGCGCTCGGGAAAGGGGCTTTGCTATTCTTAGCATCTCGGCAGAAGTGCTGCCGCTCCAGCGAGACGCACACAGGAGCCTTTGATAAAAGGAGAAGGGGAGTAACCATGGCAGTCTCGCTGAAACTGGTAACCATGGATTACAGAAATTAAAGGCATAAAGCGAAGAGCAGGATTATCTTTGGCGTGGTTTTGTAGTGAACAGAAGGCACTACCTGACTTCCACGTTTAGGCGAGGCACTGTAAACTACCTGTAGTTAAAAAATAATGCTAATTAAATTCAAATGTAATAACGATTAACACTGCTGATCTCAATTCACTGAATTTCCTTGCAACTCTAATTGACAGAGGAAAAAAAAAACCGACCCAACCTTACACAGAAGAAAGGAGGGGGAATTTCTTGCTTCTGGCTCCGTGCTGCAGCCTTCTGATGCAGCTGTCAAGTTTGCATTTTCTGTTTCCCTAGCCTTATTATTTTTTATTTTTAATGCAGGGCGCTTCCCAGATAAGAAAATAAGACGAGCTTGATTTGCTGGTCCGGGGAGCTGGCCTGAAGTGTTGCCCATGCTGCACCCGAGGGACCTCGCCGGCTGCGCGGCAGACGGCGGGGGGGCACATGGTGAGCGCCAGCGCCGAGCCCCCCCACCCCCGGCACCCCAAACCTCCCCAGCACCTCCCTCGCCGTGATGCGGAAGGCACGCTGCGTTTCTCTCCTCCTAATCGTCCGGAGGCAAGGGCGAAGGAGACGGGTGGCTTTGTGCTGCAGGAGCAGCGTTCCGCAGGTCCGCTTAGCATGCAAGCTGTGTTCTTTGCACAGCAAATTTTGCTTTCAAGTTCAGCGAGTGCTAAGACTCTGCGTAAATGGGCCTGCTAAAGATATTTTTTGACATTTGAAAATCCTATTAAGCCCGTTTCTCCCCTCTCCTCTCCCTCCCTCCCAGCGTGCCAGCTTAACATGGAGGCACTGCAAAGGTTTCTTTAGCCGGCCGGGTCACATCCTGCACAACAGACCTCAGAAATATGGGTCACAACGAAACCAGGAAAACAAAAAGTATATTGTCCTCGCGTCTTACGCTGATGGCTGATTGAGGGACTCCCTAAACGGACAGTTTAAGATCTTAATGAGGTACCAAACATGAGGTAATTCAGAATATGCCCCTTTCATGCTGCGTGCTTGCCAGCACAGCCTTCCAGAAACGGGTTCCTCCTGCGTGTTTGTGCCTGATGCTGCTTTAACTCTTCTTTAGCAAGGGCATGGGCCTGGCAGCATGTCCTTGAAGCGGAGTTTGCCACAGTTCCTGTTCACAGTTCCTGCATGAGTCAGTGATAAAGCCCATGAGCACATTGTTTATTTTCTTCTTTACAAATAATTCTCCTAAGTCGAGGTTATTACTCACTGGCTTTAAACGCAGGGCTGTAGGTTGGAGTGGGTCTGCTTTAGCCTTACTTCGTGCTGGTGGGGGGGGTTATGTCCAGATTTTTCTCCAGGTTTTTTAAAATTAAATTTGAAGAAGGATTTCTATTAAATCCTCATTTCTGGGAAATTCCTGAAGCGGAGAGTAGCCTGCAGTGGGACAATCACCAGTTGTGCTGGTAGGTGTGTAATTACACAGGTTTTGGGGAGTGGGGATGCGAACAAGTTTGCATACATTGAATTACAGGCGGTGTTTTAATAGTATGTTTTTTAGGTCTTGGCTTTAATCCAGAATTTTTTCGTGCTATTATCCTCTATTTACAGCTTTCAGAAATCAGCTGATGTCACTGCACATATGTTTAGAGCCGTTGCTAAGGTGATTAGCTCCAGAATTCAACGCCTACGCAGTCCTGATGAAAGGCTGAGAAACTGCTCGGCAGCGTCTGTTCAGAGCAGTGCATTGTCGGTTTGAACTATTAAGAGCCATAAAACAATATTACCCAATTTTAGGGTAAATACGTTGGCCTTGACTGATAATCATGCATCAGGTTTTACAGGAACAGAGGCTTTATCTGGCATGTTTAACTAAATCTGAGAATATTTTTCACCGAGAAAGTGTTTAAAATTACCCGGTTCCTAATTTCCATGAGCCTGCGCAGTGTTAGTGCGTTCAGGCTTTCCTCCGCCTGCTGGCTCGCGAGGCAGGAGGTGGCAATCCAGGGGCAGGACTGACATCTCGTAGATGTCTCGTGTCTGTCCCGTTGCTCGGTAAAACTTGCTGAGCACGCAGAGCAAAACCACGGGCTGCAGCCCGAGCCGGGTTGCTTTGCAGCCAAAGAGTTGCCCAATCTCCTGTTCAGTGGTCACCCGCTCACATGAAACTGGGCGCTATCCCGAGACCATCACAGTCACCGGGACGCGCAAGTCCGTACGTCTTGCCGCTTTTCTTTTTGGCTGAACAGAAATCCCTCCTGAGAGGAGATGGTAATCCGCCACCTCGGTTTCCACCTTTTCAGTTTCGGGCATCCCGCTTGCGAGGAGCGGTGTGCTCCGACAGAAGGACCCCGTCTCTAGTGGGAGTCTGTCCTCTCTAATAGAAAGTAATTTACCTTCCGCTCCCCTTTTCGAGAACGCTATCAAGTTGCCCTTACAGACAGGGCTGGGATCCTGTTACCTGCCGGGCTCCTGCTTTCAGTGCAGCAGAAGAATAGCTTTTATTCATGGCAGAGAAGCCATGAAATACAATAAAGTTGCCCACAACGTGCAGCAAGAACGGGCTACCAGATTACATTTTAAGAGCGTTATAGGTGAAAACTCCTTTTTGGTTTAAGTTGGTGCGTAAAATGCGTATGAAGTACCTTCTTTCCAGTCCAAGGTATTTTGGTGTCCTTTTAAAAAAAATAAAAATCTACCATTTAAACTGTGAAAAGATGTGGCTATGTATTACCCCCCCCCCAGTCATCTAGCGCGCACCGAGTATCTTAAATGATAACAAACGTTTTCTTCCCTGGGACCTCACTGTTGTCCCACTGATTTATTTTTTTTTTCTTCCCCTTTTTTAAAGGATACTGACTAAGGCTTGACCTAGTTTGGCTGTCATCACACCGTGAAACAGCGCAGACGTTCACCTAACATAGCTACCTATGGTTTTTGTTCTATAGGCTATGCAGAAATAGCCACGCACAGCAAACAGCTGCGTGTGAGCAGCAGTGCACCGTGTGGCTTTGCAGGGACCAGGGCTGAAAACAGGATCCTGCTCATTCCCTTCCCTGGTCGCTGCTCCGGCGGCAGGCGGAGGTTGGACTCGGTCAGTGGCAGGAGAGGTGTTCGTCTACAGCAGTAAAACCTCATTTACAGCTCCTGTCCCCCACTTCAGCGAGGAGGTTTGGCGGATGGAACGGGTGTGCCAGCACCGCCGTGGGAAGCACATCCCTGCGTTAGCTAATTTTAGTATAAAATACAAATCGCGTTAATTAGTGACTGTGAGAGAAACACTTGGATCAGGGGTGTGCAAAAGGCACTTGCATCACGCAAAACACGTTCGTAGGGTGAGCCGGGGTCACACCGGCACCTCGCAGGGTGCCGAGTGCCGGGGACGGGGGGGGACCTTCCCTGGAGGGGGTCCCCGTTCCCTGCCCGAGCTGGTCCGTGCACAGCCCCCTGAATGTTAAATGCACCCGCTCCTCTGATTTCTGGCACGGCCCTTTTTTGGTTTGTTTTGGGTTTTTTTTTTATCCCAAGAAGTGGCTTGGTTTGGATGAATTGGCCGGGGATGGTTGCCGTCTCGCTACGCGGATTCCCACGTGCGGGGTCCATCCCGATCTTCTCGGAGGTTTCTGTTGAAGAAGGAGAGCAACTAAGTTGATGGAGCTCATCATCCTTCCACCGAGCCTGGCTCCCGAACTGCCTTCGGGCCCCTTCCCTGCTCCTCCTCCTCCCCCAGCTCTCCTGTCCTGGGCTACAAAGATGTTCCCAGGGCTTGGGGAGGGTGAATAGAGGTTGCATAACCCAGCTCCCGCTCCATGGGGCCGGGAGGCCAGGAACAAAACCCAGATTACGGCCTTTCTCTGCGGAGTTGAAGGGGCCGGGGGGACATTGATATGCAGATCCTATGTGTCGGGGCACCGTGGCGGCATTGTTTTGAAATGTCCACATGTAGGGTTCATGAAGCGATAAAGAAAAGAAACTAAGTGAAATATTCTGTGCTGGAGCGTGGTACGGGAAACGCCGCGGTGATGTAGCAATTTTCTAATACAACCGTATTTCCAGGAGGCCCTGACTACTAAATTGCACTGTTTATAGAAAATTTTCATGCTTTCCCAGCCTTCTAATTTGCTGGGGTTCATTTCAAGTGGACTGGACTTTTTTTTTCTTTTTTTTTGCTAGGCTCTCCTTTTGCAAGAATAACATTAAGAATTTTTAAGTGATGTTTGGGTGACTTTCCTTCTGCCGTCCTGGGGCCAGGCCAGTGTGCACAGAAGCAGCCGGAGGATTGGTCATTATCTGATGTTTAAACAAGATGCTCGTGCTTTGCCCTCTCTCGAGAGCAGCACAGCACCGTTCGAGTGTACCCAGCTCCTTCTGCACACCTCAGCTTCTGGCAGAGCAAGTGGCTTTCCAAGGGGCTGCCTGCATTGAGCAGCTCGGATAAGTACCTGTTCGTGACCCGCTGGTCCAGTAACGCTTGTTGTGATATAGGAATGGCAGCGTGTGTACGGTATACTGCAGGAAAACGCTTTCTAGACCGAAACTTGGTGTGAGCTGCGGGAGCTGGGGCCTTGTCTCGTAACTCTCCAGAGGAAAAAAATGCTCTAAACCAGAAGGAAAGTCGGTGGGCTTGGTCGGGCCAGCTCATCTGCTCTCCGCCAGTTACTCGCTTGGAGTTTTTCACTTTGATGTTCTTGTTTCCTCGCACAGTGAGTCTCTGCTAACAAAGTGCTGGAGAAACCTTGCAACGACACCAAAGGCAAGAGCTTGAAGGCTCAGTAAAATTGGAAAAGAGCTTTTTTTCATTTATTTAATTTTAAACGATGCATTGAGATGTGTTAGTGTAGCACGAGTATCTGACCTGCCTGCTGCTCCTCTTAGTGTTGCCTGTGCAGGTACGTGGGAGCATGTTGTGCCTCGTACCTGTAGCGGTCCTGGGCTCAGTGATGAGCAAAGGGTTAAAAAGAGGATTGAAGCAACTCCAGGCTGGGAAGTGGGCTGGGAAGAGCTGCAGGTACAGGTAGGGTATGAATTTACTGCTGACTCCTCTGGGAAAAAACCTGGGCAGTAGGTTGCGGACACAGAGCCGAGTAGGTTTTGAAGCCCAGGAGGGTTTTGTGGGCTGGCTTTGGGAGTCAGGGGCTGGGCAGGGGAAGCACTGTCCGGCCCCTTTGAAAAGCTAAGGAAGCAACAAGTAGCTGAGGTTTTATCTTAGTACGTAAGAGTTTTAGGAACTGTACCTTAACCTTAAATTAATGAACCAGCAAACCGACTCGTAACTCCCAAATGGCATTGCGCGTTCTGCTGTAGCGGAGAAATCTGTGGTTTCTGCCCTGCTTTGGAGGAGCACGGGCATTCCTTGAACGGAAAGGTCTGCCCTTATCCGTGCTGCTGTGCCGGTCGTGTTCCTGACGTCTGCAGAGAGAGGGAAAGAAATGTTGCACTTGTTTTGCCATTTCTAGCAAAGTCTTCTGTCTTGCTTTCAGCCTGGCCGCTTTGAAGAGCGCTGGGCTCTCTTCTGTCATCATCTTAAACCTGCTCCCGTGTTGGGGCATTTAATAACTCCTGCGGTTCCCGGCCTGTTGGCTGCATCTTCTGTGGTGTGGGTGCAAGTGGGGATTTGCATGTGGGGGGGGTGCGTAGCTGTGCACACCCTCCTGAAGATTGGAGCTTTTATTCTGGGAATCCAAATATAGTTCCGTGTGATCAAGTGCTCACGAAGAAATCAAGTAATCCATACTTGGGACAAGTCCAGGGCTTAAAATTCTTAATAGCCTTGTTCCCGGGCTCTGCAGCATGTGCTGCGCTGAATACGTTTTGAGAGTCAAGGTCTTTGCTTCTGATGGTTTAATTTGGAGAATGAATATCACTTAATAGCAGCATTTTATTACATTCGTTTCACTCTTACTTTTCAAAGAATTCTTCTGATGCATTCAAGCTCCTGCCCTTTGGATGCTAATGGACTTCTGCTGAGATTTTGTTTTTGTTATTACGTAGCACCAGGGCTCCCATTTGCAGGGGCTTGGTATGAAGAATGCTCTGCCCTGAGACAATGCCTCCATTCACGGGCCCTGATACAATGGGGGTGGAACAGTTATAATGTAAATTAGTATGCAAAGCCCCATCCTAATCAATGCGTTTTGCTCGGTGTCTGTGCACTGCGTGTACCACTCCTGCAAAGTGCTGAGTTGTTCCTTCTGCACAGCCAGACCGTCCTGCACATTTCAGTGCTAAAATAAATGTGTTCCTGAATCAGTTTTTAGAAAGCAAGAAAAAATACCCAGTTCACATCTTAGCAAGAGTGGAGCATCTGCAAAAATCGTGGTAGATGGAGACCAGCTCTCTGTGATGTCCGCAGCTATTTTTGCCTGTTCTTTTTGAAGTAAAACCCACTACAAATAACGGTTGGTCCTTGCCTCCTACATCTGTGTGGACTGCTGGAGCAGAGGGACAGCGCAATGCTGGCGGATGGGGAGAGCTAAAGGCACTGCCCTGAGACAAGGCTGGCTCACCACCCCAGCACTGCACGGTACCGGTGTCTTTATGTGCGATATTGCTCATCTTCCTAAGAGCTGCAGGTAAGCACTAACCTGCAGCAGATTAATTTTGCATAGATTCTTGTACTCCGTGCATGTGGTCCCTTGTTACTGACAGTCACAAACATCTTAGCAGCTACACAGCAGATGTTTTGTTGGATGGAGTGGTAACGGTGCTGTTTTGTCCTAGCCTGAAGTTAAGAATGGCTTTTTAAATGCACTTCTGGCGATACAGTCGTGCAATTTTAAAATGTAAGAAAATCAGGAGTCTTTGGACTGACCTGCACATATCCAGCAGGCTGAAACTTTAAATTTCCTAGCCTATGACCCAACGAAGTAATTGAATCTGAGCAGGGGAAAGCCTGGCAGAGGATCTGCAGCTGTTTGGTGGCGATGGTTGAGGAGAGGGAATCATCCCAAGGTCTGGACTGAGGCAGCCCGGGGAGAAGCAGAAAGGTCAGGGTCCTTCAGCATCTGCGTGTGTGCTCCCAGTTTTCGGAGTGCCATGGTTCTCTCATCGCCTAAAGCCAGCTCACAAACCTGCCTGTGTAACAAACTATTGCTGTTCAACGACAGCCAGGCCTTGAGAGAGTTGTTTCGGCTGGTGTTTTCTGCATTGCTGTAGCAGGACAACATTGGGCATTAGAGGAATTTGCAGAAGCTTGTTACCAGAGGAGCTGTAAGTAGAGGCTGTGCACGCAGTAAGCGTAAAATCCCAGAATTTATAGCAACTTTTGCAAAGTGTCATCATCGAGAGCCTGGAACAAAGCTCTGATGCGCTGGGAAATATCTGTATCTTTTATGAAAGCAGTGTATGGTTCTCCATTTGTTCCTTTGATAACGCCTTTTGATGTAATGCCGGGGTAAATTAATCCATCACAAGATGGGGAACAGAGACTCGCAGATAAATCCTTGCAGAAATAAGGAGAAAAGGCTAATGGGGGAGCGTCTTCTGCACGGCTCTAGCCAGGCAGAATTGGTTCGTTTGTCCAAAGGTTAAGCCTGCGATCCGGAGGAGGATACCAAATTCATTTAATTCACTCTCATTCATCCTAGCGGAGGGCCAGCGTAGCCCCGTTTTGCTGTAACTCCAATACCAAATATCTCGTATATCCCAATATCACGGGATGTGCCGGGTGTGTGGCTTAGCCTAGGCATCCCGCAGGGGCTCCGAAGCACAGCCAGTTTGTGCGCAGCCCCGGTGCGTCGCGGCACAGCGTGGCACCCGGCACCGCAGCCTGGCACTCGTATCTGGCGCAGCGTCCCTGTGCCGCCAGAGCTGCCGGTTTGCCCGTTGGCTGTGGTGCCAGCCACGTGCAGCAGCTCCGTTCCTGTGGGATGTATTAGCTGAGGCCGGGCGCTACGTGGAAACAGCTCTCCTGTTTCTGTGTCGGAACTGGCTCCGGAGCGGCACAGCCGCGCTGGTGCAGCGCCGTGCCCCGGCGAACGGCCCTGAGCTGGCTTGTCTCTGCGCCGAGGATAATCTCAGTTTGGATAATCCGTCTGCAAAGAGCTGGGAGCCGGTGGCATTAGTGAACCTCTGGGCCCGGAAAAGTGCGGAGGCTGGGGAATGACCCGGTGGTGCCCAGAGCATCTGCTGGAGAGGGCCGGGGGGTGAAGCGAGGGGTGCCGGAGGCAGCTGAGATGTGCCGTTGCTTGCAAAAAAAAATACCGTAGATCGAGAAACACATGGTTTGTCTTTACACCCTCTGGTTGGTATCTAAAGTGAACAATTATGCTTTGTGTTGCAAAAGCCATTTTTAATCTCTCTCAATCTCAGCCACGAGGCTCTAAGGTGAAGGGGTTTATAGAGACCGAAATTAATCGGGCTCGTCCCCTTCGGCACCCGGAGGCGGCCACCGAGTGACGTAGTCCTGGAATAGCCAGCCAGTGTGATCCGACATGCCGGGAGGCACAGGAGACCGCTTCGCTGTCCAGGATGGCCCTGGGAAAGGTCTGAAATGCCACGAGCCCCGTGGCTGGGACAGGAGGCTCCAGAAATCCATCCCTGGTGGCTCCTGGTACAGTGCAGCAGCCCGCGGTGGAGTACCACTGGATGGGTTTGTTAGCGAGTGACATTTAAGCCGGTTGTAGCTGATGTCTGGCCTTTAGGAGGCTTGTTTGACTTTGACTGTCAAGTGACAAATTAGCCGGGCAGTGTGGATGGGAGACGTGGCCCTCAAGTCCCTCCACACTGAGCTGCAGCTCTCGTAAGCGTCAGTACCTCGATGGTGTCCGTGCGCTAAAGCCTGGGAGCACGAGAGGGTCTCGGAATTGTGTCGAGGTGGTGCTGGAGCACGCTGTCGCCATCCTGCCTCTCCAGCCGCCAGGAAAAATAAGTCCAGGAGCTGACACAGTTCAGAGAAACTCCGCTGTAGAGGGATTTTCAACCCAGATGGGCTCCGCGATTCAGCTGAGGACATAGCCCCAAAAATGATTGCACTCGATGGAATGACACGGCATTCACGCCGGCTTCAGCCAGCGGTTCTGACAAAAGCAACGCTTGGCAAGCAAAGCTGTGAGCGCCCGCTGCGGCACAGGGCTGAGTCGATAGGCAGCGGTAACGGCGATTTCGGTCACCCGCACGCCTATTGATCCGGTGTTAATTCAGGACGCGGTTTAGGGAACTGCTGCTGGACGTTGGCGGTGACTTTGTTCTGGCTGTGCCACAGGCAGCCGCCCCTCGTTGCTGCCCGCTGCGCCGTGGTGTGCCGGCGTGTCAGAGGGACACCGGGCTGGCAGCAGAACTGGACGTAAAAAGTAGCAAAAAATGTTTTAAACCCCGATAAATTCCTTGCTCTACTTGGTAGTGAGCGGTTACATTGGAATGGTTGATGGAAAGCTGGAAGAAGCCGTAGCGATGTTTCCTGAAAAACAGCGTAAACCACCATTTCACTGGAAAGCAGATAATTGTTAAGAAAATAGTATAGGAAGTCATTAGAAAGGCTGAAAAGCATATTGAAAATTTGCAGCGTTGCTGTAGGAATTGAATATCCCAGTCAGGTCCCCGGGCAGGGACTCTGGTAGAAGCGCCGATCAGGCTGGAGGAGGCGTGTGCAGTTTAAAGCAGATGAATGAGAGATGGCTTGGGTCATGTCCTCATCTCAAACAAATAAGTAAATAATGTGGGTCTGACCTTTACTAGGTGTCATGATACCGTTTGCAGCCTGTGCTCTTGTGTAATGGCCCATTCGCTGTGATCAGCAAACTTAACTCTGCAGTAAGATAATCTTTTTAAAGTTTTTAAGGCTTCTTAATGGACACAGATTTCCAGGGTAGCCATTAGAGGTGAGTAGTAGAGAAAGTATGACGAGTTATCTTTTTTTTTTGGCCTTTTATTGTATGGGAGAACTTAGCACTGAAAAACGTAAAGCCTGTAGAACTCAGAAATATAGAAAATTGCAGAGTAGCAAGGAGTTTTAGGGTTTGCTAAAATGATTAAGTAGTACCACTTTTTATAAAACATTGCCAAGTATCATTTCTACCCAGGGGCTACGTTCAGCTGTCCTTCCGAACCCGAGCCTGCCCTGCCCGCTGGGAACTGCATTTCAGAGCATGTTGTGGGGTAATTGCCCCTAGAGTTTTCCTTGCCGCTTGTCTCTTGGACGTGGTGGAAGCGTTTCCCATGCCATCGTTGCATAGAAGGTGGGTTTGGAGGGAACACCGGTCAATGAACCCCCCCAGCCCCGTGTGCTGCAGGCCAGGCGGTGGGAGCTGCTGGGAATGAGGAGGGCTGGAGAGGTTTCCCAGAGCATCCCAAGCCCAGCGGATGAGCTGCTGCAGCACAGCAGTTCGGTGCGATGGGGTAGAGATAGACTTTACCCATACAGGGCTGAGGCGTTAACATGTTTGTTCCCTTCAATTTTCAATAAATTGCTTCATATGCAGGCTTGGTTGTGACTCACACCTTTAAGCTGATGGCAGCAGCAGCGTGTTTAACTTGCGCTAAAATGAGGACAAAACTTGGCTTAAGACTCGAGTCACGTGTTAAAGATGCAAAAGAATAAGGATGGGAGAGAAAACCAGCTGGGTGAAGTGCCCCGGCTCGGAGACTCCCACCCATCCAGCACGGCTGTGGCGAGCCCCTGGGAGGCTGGAGAGCCTGCTTCCAGCTCCGGACCTGCGGTGTTCCCTGCGCACACACACGCGCTTATGAACGATATGTTATGGCCCGTCAGATCTAGAAACAGGTGCTTTCTAAGCGTAGAAAGTCAGAAAATTGCCCTCGTCGTGGCATAAGGGTCTTGCCTCGGCGCTCAGAAACGTTTAGTGTGCCTTTGAAATGGAAGGGAGTGGAAATGGTACTGTGGATGATCTTTGATTCCACATTGACTGAGACTATGGAAAACTGTACTGCTGATTTAAAAAAAAAAAAAAAAAAAAGTCAAGCTGGATTAAACGTGATGGTTAAAGCTGTTCTTGTAAAACCCATGTGGCCACTTACGGGTCCAGCGGGGTGGGGAGGTGCAGAGCAGTAATGGGAAATCTGTTTCAGGAGCTCTGAGGGGAGGCGGAGAAAGTAAAACACAAATCCAGAAAGCTATTGCCAAAGGAATGGGTGACTTGTCTTCAAATCCTTGCACTTCTCCTTAACTTAGTGAAAGTAGGTTGTGACAGCGTGTGGGTCATATAGAAACAGCTTGGAGATAGAGGGAGGCATGAAAATACATTTGGATTCAGTCCGTGGAGACCTCTACCTATACAGACAGGCAGTGATGCGGTGATGCGATAGGAGTGGAGCATATAGGTCCCACGTCGAGCTGCTGCTTCTCCTTGCTTGTTAGTGGTCTCTGGTGGAGCAGGAGGAGAAGGAAGGCTGGGGAAGCCCTTGAAGGTCACTGCGCTCCCAGGCTCTTCAGGGTAATCTGACTTGCAGAGCGGCAGACCGAGCCTGTTAGCCGTTAGAACGTAAAAGAATTTCCACGCGGATCCGTTTATATTGATACTGTCAAAAACGTGGCGAGTAAAAAGCTCTTGGAACCCCTGGGGAGCTCATGTCAAGTGTTGTAGATGTGCAGCCTGTGCTCTCCTTCCAAAAAACAAGGGAAGGGAGGACCGGAGCATGCGACTGACGTGCTTTGGTGAGCTGCCTCTCCGGCAGCACCCAACAGCCTGGCGGGACGGGCGGCCGTGCCGGGGCACGGGGCGGAAGAGCCCGTCTTGGGCTTTCGGCCGCGGCGTGTATCCGCTGCTCCGTCCCGAGGCTGTGTCCGCAGGGAGCTGAACGCTCCTGCAGGAGCAGGTTTGTACAGGAACCGCGTCCAAACCGGGCTCTGACTAATTCAGTGCGAACCCCGGTGTGTGCGTGCAGGCGCTTCGTGCTGATGCCAGGCAGGGTTTTAAAATCTGGCTGCGTTAGCTGCCTTGGAAAACATCTCGGCTTATTACTGTGAGGTCCCTTATAAAACAATGCTCACACAACAGTCTTTTTAAAGTGAAAATTGAGCTGCTGCAGCAACCAGTGCATCCTGAAATCCCTGACAACTGCCTTGTAAAGTAATCTTAAAGCCTATCTGGCTTGACAGTGCCTCTTAATGGCTTACTAATAATGCTTTAAGATTTGCTGGAGCTCTGCCACAGCCCTGCTGTAGATTCCTAGTGGTCTCCTCTGCTCTCCTCCAAGCTGAGATCCCCTCAGTTTTCCACGATGAAGCTAAATCCCTCCAAACCGGGCACCTTGGAAGGTATTTTCCAAGCGCCCTGTTGCATGGCGGCAGCTGGAGCAGGCAGGGAGGGATCTCCTTGGCTCCTGGAAAAGGAGCTGTGCACGGTGCAGTGTTCAGGAGTACTTTCTGTTGTGGTAGAGCGGTAAGTTCATTATCATCTGTAGCCATTTTGTTACGGGTGACGTAGGAGCTAGTAGGATTTCTAAGAATTAAGGTAATTGCATGAATTCCACAAGCAAAAACTCCAGCTTCATAAACTCATCTTTTGCTATGGCTTGGGGTTTGTGCCTGTTGGTATGGGGAAGGGGTCGTGTAATCCAGACGTACAGCGCTGGATTAAATTCTTGTGTGCTGCAGGGTGTTAAATCTCAGTTTTTGCTTTCTGGGTGTGTGTGTGGGGGGGGAATTACTGGTACAGAGCAGTATTGCTGCTAAGCTGAAGGATGTTTTTAATCTAAAGTAAAATAGCAACCAGAATGCTCAGTGCATACCTGGGCTTTAGTCATCGCTGAAGAAGGTTTCATGTACGATCCTGACAGCTCTGCCGAAGGGGTGGGTGCCTCCAGAGCCTTTTGGGGTGTGTGGGGAAGAGAGACGTCAAAGCAAAAGCAAACGGCAGGGAAGAGCTTTGCTGGTGAAATATTTGAATGGTCAGTTTTACTTGGTAAATGTTTGGGAGAATGTGTAGGTTCAGCCAAGCAAATGAAGAATCCTTGGGCTAAAAAGGGAAGGAGATGCAGCATAAGGCTGGCTTTTATATTTAAAAAGTAGTGACGTGCTGTATGCTCTAACAAACAGGCAAGTGCCAGGCTCTCCTCTCCGGCCAGTCTTTCCTCCAACTCCCCTGGGGTTAACTTATGCCGTGTTAATAATTACTAGAATGTACTTTCAGGCAGGTTATTTGTTTTCCCTCCTCATGATGTGCAAGAGCGGATAATGAAATTAATTTGCACACTTTGTGAGTTTGCAAAGCTGGCTTCAGCCACGTTGCCACGATACTGCGCGGGTGCCGGCGGCTCCCAGGGCCGGTGTTTGCACAGCCGGGGCAGCGGGCAGCTATCGTGGGTAAACAGAGCTCGGAGGGGAGATGGGACGTACCCAGCCATGAGAAATGCTCTCGCCAAAGCCAGCCAAGCCAGCACGGAGCGTGCAGGATGTAAAACCTCTCTCCCAGAGCGTGTAACTCCGCTGATGCCAATCAGTTAAGCGAGTGAACAGCCAAACGAAGCCCTGGAATTCCAGCGTTGCTCTTGCAGGTTGCGGAGCTCACGATGCCGCTGCTCGAGGAGCCCGCTGGTGAATTTAGATGTCACGTTATACCCTTGTCTTCGAGTAACGAGTCCTGTATCCTCCAGCTTGAAGTTTGTGGTGCACAAACCACGGTGTTTTTCTGGGAGCGCTGGGCAGCGGTCCTCAGAGCTGGTTGGGCTCGGCAGGGCTGTTCTCAGTTCGTAGCATGCTGGTAAGGCTGCGGGATCCGCGGGAAGCTCCGGGGAGGTGGCAGGGCTTCACCGTGCAGAGGGTGGGAGCTGCAGCTCTTGGTGTTTTCCGTCTCCTCTGCCGTTGTGCTTGGCTGTTTGCACAAAAAGCAAGTTTGCAGGCATAGACCCGGCTGAGCCCTTTTCTGCACCCTAATTCACCGCACGGGTGTGTGCGGTAAAGGACTGAGCCGGGAGCGCAAAGCACCGAGGCTGTCGAAGCCCGACGCTCCGGTTGTGCTCCCAAGGTCGTCCTCCCCAGGGACGAGCTCTCCGCCGGCACCCCAGCGGGCATCCGCATCCCGGTGCGGGTGGGAGCGGGTTTGGCACGGCCGCACGCTCCCGGCTCGGGAGAAGGTTTGCTCCTCGGATCGCGGAGACAGAAGCCGGTTGCGCTCACCTCTCGAGGCTGTTGTTCGCAGGTGGCGTGGTGCTTGGTGTAGTGTTACTGGGATGACCGAAAATGTCTCCTTTGCCTGCTGTGATCCTGATGAGAGCACGTGTGTGGTCTGCCAGGTGCCAGCCGCGTCAGCCTGGTGCAGACCTGGGGGGCCAGGAATAAATAGCACCGCTCCGGTTGTACCATCCTACCTGTATCCTAATGATTTATGCTCCAAGGCTTGGCCCTACAGGTCCCTTAATGTGTTATTTTGAACTGTCTGCAGACTGGCTTTGGGCTGCTCTTGCGGCAGAGGCTACCTTTCACTTGTGGCTTCTGTTTTTCTCCCCCGGGGTCAATAAGCCCGACTCTGATCCCTCCCTTCTCCAAATTTTGCTACCGAGCTCCATGCTGTCACATTGGGCTCCTCAGCCTGGGGGAGGCAGGCAAATCCAGCATGCAGCTGGGAGACAGACCTTTCTTTTTTAAGGAAGACAAGGAGGCAGCAGAGAATCTGGGTTTTTTTTCCCCCAACCTGGCATACGTATGTTTTGCCTGCAAGTTGCCTTTTTGAAGATGCGCAGGCTCCAGGGCGAGCCACGGCGGGGATGTGCCGTGGGACAGGGGCATCTGCAGAGCTTCATGCTTCCCAACACGGCACGTGTTTGGTCAGCTGCTGATATTCTTAACTTGGCTCGGGTTTTGGCGAGCAGTTTAAGCAGTAGCTTTATAACAAATTGTCTTACAGGAGGCCTCATGTACGTGTAACTTAATTAGGCTCAAAGTCAGGAGAGGCTCTCCATTTTTTTTGAAGGGTAGGGGCCCGTGTCCTTATGGGAACGATCTGTTAAAGCAGGCCTGTTTTTACAGCTTTCCATCACTCCTGCTCTGATGACACATTCAACAATAGCTTCGTAGAGAAAATTGAATTTCCCCTATACGAGAACATACCCTTTTTGGTAAATGTGTTCCTATGTCTTCATATACAATAGATCACCTTCAAAAGCACTGTAATTTGAGAGATGGAGGCAGAAGAGAGGAGACCTGCAGATGTGTCGAGAATTAACCTTGATTTGATTCTTTGCAAACCGAAGGTTTGTGCCCAAACCTTTCGGTGGCCGCTTTGTTCTTACGTGTTTACAGCCGGGGTCCTTGGCAGTGCGCTGAGCCAGGCGAGAGCATCCTGGCATCGGTGCGGCCGCGGGCAGGGACCCTGCCAGCACCTGTGGCAGCGGAGGCACCGTTTGCTGGACCAGGAATGGGAAAACTGGACGGGGAATTTGGCTTCTGAAGCAAGATGAGCAGAAGTGACAAAGGTAACAGGCAAGGTGCTTCTCCCCGTACGCCTGGCAGCCAGCAGCGGAGGGCATGTGGTTTGCCTGGAGAAACTCATGCTTCGTTTTTTTTCTGCGTTGGCTGCAGCACACAGAGCCCCACAGAAGCCACAGCAAGCTTTTTTCCTGTTGTACAGCTTGTTAAATAGCAGCGTGGTGGTGGTCTGTCGTCAGCAGACGCACAGCTCCAGACGGAGCTCTGCTTCCAGCTCAGGCTGAAATAATCTGGGAAATCCACTGTTCTTATCAGCGTGTCGGGATTCGGGGAGCCGTGGCGTCTTTTTAAGTAGTACAAAAAGTGTGGTGACAGTTTTGCGGGGAGGGGGAGCGGCAGTGGCTGGGAGGAAGCATTAGCAGTTCAAAACTGCGCGTGGAGCCAGCTCCGAGAGCAGGACCGTGTGTGTGGCTGCCCTGCAGCCCAGAAATCTGCGCAGCAGACCTTCCGCTCCCCCTTCCCTCCCTCCCTCCCTGCCTGCGCCGCAGCACAGACCTTGGAAACCGGCAGAAGCTTTTCCCCCCTCTGTAGCCCGGTCGTTGCCCGACGTTGGCTTCGTGCCGTGCTTGCTCCGCGATGCGTTTTTGAGAAAGGCTTCCCTGCCTGAGCGCTGCCCTGGCTGCCAGAGAAGTGGAACTTGACATGGCCTGGACTTCTCCCCCCACCAAGTTCTTTTCATGCTTACAGACTTCCCATGTTTCATGTGAGCTGTGAATCAATCTTTTCTGTATCTTGAGGGAGAACGTCACGTCAGTTTGGTGTTGTGCTGGGAGCACAGTGGGTTTGCAGCTTGGATGGATTATCCTCCACTGGGGTTTTTTGGTGGCTGCGGATTTGGCTGCCGCACCTCGTGGCGGGCAGCGACGCCTGCGAGTGTCGAGGGTGGGAGGTCTGGGTTTGTTACGGGAGGAGGAAACTCCTTCAGAGCAGAAGCTAGCTTCGGTGCCTTGGATATTCTCAGGATCTGCATCTCCTACCGTGGTGTTTGGGGGTTTAGGAGGCCGGTTTTCCAAAGCCCAGTGTCAGAAGTGCCCTGCGTGAAGCCTGTGCCGTGTCCCGGCGGTGTCGGCCGGAGAGAGCCTCCGGGTCGCCTGCTCCACCTCTCTGCTTGAAGGCAGGTTCTTGCCAGCACTACGTCAGGGGATATTATCCTTGCTGTGCGTTTCCCGTATTGGGGGGTGAATAAAACTTGGAGCAATGTGTTAACAGGAGGTTTGGGAGCTTATGAGGCACTTCCAATACGAGCCCTGTATAACTGAAGTCTTCAGGTTAGTCTGGAAAATCAGAGCATCCAAGTTTTCGCTGTCTTCCCTTCTCTACTGGAATGATGTTTAAAGGTTCTGGGTTTTTCTGGTTCTGGGCATTTTTTCCATGTCCGTCTCTAAGCAGTTCTTGCCCTGTCATTTAAAAGCTGCCAGTAGTATGGCAAACGAATACCAGTTTTGCTGCAAAGTGTTTTGTATATGGATAAAACATCGGTCTCAAACTCCCTGGCCTCGGTTGAGAAGGAGAAAGAGCCAGATGGCCAAAACAAAACTTCTGGGTTTGCAGACCCCAAATAAGAGTAAATCAGCGAAGTTCAGTGTTTACTTTTTCCCCAAAGCCTGATGGGACCCTTCAGGGCCCCTGCCTGGAAAGTGGGGATCTGTGAGATTTGTCCTGTTGCCTAGTCCTTGCTCCTAAATTCACCAAAATATTCCTGAGGTTCCCGTGCTTGGAGCAGGCTTTGTGTGTTTGGAGTGAGCACAAGGATGCTGAGACGGGCAGAGGGAACCTGGAAAGAATTGTGCAAGAACGGGGAGGAAGAGAAATGTTTTGCTAAGTTTACCATGGTCTTTCATGCTCACAGCTGGGAGAAGATGTTGCTTGGCTGTTGCGACATCGTGGACTGAACACGAGTTTAAATATAGACATCCCGAAGCATTTGTTCAAATCCGCCAAGGCTCGGAGCAGGGCTTTCGTTAGGGTGTAGCTGGCATCCGCAGAGCCTTGCTGGTCATGGCAGACCTCCGAGCTGAGGGTCTCCTCAACTTGAAGCATCCTGCTGCAGTGGCCATGGCACCTTTTGCAAAATATTTTTGGTTTCTTTCTTCCTCATGTGATTAACGTGCTTGGTTGTCACCTCCTCTCTTGGGTTCAAGGGCTCGTTTTAAGTCATGTAGGTTTCTTTGTAGTAAAAGCTGGTCTTTGTCTTAGACTTTTGTGTAAGGAAGCATGCAGTGGAGAAAATTGGGCAGGACGAGCAAAAGTCTCATTTGGGGTTTTAATGCAGTGTGTATGTACATTATATATTTGTGTGCGTTTTATCAGTGCATGTGCGTGCATGTACATATGTGTATACAGAGATACAGACTAGGAATATGTAGTATTTATTTAATTTAAGCAGCCCAGACTTTAAAGGGACGGCTCTCAGTTCGCTGGTAAAATCCGCCTGCTGCGCCTCAGCCCAGCTGCGTTACATCAGCGCAGACACCGAGTTCCCGGAGGCGAACAAGGCACAAAGTTATTGGTGATTTAGCCACGTAACGGAGAGGCCTGTGCTAATTCAGACGGCCGAAAACAAGCACAAATGCATTCTGCTTTCTGTTACCTCCCTGAGCCTTCCCTTTCTGCAGCTAAGCAGCAGATGGGGCTTGCAGGAGCCGACACGAGCTTTCTGTAGGAATGGTGTTCACCCCGCAGCCTCCCCTTGGGACAAGTCACTAGTGCCAGGAATGGAAAGATGGAAGGGACGCAGGTGGGGAGCACGGAGGAGCCTCATCCCGGCCGAGGACGGAGCGCCGTGCCAGCAGACCCTGCCAGCCTCTTGCACCCGGTTTCCCGGGCTGCCACCGGGACGGTGGGGTAGGTGACGGAGCTCGCTGCCAGGGCACCGTCAGTCACCGCGGCTTCATCTCTTGCCCTTTCGTTCACCGCGATTCAGTCAGCGTCGAATCGATGACAGCGGTGGTCAGGAATTGTCTGCGCTAGCATGTTTCTCTGTCTTGAAAATCGGGCCCGGCTCGTTTTGGGGGCTTGGCTGATGCTCATGAACCCCTTGAGCTGCACTTCAACAGAGCAAACCGCAGTGAAGCCGCAGCCGTAGCTGCCTGCCGGGCATGGAGGGGGGCCAGAGCCTGGCTCCCCAAACCGTCCTGGGAGCGGAGCATATCATGCAGATTTGTGTTGTTTGTTAAGTTTTACCAGAATAAAGCAGCCCCGGGGAATCCGCGTCTTTCCCCGCTGGTGGGACCTCCAGGACAGGCTCCCAGCGCGTTGCGTGGACCGTGCGTGCCGTGGAGGCTCGTCCCGCTTGCGTCGTGGTGAGCTGCGGGTAAAGGCTTTGCGCTCCTCCTCTCTCTTGGCTCCTGCATTTTTCTCCTGTTTTCTGTGTGCAGGATAGTTTGGGCTGCATTTTTTCCTCTTAAATGCATGTGACGTGGAAAACAGTGTGCAGTCTGCTTAAAGTTAGCATGGCTGGTCGTTCCGTAAGTGCACAGTATTGCTTTGTATCAGTCCTTGGGATGTACTTAATTAGGGAAATATTTCCCACCCCACATGCAGCAGCAGTGGGAATATCCGAGTGGAGTTCGTCACCGTTTTAAGTGGTTGATGTGCAAAAAGTCCAGTAGATGATTGCGTTGGCAGATGTGGTTACAGCTCTTCCCTGGTTGAGGCCTGATGGGCTTCTGTGCCAAGCGGAGAGGAGATGGGTGAAGCACGGAGTCAGTCCTCCCTCTCTGGAAGGTTTCGGTCCAAGCTGGTGATCTGGAGCCATCCCGCAATCGCAGCGAGAGGACAACAGTGTCATAATCAGCTCTTCCACTCTGACTAATGGTGGTGTGGCAGGGCCGTACGCTGCTCTAGCCTTCCCGTAACGCGTCGGCTGCTCCAAAGGTTTCCTCATCGCAGCTGATCCCGCTCCCAGACCGCAGCTCGGAGAACTGACTGAAACAACAGTTTTGTAACCTTGGCCAGAAACCAGATAATCAGCAGCATCCAGAAACATAGCAATATCAAGAGGCAGCTGCATATAGATAATTGAGGGAAGGTTTTGTGGGAAAAACTGCTCCCGGAGAAACCACACAGGCAGATTGGTTGCTTGTGGTTGCAGGGTACTGTCAGGGCTCGCTTTTATTTCAGACTTGGTGTATCCCAAGAACAGTCCCAGCTGGAGTATTCTGAATCACAGGATAGTTGGGCAGAAATTTCCAAATATAATCTTGTTGAATAATAACACTTAGTGTAATAGAAAAACTTAAGAGTTGTGATAATTTGAGACCATTGCCCAGCCTTCTGCTGCTGGAGCAGGAAATGACACGCGCAGGTTACATGTGTAGGGCTTGCGGTTTAAATTTAACCCGTTAGCAGGGATGGTTTTGTGTACTGAGTCATCGCTGGAGAACCGTTGAGGAGTTGGACTTTCACGGTGCCCAGCAAGGTCTTGAGCATCGTATTTGCTGTGGTCCTTGGGGACATGGGTGCACATCCAGCTGCACAAACCGCTTGGCAGGCTGAGCTTCTCCGTTGCGTTATTTTCTGCAGGTCCTAGTGAACGCCGGGAAGGGGCAGCTGTTTCACAAATGATCGAAATACTGATAGCTGCTTTACTTCATGTCACTCGGTCTACTTGGCTGGCGCGTATTTGAGAAAGCAAGCAAGCCTCGCCTGAGCCCCATGCAAATACCTCCAGATGTGAGTAGTCCACAGGCGTTATCAGGAGGTCAGGAAGCCCTGTGGGTTAAGGCGAAATAAATATTTGAGAAAGGTGGAAGAAAGGATGGTTCTTGTGGGGACCGGGTACTGATTTTGAGAACAGGAGAGGAGAGGCCATGTAAAGAGGCGAAGAAAGATGTTTCCTCTATAAGAACTCCCGATAAGGAGCGGCACCCCCCTTCAAAAGCCAGGACAAAAATACAGCAAGTTCCCCGGGGTAAAGAAAGAAAGAAGTTGTCGAGTTGAAGGTGCGGGCACGACGGAGCTGTGAAACAGGGGTAACGCAGGTTTCCCGTGTTTTGGGTAATGGCTGTAAGAATTAGCGCCTTGTGCTGGCTGCACTATCTTTATTAATAGCTAATCTTTGTGATTACCCATTGCAAGGCTGCTGAATGAAACGCACCTGTGTTTGCATTGCCGGCTTGCAGGCCTCCTGCTGCTCCTGGGCTTATGTACCAGTGGTGGAAAAAGATGGACTTTACTCTTACGGAGCTGAGCTGGAGCACAAAGAACAATTGTTCCTTGTTCCCCAAAGCGCATGTCCTGCCAGTGCTTGCGATTTTAAGTACTAATCCCGAGTTGTGTAGCCCCAACAGGTGAAGAAAAAGCTGGCAAAGAGCAGGTCTTTGATGCCGGGAGCGTGTCAGTGGAACAGCACTAAACGGGATGCGCGTGGGCAGTGCTGGGTTGAAGGTGGGACGGTGGCTTTTTTGAACGCGCAGCCTGTTAGTGACGTGCACTGATTTTAGTGCAGGCTCAGCAGGTGCCACCATACCGCACAGCCCAGAGGTGGTCTTTGCTGGGGTGAGAAACGTCTCGGTGAAGGTATCAGCAGGGTGATGGAGAAGGGTGCAGTTCAGCATGTTGGAAGACCTCCACTTCTGTTTTTCTCCCCATGCTTTCCAGCGCTAGGGGTGACGGATCACCTTTTGGATGTGATCTGTGCGAGTTCTTATTTTAAGGCAATTTTCTAACATTTGAGGACACCTGTTTTTCTGGGACAGAGTCCTCAAAAGGAGCCTGAAGTTTTAAAATTTCCATGTTTCGATGGGGCTTGTTCATATTCCAACCTTTTCAGACCAAACAAATGTGTTGGATTTGTGCAAATAACGTCTGCGCCTCTAATTGCCATCCTTGCATTGGAGTTTTTTTGGAATGGGTAAGAGCCTCCAGCCAGCTTTCTTCTTATTGTCTGGCATTTAAAGAAGTCTGCACAATCTTTTTTACTCCAAGCTGGCAGGGTATGGGCAGGCTCCGATGCACAGATCTTGGGCATGAGCTAATTTGTTGTGGTTTCAGATAGAGATGGCAGTAGCCTGGCTGGTCTGCTCGCAGCAGGGAGGGCAGGGTTGGAGGGATGGGATGGGACGGGCAGCCCGTGGTGCAGGCAGAGCCCGGGAAAGCTGTCGCTTCGTCTTGGATATATATACATCTGGAAGCATTTGAGGACTTCAGTGTTGTTTGCATTTTCTCTTACTTGTCACAGATACGGATGTTGCTTGCTGTGCCCGTGAAGGCAGGAGGGGTAGGGATGGGGTTTAAACGTACACCGGGGTCCCTCGGGTTTGTTCATGAGGAATCTCCTCTCCCGTCAGGCACGGTGCCGGTGCTGGCTGGCCGGGGCTGGGAGCGGGCTCCGGCTGCGTACGTCTGTGCCCGTCCCGATTCGTCCTTTGCCAGGAGCCTGGTCCTGGCTAATGGGTGCAACCGGTCCCGTGCTGCCTCCCAGCCATCCCAACGGGGCCAAGCATGGAGCTGGCAGCTGACAGCACTCTCCTCCTCCTCCCTCCTCCTCCTCCTCCTCCTCCTCCCGCAGCTCAGAGGGACAGATGACCCCCCCTCCGCCTTTCTCTGCCCATCCCTTTTGGGACCATTGCCTTTTGAGGTCCTCCACAGAAATGTTTGGTCTCAGTGTGTGGCTTTGGCTTGGCATGCCCTGGGCGAAATAAAAAAAAATAAAAAAAAAAAAAAACAAAAAAAAATTTTTTTTTGGCTGGTTCCTCGCTCCAGCAAGGGGAGAGGAGAGGAGAGGATCTGGTCGAGCTCCCAACATTTTGGTCCTGTTTTCTCCACCCTCCAGGTGGGTGCTCCGGGGGGACCCTGACACCCCCCAGTCTGCCAGCCCCTGCCGTGGGGGGAGGCAGGGAGCAGGAGGGTCCCCCCTTCTCCCCGCCGCACAGGCTGACCGGGCCGGGTGTCGTGTCCACTTTTCCAGCTTTCTCCCTGCAGGAGAAGTCGTGTGTGCGATACTCCGGGGACTGGGACCACCACGGCCTTCCCTGCCGGCACCTGGGGCCGCTGGCTGGCGTCAGCCGTCCCAAACCAGCGGGAGCTGCCATGTCCAGGCTGGCCAAGTCCCAGGGCAGACTCCCGCTCTCCATAGCTTCTTTCCCAAGGGAGAGGTGTGGGACCCGTGCCTTGCCAGCTGCGGAGGGGTGCTGCCGGCCAGGCCGAGGGGCTGGCGTGTACCGGGAAGGCATCGCGCGCAGCCAGGGCTGGCCGCTGGCCAGAGGTAAACAGCTCCTTTGTTTTCCCGAAGAAGTACGAGGGATTATATTCTGTTGAGCTCACTCGGTCTCCCACTTCTTATTGTGCGGCAGACATGTAATCATCTAGTTCAAGGAGCTTAGTTAATTGTTTACAAAATAGGAAGGGTGATGCTTGTCTCCTGGTAGGGAGGTGAGGTTGAGAGGGGTGTTGTGGAAAGGGGTTGGCTTGTCCGGCTCCCCGATGAGGAGGGATTGAAGCCAAATTGTAATTCTGCAGCCCTAGATTCGTGGCTTTGATATGCTCGGCCATCGCTCCCACGAGCTGGGGGTAGATAGCTCTTCCAAACCAGGAATTCGTACCTCCCTTCTGACTCTTATTAAACGCGCTTAAAAATGAAACGAAGACTGCGAGCGTTGTTGGTAATTGTTGTGCAAATGTAATACTCCCTCCAAGCTGTTAAACAGGCCAGTGCTCTGTTTACATGGAGAGGCAGCCAGCTTTCCAAGTGTAATGAGTCAGCTAGATGAACAGAAGGGGCGCAGAATTAATCTGGCATCCGTCTGGCCTTTTCTCAGTTAAACAGGTTTTCGAAGCTCCACGTGAATAGGTACCTACCCCGGTTACAAACAGCCACAAAGACATCGGGAGTGGGCAGAATTTTTTTGAGAATAAATTGACAGTGTGCGGGCCATGAAACAGTTTTAGCAAGGCACTGGAAACGACGTGTTTTTAATTCTTGGCTGCTCGTGGTCGGGAGCAGAGCGTGCCCTGGTCCCAGCCACGCAGGTCCCTGCGCTCGTGACCAGCATCAGTGAAGCTGCTTGTTTTTAATATCCTTTGCCAAGTGCAAATAAATTTCCATTGCCCAGCACATCATCTGAATTTCCCCTTCTTAGATTTGCAGTGAATATTGAAGCGAATCTGTTCAAGGTGGCCGACTCCGTCCTCCACGCTGACCCAGTGCTCCTGCCGGTTCCTGCCTCCTCCCAGGCACATGCTCGGGCACTTGCTCATTTCTCCTGTATCTGCACCTTAATGAGCACCAGTAGGTGAAACCGAGGGGAAAAAAATGCTTAAAACTTTATGAATCGGTTAATGACGGCCGAGAGAATAAGGTTCTTGAGGCTGTAAATGGCTGAATCTTCTTCTAGAGGAAGCAACTGCAGCGCCTGGGACCCTGTTGATGGCGGGGATACCCTGGGCTCCGGAGCAATGCCTTCGGCGGAGCATCACCAGCGCCAGGAGAGCCATGCTGCGGTGGAACGTGCCATCCCGATAGCCGGTGAACCCCTGGCTGGGTGTGTGGGAACGCTTGAGGCCAGAGCCGCTCGCTCTTGGCTTCAGGTTTCGCAAGCTCCAGCCTCTCTCTGCTGGTGCCCAGCGTGCCCGAGGACGGCTGAGCTGCCTTTTTAAGGTGCTGTTTTCAGTCAGCCCTTGTGGTGCTTGAACTTCGGCACTTGGGCTGGGCTGCAGGCCCTTCAAATGATGAAGAGCAGAAATTCAGAGAGACAGATTTCTGCAGTCGTTCCCTCGCTCTAACAGAAGATTGTCTTTTTCCATTTTCTCTTTAGGGACATGCTAGGTTGGCATACTGAATTTTCTGCACTTTCCCCCCCCCTGTTTTTACTTCCTAGCTGCAGCCGGGAGGAGGGCTGATCAGCCTGCTCACGTCTTTGCCAGTTCAGATCCTTTCCTGCTCTCACATCCAAAAGGAAAGGGCTGGGGGTCCCAAAACCCAGCACCTGGTCCCCACATCGAGCAGGGGGACGCGAAGAGGCCTCGGTCCCTGAAGCCTCTGTCCCTAAACATGGGTAACCATCCTCCTGTAGCCCAGGCGAAGGAGTTAGGGCGAAGGATTAAGCCGCCTTGGAAAGCACAGTCTCCGGCTGAAAATGCCAGCGCTGGGGTGTCCTCGCCCTGTCTGTGGCCAGTGCTTTGGTCTGGGAATTTTTGCTGCTGCGGGGCTGGGCTGGGGCCTCTGAATCCCTTTTTTTTTTTTTTGTTCTTTTTTTTTTTTTTTTTTCTCCCTCTCCAAAAAAAAAACCCTACACCAAAACCCACAAACCAACCCAAAGGGCTCAAAAGCCTCCGAAGCGTAAATGAAACATGTACATTAGAAGGGATTTCCAGGGAACTTCTAAAATACAAGGCTGAGGAAAGCACCGCACTAGCGTTCCTCCAGCCTTTAACCTCCTGTCCGGCCCCGGCCGCGGCGGCTGCGGGCACCCAGCACCCGGCAGGATGGTGCCGGGTTCTCCTGGTGCTGCCCAGGGCAAGGTCCACGCTGCTTCCTCGCCTGGCCCTGAGCAGGCGGGAGGGTTTGGCTCCTCTCCTCTCCTCTGTTTTCTTTCTCTCTCCCCGCCCACAGAATTCCCATCTTGTGATGGAGCACTGCATGACTTTGTTCCTGGACAATTTCCTGCAATTGTAGCTCTGCAGAAACCCAGCCGCTATTATAAGAAGTTAATGGGTGCAATGTGTAGTGTTGTCAGGTGGCAATTAGCTGGGGAAAGAGTTTTCAAATGGTGCCTGTTTATGCCGTTTCAGCGTAAGTACAACGAGACCTTTGCTGTAGGGATTGATGTGGGTCACTTCTCGGAGATATACTGTTGCATGGATGCTTTTTAGCCTCTGGTCTCCGGAGAGGAGATATTTTTGTTCACCTAAAAAGGCCTTGCCTGCCTTGGCTTCAGCCAGTATTTCTGATCCCTGTTGCAGCTCATGCTTTGCTGTATTTCAGTTGTCTTTTCAGTCCTGTAACCAGGCAACACATGGCAGGAGCAGGGAGTGCTTTGTTATTCTCCAAATTGTCTTACCTAGGCCAAGGCACGACGGCGGTGCCGGTGCCGGGGTGAGGAGCTCGTGGCAAACCACTCCGGGAACACTCTGACCCCTTGGCGGTTTCTGGTCTCGTCTCTTAATAGCGCCGTGTTCCAAAAGTGCGTTTTAGAAGTAGGTTTTGTAATTTAGCCATGTGTGTGTTGGTCCTGAGAGTGTCTGGGAATTCAGCGTGGCAAGCGAGGGGAGCAGGGCTGTTCCTGCCCCAGACCCGTACCCTGAGGGTCCATCCCCACGGACGGAGCTGTCGCCGCAAGAAGCTTTGTGTAGGCTTGCAGCGATGCTGGAGGTGAAGAACAGGAGGGGTATTGCTCTCTGTTTGGGCACGGTTCGTTTTAGGCTATCCCTTGCACATGGAACAAGTCCCGTTTGCAGCTGCAGGTCCCAGCTTGCATCCCATGCGGAAGGTGGCAGAAGCCAGCAGCGGTTTCGCCCGCTCTGATCTGCACGCGTGGCATTTGGAGGGGCTCGGCCATCCTGCTGTTGCCGTTGAAGAGTTCACTGTGGGTTTATACCCATGGGAAGCGTCTTGCCTTCCCCCCCCCAACCCACCCAGTGGAAAGATCCTTTTGAGATGTCTAACTTCTCTTTTCTTCTCTCTAAACAGACGGTTGATGATGAGGCGATGGCAGCATAAATGAAGATCAAGTAAGGAAGGCAGAACGATGCCCAAGGGTGGGTGTTCTAAAACACCACAGCCAGAAGATTTCTCTCTCAGCAACGACATGGTGGAGAAACAAACGGGGAAAAAGGTAGCGTGTTTGGTTCATTTGCCTTGCTTTAGGGATGCTGCCCCTTGCGCCTGACGTCTTCAAGCCGTGGCAGTACTGCGTGTGGCAGGAGGTTGCCGTGGGCTGTTATCACTGGAATCAGATTTCTTTATTGCACTCTGCCAGCTGATGGGGGTCCACTTCATTTCTCAGTGGCTGTAATACTTCCCGGGAAGTGCTGCAGCCGCGTAGACCTGACTCGGCTGAGCAATGGGGCGATGCTTTGGAAGATTGTCTTCTGCAAGTGCTGTGCATTTGTAAGGCTTTCTGCAGTAAGCTGTGGAAGGACCAAGTAATGCAGTGATCTTGCAAGTGTGTGCTGCGTGAGGGAGGAGTTTCTCCTCCTCCTCCTCCTCCGGCTGTAAATGCCACGTCTGTGTCAGACACGGCTGGTCTTGCTTCACCCAGAAGTCTGGGCTCTGAGCGTGGCCCGACCAGGACTCAATGTGTGAGCTGCTTTGCTGAAATTGCTGCTTCTGGGGCTTTATTTGAGGTGTTTAGGTTTTGACTGGGCTCGAGGTGATGTTACTGAGATGAAACCTGAGTTTAAAGATAAAGAAGTTCATACTTCCCCTCTTCATTCCTAGATACTTGATTTGCTCCAGACTTCAGCTCTGCCTCCTCTCATTCAGCTTTTTTTCATCCTTCTCAGTAGTTTCCAGTGAACAGTTGTGCAGGAAGCTGTGTACAAACGTTACCTTTAAATAAAAATTAAAGCCTACATCTACTGTGTTCTGCTAAGGAAACAAATATCATCCACTTCCCTTTCATCTCCTCGCTCCAGTTTCTCAGCATTCCCCCAGGAGTTTTCTGCCAGGCCCCGGGAGCTGAAGCTGAGCTTTGCAAGCACCAGCGATGCCGTGTCTCTTGTTCTGTCGCTTCCCCTGCCATCCCTCCCGTGTTGATCATCCTAATTCCTCTTACGACTGAGGTCATATTATTGATAAGATGAGGAAAATGACAAATAACCAATGGGAAAATCCCAGGCAGAAATTCGGTTACCAAGCGTGCTGGTAGCATCCGCCCCGTTCCCCTTTCTGTGTCGCCGTACAGGCGCGGGTCCGGTTCAGGAGCCCTGCCGAGAGCCGGAGCATTGCCTCCGCACGGGAGCATTGCCGGGGACAGCACGGAGCTTCTCGGAGGGGGGCAACGACTGGGAGAAGGGGTGCTGGAGGTGAAACAGCTGCCCTGTTGCATTGGGAAGGTACCAGCATTTACCCTGGCAAATGAGGCTGAGCCCAGCCGCGCAGGGTATGTAAATACGGGGTTTTGTCTGCGCTGTGTAAGAAGCTTAATGTTGGCGCAGGTGCTTCGGGAGGGAGAGGATCAGTTATAATATGAATCAGCGCCCATTTTATTTCATCCACTTGCGGCAGCTTAAAGGCTGCATGTTATTTACAGAGCAGGTTTGTTGAGCGGCGCTAGGGACGCCGGGAACTGGAGTTATCTCCCGCTGGCTAAATAACTAGGACACAAATAATTTTATGCTTCCCATTCAGAGGCGTCGGCGCAGACCTGCGGAGAGTGGTATCGAGTAAGGATGGGGAAGAGCCTTTCTGCTCACTTAATTCTGGTCTTGCCAGTGGCGAAGAAACTTGCAGGCCTCCGGGTCTGAGCTGAGATCCAGCCTAAGTGGCTGAAGGACATCGTGCAACAAATTGCCCTGTTTCTAGTTAACTCCGGAGCGCGAGCTGGAGCAGTGACTCAGGGTAAAAGCACTTGGTCGTTAGACCTCCTCCTTCCAGACGCTGTTGTACCTGCCTGTCAAGCAAGCCACTGCTTTTAATTTATCTTGCCTTTGTCAACACTTTCAAAGGCCTGAGCCTGTGACTTGGCACACGCTTGCTGGCGGAGGCTCGCTAGGGAAGGCAGGGAGCGGCTGCGGCAGAGCCCGAGCCGTGCCGCACGGAGGGACCCGCACCCACCGGCTCTGCCTGCCGTGGTGCACGAATAGGGTGAGCGTGGCGAAGCGATAGCTGCGTTGCCGCTGAAGTGTTTTCCTCTCGGCGTGACCTTAATATCGACAGTTGTTTTAACATTAAACAGGCTTTCCGTGTTTGGGCTCTGAAGCTCTAGCCCTGGAGGCGAGTAACGGTGCAGGATGCTCAGCGGTCCTGGTGTTGCGGTGGGCTGAGTGCTGCAGGAAAGTGTGAGTTCTGCGCTTGAACACGTTACCGCCAGGCTCTCTGGGAGGCTGCCCTTTCTGCTGAGGGCTCCTGCTTTGTGGAAGAAGATGTGAGCTGCTGCCTTTCAGTTGTGGAGCTAATTATAAGAGAGAACTCCTAGCTCTCCGCTCCCTGCCCTTCCATGGGAGGGACCTATTAACTAGTGAGATGTCACTTGAGCTGGCGCAGCCACGAGAGCAAAGTGCTTTAAAGACTATGTCTCCCTTGCCCTCCGTGGCCGACAGCATTAGATGCTTCATCTGCGTTGCTGCTCTTGAGCGAGGAGCTGTGTCTCCCGGGGTTAGCAGAGGCAGCGGGGCAGCCGGTCGGGCCCTGCCAGCCTTATATGGCTGCGCACAGCCTGCCCGGGGCGGGTGCTCGGCGGCCCTGGTTGAGTTCAGTCTGAAGGGTTTTGTAAAAATATGCATGCCATATATGAATAATTCTCCTTTCTGGTGTAGATCCACAGATCCCCATACCAGAAGCAGATTACTCATGGCTCAGGCCGAGCAGAGCACCGCAGCAAGAATTATATCAGTTGTCGAAACCATTTCCTGATGTGCCTGGGACCGCGTGCTGCGTGGTTACAGCCTGTGCTCAGAGGCTGCAGCGGAGGATTTGTCTCTTTATGGGGAAATGCTCCCACTTGCATAGTCTAAATTGCATTTTTGCAGCAGCGGTTGAAGCGAACGCCAAGCAAAACGCACTTGACCCCCAGTTTTTGCTTGTAGGAGCTAGCAGAGGTGGAAAAAAAAAAAAAGCTTTTGCTTTTTCTCCTCCCTCTTCTCCCCAATTTCAGAAGAGGGGCCATAGTCCTTATTTCTCAGTTCTTCTTGAAGCCTGTTGGACTGTTGGGGCTGTCCTGCACCGTACGAACGAGTGCTGGGCTGTGCGTCCAGCGCAGAGCCATTTGCCGGGGCATGAAATGTGCAGAAGCAGCGGGTGACTTAGAAGATAGTGGAGAGCTGATGTTTCAGTGAAGATAAGCAGCCCACAGTCATCGCAGGATAGTGTTTCTTACAGACCTCAGTGCCTGAGGCACGCAGGAATGGGGCTTCAGTTCCAGTTGTCTCCATGCTTCAAATGTTTTATTGCAGCATCGATAATGACACAGATTCAGACTTTTTGAAACTTGGTGTGCATAGGCGTGTGTGTGTGTGTGGTACTCTGGCTTTGGAAAGGCTATGAGGGACCCAGATTTAGGGAGTACCGGGTTATGGTTTCTACCACTTCCAGTGTGCTCTCTGGGTAAAAATTCTGTCCATCCTCTTTGTAATGAATGCAGGGTGCAAACATTTCTCCTGCCCCTTCTCTTCCACCTCCCCCGGCAGAGACCTGTTCAGGAAACGACACACTGATGTCTGTACTAGTGCAGGGAAATTCCCACTCTCGCAGCATGTCCTTTTTGCAGCGTGGGTTGTTTTGCCCACGGCAGGAGTTCGGTGTGCCAGCTTGGCATGAGGCATCGCCCGGGGGCACGGGCGTTGGAGCCCTTGGTCCTCCTGGGCTTCTCCTCCCAGGCTACCGGTGCCGGTTTTCTTCGTTGCTGCTTACTTTTTACTAGCATTGCAACCTGAAATACTTTCAACTCATTTTAGAGAACAAAGGGCTTTGGGGATTTCCATGGCTGGTAATGCAAGTCTTTGCATAAGTGGCAGGTTTTGCTGGTGCTGAAGCGAAGGCACGGCTCCGGCACGGCTCTCGGCAGGCGGTCAGGTTCTGGGCAGAGGTTCAGAGTTTGTGTGTGGGCACTGGTAGCACAGCCCTGCTGTGTGCAGCTCCTACGGACAGAGAGGAGGAGGAGGAGGAGGCTGCAGACGCACGGCCCATCCTGTAAAGCAAGGTAGAGGCTCGCTCAGCTTCTCTGCTGGAAATACAGATTTCTTTGCCTGGGTTTGTAAGTGGTTCTGCCTTGCAGGATTTTGCATCAAAAAGAACTACGTGTTTGGTGTTGCTCTGAGAACCGACATCTGGACAGTAAGCTGGAGTTCTGCGAGAGGGTGAAAAGTGGCTTTTATTTGCGTATGTCATTTACGACCTGAGCAGACCGATACCGGGGTCTCTCTTGCTGATTAGAGATCTTTTGTCACAAAGAGAAGTCAGCCCAGATGCAGTTAAGCACTTCCAGTCCATACGCTGCACGCGTGGCTTATATCGACGTAGCATCTCGTGTCGGGCAGCTGCTTGGAGCCGCTTCGTGATCGGTTCGTGCTCCAAACCACGAGGGCTGATAGCAACTTGTGATGCGTCTTTTAGCTGTAGCAAGTGTAACTCGGGGTGGGTTCGATTATTCATATGGTAAATCCTACTAAGAACATAACGTGGCAGTAGGGGATTTTTCCTGAAGTCACGGCCTGCCATCTCCCCTTTGCCCAAGGAGCTTTTATTAACACCTACGAAGGGGAACTTGTGTCCGTTGCTGGGCTCTCGGCAGTACCCCCGTTCCCCAAGCTCCCTCTCTTACCCTCGGCAAGAGCTGTCCCGGCCTTCAAGAGCCCCAAGCCTGTCTTACACACAGTTGTTCATACAAGTTCTTCTGCAATGTCGATTAATTTGGATTTGTTCCTTTTGTGAAACCTGATTCAGATGAGTCTGAGCTTCCTTCAAACATGAGAAAACCTAAAAAATGCAAACAGCTTTTACTCGAGAAAACGACGACATTCTTCATTACAAAATTGGAAATAATTAGGGAAGTAAAGCTTAAAATAAGAAAATGAAAATGCACGTTACTTTCAGGAATATGACTCTCCAAGCTGGCTTAATTTCTCTGCGGTGGTTTCACTGCCAACTGCTGCAGGCATCCTCAGCAGGTCGCTGCTTTCCAGGGGGGAGCAAAGTTTGGATCTTCCTTGCTCCAATTAGTATAAAAGGTTATCGTTGTGCTACCATACAAATTAATCTTCAGAGCAGTGCCGGGATTGCCGCCACTTCCTTCGTTCCTTGGTATTTAATTTTGCTGAATTTACCGGATTAGCAGCTCTGAGCATTAGGGCGAATGCAAACGAGAAGTGTTGCCCGAGCGTGCCCGATGCTGGGATGCGCGCAGCCGTTTCCATTTCCATGCTGGGCTCACCGTCTCGTCTGGGAAGGTTTTTTGCCTAATTCCTCTGTTTCTCCTCCAGCACGGAGCTTTTAACAACATTGCAGTGACTTTCTAGAATAAGTTGGATTTTTACCTGTCCTGCACTTTTCTTACTCCCGAGCGTGCAGACATCCCGTATGGCATTAATACAGCAGACGACTGACCTGGCTTGCAGGCACCACAGCAGCCAAGTCCAAAGATGAAGGGAATTTTAGAGAAAGTGGGTTGTAAACGAGCTGTCACCCATCGTCGTTCGCTTCTAAGTGGGGTGCAAGAGCAGCGGCGATGCCCGGAGCGGGGTTGCCTGTGAGGCAGAGCGCTTTTCGGTTAGCGGAGGACGTGACGTGACGGTTTTTTGCTCCAGCTGAAATCTATTTTAAGGTAACAAACAATGAAGAAATTGTATTTTTTTTTTTTTTTTGCGTTGAGCACAATTGACCTCTTGTTGGAGCTCTCATCGTGAAACTGGTGTCTGGAAGAAATGCTGGGAGTGTAGGAAATCCCACCGCGGGGTGCCGGGGGCTCAGCCACATCCTGCCCCACCGCTGCGAGAGCAGGCAGAGAGTATCCTAGTACCGAAATACGGGGTGGAACAGCCTGCTCGAGGGGTCTGGGCGAGGACATTGCGGTACAGACAGCGAGCACGGCGGCTGATGTGCCGGGAAGTGTCATTTTTGAAGCGTCGGCTACGACTGATCCACCTCGGAGTCTTCTAGAAGGATCTTTCTTTCCGAGGACTGCCACCACTCGGTGCTGGCAAACGTGAGCCGCAGGCGTCGGGGCGGGAGAGGTGCAAATGCACTTTCAGAGCAGGAATTGGTGCCGGATTTCGGCCGATCCTGTAGCTCCCCGGTGGTGGAGCAGCTCGGATGCAATGTGTGCAGGTGTGCCCTTCGGCACGGGCAGCAGAGACGTGCACGTGGTCTTCTCTGGTTTTATGCTCTTGTCCCAGACCCTGACTTTTAAGGGTAAAAAATTGTTGGGCTGGTCGTTGTCTTGAAGCACAGTTGAAGTTTTTGAGCGGAACGCTGGGGCCACGTCTCTGCAGTCGTTATACCCGGGGAAGACGGTGCTTTACCCCTCTCGGACACGGCACTGATGGAGGGTTAGAGGGGTTTGAGCATAGCGTTGCTGTTCGAGCTTGCGTTAAACTGGGGAGGGAGGGGACAGACCAGCGTACCTGCTCACAAAAAGATATTCCTGGGGGACGATCAGTGGTCCCTGACCTTACTTAACACTTCTGAGCGGTTAGAACAGCAGCCGGCAATAGAAGCGGCATCATTTGGTACGGCAAACTGGTTTTGTTCGCGTCAGGAAAAAAACGAGACAAAAGCATTTAAATCCAGAGCGTTTAAATGAAATGCTGGAGTGTTTATTTTGGCTGTCGCGACTTTGTCCCGTCGTCGCTCCAGCGACCCCTGTGCTGAGGAGGGGCGGTCGGCGGCTGCTCTCAAGCAGGGCTGCCCTTCTTCGGGCTCTGAACGTGCCTTGGCTCCCTCCGACCACGAGAACCACTGACAGATAGGTTTGTTTAGCTCGCTTTACCAAAAAAGGGATTCCCCCACCCATTATTATTATTTTTTTTTTTTAGTTCTTGCCGGAGCACGGGTGAGAGGGGCCGAGCGCTGGGTGTGCAGCCGCAGGGCTGTCCCGCTGCCCATCGCGAAGGGGACGTGCGAACAGGACCTGTTGGTCTGAGTCAATGGTTTCTCTTTAACCTGCGGGTGAAGTCTGGTTGCCAGACAGAGACTCGGAGAGAGGAAGGAGCAGGGAACACGGTGACGACACGGTCTTGTGACTGCTGGCACAGGAGCCACCTGCCAGGGTGCTGAGGCTGATGCAGACAGCATGACTGGGCTTCTCTAAACAAGGGAATTTCTGTTAGATTTGCTTGTCTGAGTTTCCAGCGATGGTCTTGCATGATTTAACGTGCTGAGATTCTTTTATTTAATCGAACTTTATATCTAAAGCTTAGGGTCTAGGTTTTGCTAGGTTATTGAAATCAGGTTTATCGCAAAGCTTCTCGTTCTGGCCTTGTTTTTAGAGCAGTGGCACAGTGTTCAATCCAGAAGCGCTCGCTTAAAATAATACTGTTTCTCATCTACAAAAGCCACAAGTGCCTGACTTCAGTCTGTATATATTCTCAGCATACTAAACTCCTGAAGTTCAAGTTACGTACCAGCTCTTGCTGTTCATGTGAAAACTCTTGCACGTCTCAGTACTTGGTAACTTCATCTTGCTTGCGATGTTTCCTCAAAATTTCCTCAAAAAAAAAGCATCGCCTGCTCCACCTCACTGCACGTTAAAATCCAAACCAACCCAAAGAAACGAGACTGGTACAAAGCAGGCATGGGTCTGCCTGTCTGGGAAAGCGGTGAATGCTGAGCCAGCATCTGCGTCGCTTTCCATGCTTTTATGCAGTACTGGTAGGTTTGTTCTCGAGGTAGCTTCTCCTCTTAGAATCCCAGTAGAAACCTGCACGGCAGAGGGACAGCTTACATGTTTAATCCCGGGGAACGCCTCGGCTGGTGTTTGCACATAGTTGGGACTTGAAGTTGATCAACCCCAAAAGACAGGTCTGAGGGAGAGCGAGCTGGGCTGGGGCTGCTGGAACTGCTGCTTCGCTGCTGGACCTTGCTGCTCCTGGACCCTCTGCCCAGTGATGGAGGCAATTGCGGGATCGAGCCGGGAGCAGGTGGAGATTCTCGCTGTCGGATGGAGAGTGCTGCCTGTGGATATAGGCAGAGCTGTACTGGCCTTTCTGGTACAAATCTTTACGCTGACTGTACAGTGCAGACCTTCTAAGTGCATTTGGCTGCCGTGCTGATCCTGTAAACGGTCAGTAATGTTAGCGGAGTTACTGGCTGCCAGAATATTCTCCGGAATAGCATGTTAGCATGTAAGCTGAAATAGTAATGCTGTATTCTTGTGCTAGAAATACCGCAGGCCCCAAGGAGAGGCCCTCAGCTCTCCACGTTGAACCGAGGGCTTTAATGCTGATTTTTGTGTGTCCCCCAGGCACGCTCTGTGCGCTCTCCTGCATCCCACTCCTGCTCGGGATCGGGAAACCCTTCCCAAATGGTGGGAGTGGTTGTGTGTGGAAATCCTTGGGCTCCCCCAGCCCGCCTTCCCCCTGCGTTCGCAGCCGGCCGCATCCCCGGCCGCACGCACACGGCGTTGGCTCCAGTTTTCACGTGAATCGGCCACAGGTTTAGCACCACGCAGCAGCCTGGGTTGGCCTTGCTCTCCTCGAGTGATATTTTAGCTTGGTGGAGGCTCCTTTCCGCAAGATGCTAAAGCCTGATGCTGGAAACCCGCCCTAGAAAGGAGAGGACAAGTGCTACGTGAGGCTGGTGCAGGGCTTTGGTGGGGTTAGGTGAATGCAGCCTGGGGAAAGCTCTTGTTAATCTGGTCTCTTTTCTTTCTAGGATAAAGATAAAGTTTCTCTAACCAAGACTCCAAAGTTGGACCGGAGCGATGGCGGCAAAGAGGTGAAAGAGCGAGCGACCAAGCGGAAGTTGCCTTTCACTGTTGGAACAAATGGAGATCAAAAAGACTCGGATACAGGTACAGAAATGACGTGTTCCACCCTCAAAACGTGGGTGTTGGGGCTGGTGGAAAGCGCACAGTATCCAACGTACAGGCAACCTATACTGAAGTGTTGTGCCAAAATTTCCTGTATTTTTTAATTGAAGAAAGAGGCCTGTGGACAAGAGGGTAACCACTGTGGTGTGCACGGACACATCTGGAGCTGAGTGGATTAAGGTCCTTATGTTCTGAGTAATATATTTAACTGGACGAAGAGATGGCTCTGCGAGGAGGCACCTCTTACTTTGGCCGGTGGTCCGTTCTCCTCTGCTTCTAACTAGTCCAGGCTTAGAAAAGCCAAGAAGCAGTGCTGGGCCTGCTAGTAAGAACTTGGAAAGTAAGAGAATAAAGCTGAGTAAAAACGAACAAGCTGTAAACAAAATGAGCTTGCATGTATCTGCCTAAAGTAAACTTGCTATGCATGTGTATGTCCGTGTAAATACATCTGTATACCTACCTCTCCAGCCACGTTTTGTTGGTTTGGGGCTTTAAACTTTTAGCACTTCACTATCTTAAAGCTGAAAAACTATTTCCAATCGGTGTGTGCACAGGTGTTGTCAAACACGTGTAAAACTGCCTGGAGGTCACACCGAGGGGCTGGAGGTGTGACTCTGGCGATGTGGCTGTCTGGGCCCGTTTGAGTGTTTAGGTTGGCTCTTTGGGGCTGGTGCGGGTCGTCATCAGGACCGTAAGGACGTTAGGGTGACGCGTTTGCCCCTGTTCCTGGGGCTGCCGAGGTCGCTTGGGTAGTTGCAGCATGACGCAGCAGTGCGTCCTCAATACATGCCGGGTTTCTGGGAAGCGTCGGAGCTGCTGTGGGCATTGCAGCCTGGCTGTGTCGTGGCCGGGCAGGCCACATCTCCTGGCCGAAGAGCGGCTGGTACATGTGGCTCTTGCCCACTGTGGCCCCACGTAGCTACAGAGACGTTGAATGGGCTGTTTGATTTGTAAGCGATTGGGAAGAGCTGTCACAAAGCTTAGACATGGAGAAAATAATGCTGTTTGGTTGTAAGGGGCTTAGCTCTGGCTTTATGGGCAGAGGTTTGCGTAGGTCCTTTCTGTACGTTTCTAGGAAGTCTGCATTTGGAAGCAGTTCTGGTCAGGCAAGGATCGATAATTGTGCAAAGAGACAAAATGGACTAAAAGCTGGGAATATGTTTAAAAGCGGTGAAAAATAGGTATTTGCTGTTACTCTCCGGTAAGCCTGTGAGTTGGTCTGACACGGGACGCGGTGCGTCAGCCTACGTGAGCTGTCGGCTGGTCTCCTCTGGTTCAGAACTTGGGAGGGCAGATTTTAAAAGGTCACGAGTGCCGCCTGGGTCACGCAGCCACCGCGGTGGCGAGGGCTGTTTCTCAGGCAAGGACGTGCGGTGGCGTGTCCTGGGGCTGGCCCGGCATTTCTGTGGCTTTCTGTGTGCCAAATAGTAATTTTCGCAGTTGCTGAACTCCCCGTCCGGAGAGAAAATTTCAAAACATTAATTCATTTTGTCAAACGACAGCTCATATTGATGGCCGTTCGCAGGGATGAAGTGTCGTTTTTGTGTTGGTGGCATGCAGATGGGCGAGTGCATCGCAGAATGAATAAATTAGGGTTTTTCCGCTGTGGGAGAAGGGGTGGCCGTCAGGGAGCAGATGGGTCACAGCCCTACATGGCTGATCTTCGCTCCCTCTCCGTGCGGGCGGGAGCCGAGTGCTTTGGCATGGTTCGTGGTGCTGTATTGTCTCACTTGGATAAATTAAGGGCTGTCACCTTTGGAGGGAGGGTGGCCGGGGCAAGGCAAAGCTGATTAGCCAGAACCATAGCTTCTGCTTTTTGTCAAGGGTGTTTCTGCCGCGTTCAATACTTTGTTGAGAATTTAAGCCCAAACTCGCTTCAGGGCTGTCTGACCCTCGTGACAGCTAAAATGTCATGGTAGGCCTCCACCAGCTCGCTTTCCCTGTCCCCCAGCAGCAGTTATCTGTTTTTCAGAGGGCTCTGGTCTCTCTCTGGCCGTGAGAGATGTTAGAAAGGTTTCTGCTGGCGGCAGCGAGAAGGAAACCAAATTAAAAAGAGAGCAGCAGGGTAGGGAGAGCAGAGTGCTGCTGGGGAGAGGCTGCGGCTGCTGCGGGGCGCGGAGGAGCAGCAGCGCAGCCCATCAGACATCCCTGCCCATCGGCTCCCGCGTTACCCCTCTGCTTTCAGCAGGTGCCTGATTCTCCATCTTCCGACACGTCTTCCCCTTCCTTTTCAGGGCTCATCCTTTCCCGGGAAGCGGGCGTGCAAGCGGCAGGGCCGAGCCGAGGGTCGGCAGCACCCCGGCTCCCTGCCTGCGCACGAGGACGTCCGGAGACCCGGAGGTGGTCATTGCGCTCAAAGATGCATTTAAAGACAAACGGGGCTCCGCAAATGCTGGAAAGGGGTAGGCGAGTCTCCAGCAACCTATTTGGTGGAGACTAAAGAGAGGAAGTGACTCAGCCGCTGGGGAGGAGATGGCAGCAGGGAGCTGCAGATAAACACGCAGAGAGTCAGACTGATACTTAGCGAGGAGCCTGTTTCACTTCTCTGACATCTTTTACTCCAGGAATCAGATGCTTGAGATGGAAAAAAGACTTACTGGCACCTTGCTCCCCTCTTGCACCACCGCCCCGTTGCAACCGTGGGGCGTTTCAAGCTCTTCTGTTCCTTGGCCTGGCTCGAGGCCGGCTTTCGTTTAGCAGGTAGAGGCGTGTTTGTAGGTGCGCAAAAGCTGCCCACGTCATACGGGGGTGGAGGGTTGCCCCCGAGCTCGTGCACGTGTAATCAGCATGGCACTCGTCTAAACGACACACCTCTGGCGGTGCATGCTCCAGCGTGCGTGGCTAGCAGGCCGCCCGAGGACGAGCTTTTGTCTCGAACAAAAGGGCTGCAGTGCACCCACCCCGCAGCCCCCCGCTACCTCCCCGCTGCCTGGGCAGAAACACCGCTTGCCCGCATCCCCGGAGGAGGGGGAGGCTGCTTTTCCTCGTTCCGTTCCTAAACTTCGGTTGCAGCTCTTGTGAGAAGTGGGATTGCAACATAGGTGTTCGCCGTGCCAGTTGCTGAGTTGATCTTAGATGGTTTTATATAACGCAGTCGTGCTTCCCGGGCTGCTGTACACAGGCTGTCATGGGTGTTTGAGGGTGCTTTTCCTAGGGTGTTCCACAGCCACTTGGAATTTAGCTGGAAGGATGTAGGAGCTGGGAGCTAGGAGAGCTCTCTTTGCCTGTAGTGGGATGGCTGTTCCCCTCTTTAAATGTTGAAACAAGAGCGTGAATCCTTGTCCTGATTTGTTGCGGTGACTCCTTTTCCTCAGCACAGCGTATCTGCTGCCTTTTTTTCCCCCAAATAGCTCTGTCTCAGCTTTGACTCGTGTACACTGCAAGTGGCGCAAGAAAAGCGTCTCTGATGGGTTTGCCTTGCCCTCGAAGGGCAGTGAAGCCCACCCTGGCTGGGTGTTGGGCAGCTCGCCTGCCGGAGCCGTCCCCGGTTTGGAAGACGTGCCGAGAGCCGAGGGTGCCAGCCTGTGCCGGGACAGCCGGTGAGAGCCCACGTGCGTTACTGCCTCTGTTTGCCTCCTCGGTGCGCGGGTGGCACCGTCCCCTCGCCGGCAGGTTCCAAACGTTAATCTACATCTCCTGCGTGCTCACGGTGCCTCCCTGGATGGCTTTTCCACTTGCACCCAAGTGTTCCCAGGGGAGAGGTGTGCGTTTGGGGGCAGAGGTCTGCCCCGGTCCTTCGCTCGTGCTGGAGTGGGGCAGCTCACCTGCCCTTCTTTAACCCTGCTCTTCCAGCCCACTCCTCGGGTTGGCTTAGGGATGTGCGCTGCTGGCGGAGTGCTGGTGTGATCGGAAAGCGAGCAAGTAAGCGATTTCACTCTTGATCTGGTTTTATTTGCGGCAGTCCGCCCCCAGCGCAGCGTGCCTTTACTGCGCCCTGATCCCGAGCGAGCGCTCCCAGCGCCGCACGGGGTTTGTTCCCACTCGGAGACGGGCTTGGTGGGGGCTCCTGGAGGTGCTGCTGGCCGGTACTGGTTTGAAGTGTATGGTTTGGGTACAGTAGGTTTGGTGCTGAATCTTTTAAAATTATCCCCTTCCAAATGGTTTCTAGAGCAACAGTTCTGGCTCTCGGGTTCCTCAGAGTTAACTGAATAAACTGTCTTTAGGGAAAAAAAATTGCATAAAGCTGTGAGCCTCCAGACTGTGCATGTTACAGATCCAGCACTGTGGGAGCAGCATCTCTCTCTGCCCGAGACTTCTCCTCCTTCCTTCTCCTTTCACTCGTGCGGCATCTCCCCACATCCACAGACGTTGCCGAGAGCCTACGTGCTGCCTGGCAGCCGCCGAACGAGTAAAGCCAGCTTTTTTTTCCCAGCCATTTCGGCAGCTTGTGAGGCTTCGTGCAGCTCCTCGTTTGTGTGCCGCGCTGAAAGGAGGTTAGGCGTTTAAAAAAAGAAATATTAGGCAACTGTAATACTAAGAAGCACGCAGAGGAGCGTCCTGCGGAGACGGCAGGGAGAAGGGGACAGTCCTGCTGGGAAGCCACCTGCGGGAGAGGTGGGCACGGGCGGCTGGCGCAGAGCGGGTCGCAGCGGCTCTTCTCCCGGCGCTGGTGCCTGCGGCGCTGAGCCGCGGCTGAGTCATGGGCTGACTCAACGGCACCAGACTGCCGACACCACGGCGCTGGGAGCTCCCTGCCTCCCGCGCAGGCTGCAGGCGGACGGCAGCGCCGAGGATTCGTACGGGTGGGATTTTGACTGCCGTGCGTGCCGGATCAGGTAATGCCGCTCGAAGGTCAGCTGTGAAATGCACAGTCCAGAGCGCGAAATTCATTATATCCGCTCGTACTGCGGACGGTTTCTGTAGCTGGACGTCAGGCTGTCGCTCGAGTCCCTTGGCTCGAGGCGGAGCTGTGGTTTCCAGGCCTTTAGTCATCATCGGGGAGAGTTAGGACTTAATACAAATCTCCAAACGCTATGAGTTAATTCTGGCCTCCGAGAGCTCTCCCTGGGAGCTCTCAAGGCCCGAGCGAGGCTGGGTCAAAACTGCGGGTCTGCAGCAGTGCTGGGTGCCCTGTTACCTCCCTGGGTGCAGAAGGTCTGTCTCCTCTGAGGATTCACTTGGGAGAAGCGAGGAATATGCTCAAGTTTATTTTGCCTTTGCAGGGTTGCTGCTGGTTGTTTGTGCCTCCAGCCCCTCGACTTTCACGGCCACTCCTCAGGCTTTTGCAAAACCTTGCAGACTGGTTTTCTTGTGTGTTTGGTGGCAAAATCAGTACACGCAAGAGAAAAGCTCAGTTTTGTCCAGATCACGTCCAAACCCTGATCACGTCCAAACCCTGATCACGTCCAAACCCTGCCATTGCTAAATAATACCCGGGCTTAAATAAATGTACTCGTAGAAGCAGAGGCACTGGAGCCATGCTGTGCGCCGGCACACTGCCATGCCCATACAGAGCCGGCACAGCATTGGCGAGAGCTGCAGATGGGGTGCCCAGCCCTCGCCTCAGCAGGTTTAGTCCACAGCCAAACACCTCACTTGTGTAAAGTTCCTCAAACGCCAGAGAAATCCTAATTTTTAAGGGCCTTGTTGCAGAGACTTCTGTGTCTCTGGCAGCTCTTGAGCCCGGTGCTTTGCAAACCTGAACTCTCCTCGCAGCCTCCCCATGGAGGGGGCGAGGGGAGCAGCGGGAGGCAGGAGGGGAATTTTGGTGGGTCGGATGCCATTTAAACCCGATGGGTGGTAACCTGAAAGCCGGAGCCCTCGGGTCCGGCAGCGATGGCGAGCTGCCTCCTCTCCATCAGCCTGGCAGCAGCTCACGTCCGAGCGGGAGCCCGGTTCTCCCCCCGCGGCACTGCCTCTGACCCGAGCATTGCCGCTTCCAGTGCCCGGCCGGGATGGGAGGGGTGATCCGCCTGTGGTTTAGCAGCCATTGTGGCTTTGGGTCATGGGATTTCTCAGCATCGCTTGATATTTTTTGTTGTTGTTGCTGCTGCAGTTTGAGTTGAACCAACTATCAGGGCAGGCTGCGCTGCCGTGGCAATGCTGGTGCTGCGCTGGGGCCGGCAGAGACGAGGGACCCACCGTGGTGCAGGGCACAGAGCAAGAGGAGGCTCCTGTTGTGGAGATGGAGAAAAGCAGCTTCCCGTGCTGTCAGCAATAACAACGGCATCATCTGCATCTGTTGTGGTCTTGTGGCATTTGATGGTCATCTCAACTCGGGGGGGCGGGGAGAGGTGGCTGGGGAGGAAAAATGGAAAATGTGGCCGTGCAGCTGAAATGTGAAAGTCCTTAAGCTGTTTCTGTCTCCTGCTTTAAAAAAAAAAAAAAAAAAAAAAAATTAATATCATGTTTTTAAGTTTTTGAATAATAAGGTA
>JANZLQ010000092.1:42207777-42241106 GCA_026212715.1 Elanus axillaris | reverse complement strand
CGCCCCGTGACAGTTTTGCCTGGGGAAGCAGTCCCAGCTAGAGCCCACAGTCTGTTTTTGTCCATTCTGATGTACTGGGAGGTTTCACTTGAAACAGTGTGAAGATCTTCTTGCATCTGCCAGCAGCTGTGATAATTTTTCTTTGCAGTTTGTTTTCTGGATACAGCCTTTCCGTTACGCCTTCATTTGAGAAAGAGGATCTGCAACTTTCACCTCATGAAAGTCTTGCTGCTGCAAAATCTTCCCAAGAACATCAATACAGAGTGGCTGTGTAGGACTTGCATCTGGATGCAGACAAGATGAATGCTTGTCCGTGTAACCAAGCCATATCGGACATCTCCCTTCTAGAGTCATGCGGGATCCCTGCTGCCCACTGCACCAGAGATAGCAGTTTGGACTCGCTGAATCTGAGCAAAGACAAAACACTGCCTCTTGTTTCTCAGGCTTGCTTTTGGGAGGTTGTGTACCAACAACTCTTATGTGTCTCCCAGCTGTGTCCTTTGCTTCCACAAATGAGGTTTATGTGTCATGTAATGCAGCAATTTATGGCTGAACATTTCAGTAACAAGTAGTCCTGTCTGCAATGACTACTAAGCAGTTAGGACTCTGATTAAAGTTTATCTCAAAGTCCTGGTGATGGCTTTTAGGACATTTGCAAAAAATGGCCCAAAGTGCCTGAGGAATTTAAGCCTCATCTATATGACCTGCATCAGGAAACAAGCCATTTCCCTGTTACCCCAATGTTGTGGCTGTGCTGTTCCAGAGCTCATCACCTTTATACTTTTAGTGTCCTCATGAACATCTAAAATAAAAGCAATTTGATTTCAGCATGGACTTATTCTGGAATAATCATGTTGGTTATTTGTCGCAAATGAGAGACAGACTGATTTGCACAGAAAGTCCAAAGATTGCTGGGTGCTAATATTTTTCAATGCTTTAGAGAAATCTCACCCTTTATTTTCTGGATCTCACTGACTTGACTAGAAACCTGTGTTTCAGTAAACAGCTGAGGACATCATTAGGAAGTAGCTTGAATTTGTATTTTTCTGCCCTTCAGAGGTTGGACTTAAAAGGTAGAAAACCAGATCTGCTTTTCAGTCTAATCTGACCCATGCTAAATCATTAACCATGTTAGTCTCATCCCCTCAGTTTAAGTGTGAGTGGATGCTTATTCATTTCTTAATATAGTTTTGCTTTTAAATGATTCATATTCCGTTTCATCATTTTCATTGCACTTTATAGAAACTTGGCAGAGGCCTGAAGGACCTTTACTCTCTCCAGCTTGTCACTCCAGATGGCTTTGCATTTCCACAGCAGATGAAATGCTCTGGTCATGTCAGTGCAGTTGCATGCATTTACTAATCCGCTTTGCCAATCTCCTGGACCCTTGTAGGGTGCTTCTGTGCAGCACATTTGAAGAGTTTGCATTTAAATTGGCTTTTGAAATTCATGTTTCATTTTCTTATTTTAATTACTGTCCCTGCTGCTCTCATAGTCAGTTATTATACTCTGCTGGAATACTTAGGGACTATTCAGGTTTCTTGTGATTTTGGTAATAAATTTAGATCTGATATTATTGCTGTTATATCAGGATCTAAATACCTAATTAGTGTCTCCATCTTTTTTTGAGTAACACAAAACATCTATAGTAAAAATAGGCAAAAGAGTAGAATCTCCATTTTACTGATGGTGAACTGAACATCTGAAAGATTAACTGATTTGCCTCAAGATGCTCAAGAGACCTTGGCAGAATCTGGGACCTCCATTCTTTGTGGCTCGTATGACTTCTGCCTTATAAATTTGTGAAACCTTGTGAGATCAGACCCACAGCAGCAGCTTGGAGAACTGATCTTAGGCCCGAGAGTCAATAAAATGAGATTCCTCACAAGTGCAATTTCACTAAACCAGTGGGAAAATGTTTCTGACTATTAATTTACTTTTCAGCTCCATGAATATATTTGGGTCAGAAGTGGTATGAAATATTGTGCCATTTGCAACTGAATTGGAGTTTGGACTGTGGCCGGGTCAGGCAGGAAAGTTGTACTCAGCACATTGAGCCAGTGTATTTCAGAAACTCCCCTCAAGGCAGTTACTGGGTGGCAAACATGCTTCATGTTCATAAAGCGTTGCTTTTGTGAAAAAACAGTCCTATTATGTTACTCTGAAATATACTTACTTAAAATTATGGTTCCATTGTGTGTGTTTCTCTGAATCTGTCTGGGTAATCCTCTGGCTTTTGCCTCAGGGCTTGGTGTATGACAAGTGAAACCATGCTGTGACACTGGTGGCTTCAATTTACTACCCCTGTTTTGTAGTACTCAAAGTAAAGATTGCAAATTGATTCATGCTCCAATTAGTGGGTTTGCTACTTTTGAAGTACTTCCATACCTCAGCAGATTGCATCTCATTCCACTTTCAGGACCAGATGCCTTTTTCCATTTGCCTGGTCCCTAAAAAGGGTCTAACACTGCATGCAGGGATGTGTATATTGAAGATGCTCTGCTTTGACCACTCTAGGTTTGTTTAATACATTGTACAAGCCTGTGAAAACACAGGAGAGCACACTTGAATTCATACGTTCCCAGGAAAAGTCTTGCACAATCAGTATCCGGCAGCTTGTGAAAACAACAGAGACCTGGTGCGTGGTATAAGCAAACCTGGTAAGCTGTCTGCCTTTCTGTCTGTCTGAGAGCCACGGCTCCTGGCATCAGCACAGGAGGCTTAACTGAGTAAGTGGACACTGCTGAGACACTGCTGAGAAGCTATAACAAAGAAGAGACTTTAATTGATGAATTTTTCAGTTACACATAAGACTCGTTTTTGACTGTTGTGATGTTTAGAAGGGGGAAATATGGGGCATTATATTTTCATACTGCTTGTGCAGAAGATATGTGGGACCAGTTGGGACCAGCTGTTGTGCTTTGCAGTGATTCACGTTGCAAAAAATGAATGTTTAGAAATCAGATGCAAGTAAGGATACTCGCAGCCTTCAACAGGGCTGAGAAACTGCTTGGCCACTTGGCTCTGTCTTTTTGTAGGTCCTTACTGATGCATTGTGAGTTCAAATTTAGTGCTAGAATGACTTATTCACCACTGAAGTCAAAAGAAAAATTTTCAGCTCAAAGTTTCAGGCTGTTTTCTCTGGCCCTGATAGTTAGAAGAGGCACTAATTAGATAGAGGTGATGTAAGAGTTCTTAGCTGAATTCAATTATAATTAACCTGGCACCAGAAAAAAGGAAAACTGAGTATCTCCGAGAAAGGATAAACATGGTGGGGATCTCAGACCATTTTTTCAATCCCTCATTTGTATAGTACAGAACTTTTAAGAGGATTTCAGTCTTTATTTTGTGTGTTGGATGATTCCAAGCAGATGTTATTTATTGCTGTAGTTGCAACTTTTTTAGCATGTTTCCTTGATAACAGACCCATTCGGGTTGGCAAGTTGATCCTCATTGCTCATCCTTCTCTTCCTGTGACATGTGAACCTGCCAGAAGATTACAGATGTATGAAGCTAAGTGCCTATGGAAAGGGGAAGAGTTTTATCCAACTAGTTCCAAACTTCTCTTACCGCAATCTATAGCAACGCCATTACTGTCGGATCTAATGTCGTGGCTTAGCCTAACCCTTCAGTTACACACTTAGAAAGTCACAGCCTGTCAGAATAGCATTAGTGTCATTTCCAGCATCTCGCCTACCCACTGCCACCTCAGATCATGCCTGAAATATTAACTCGTGTGCTCTCTGGTAGTGCTAAAGTGAGTATGATCAGCTACTTGTCAATCAGCCTTTCAATCTGAGTTTCTAGCTTGCTCATAAGTGATACTACCATTAGCTAAAACAAAGTGGGTGGTTTTTCTCATATTTCTCATCTATTTTCACATCGGAGAGAAATCAAAGATGACATATCCATGCTCTGAGCTTAGAGATGCTGCAGAGTGGATTGCAGAAAGCCTTCTTTAGGTTTGGGTGGGAGGCTGCTCACCAGTCTTGCCACAACTCTCAACCTTTACTTGTGTATATATTCACATTTAGGAGTGACATCCACAGTGTTGCTGTAGAAAAGGTTACATCTCCATGTAACTAAGCTCTCAGTATTCCTCAGCATTCCTGCTAAGTACTAATGACAGAGACTTTGTCTCTAGAAGATGACAATATTTTAATTTGCATTTTTCTCACCAGGAGGAAAGTTGACAATGAGGGAGTAGTCCACTTTCTCAGGACGTCTACTGTCAGAAAGAGGAATTTATCACTCTCCAGTAAAACACACAAAGCACTCAAGTTTCAGTCAAGATACTGTTTGTTGAATATTTCTTTCTGTGTGAGATAAAAGGAAGCAAACTAATTTTAAAATTATATCCCTGGGGGAAGATAAGGATACCGGGCTTATTGGTTGCAAGGAAATCCCTTAGCTACTTGGGCAGTTTAAAGGAGCCTTAGAGTAATTGTAAAATCAGGTCTCTGTCAGGTGCCTGTGTATAACTTTTCAGCTAAAAAACCCCAAGTGTTAAGGAAATCTTCTAAGCACACACAATAACACACCGTTAAAGCCTGGAAAAGTGTGGAGATATGTTGCTTTGTCAGGGCTTGTGCTTTTGTAGGTATTTTCTCAGTTAAACCACAGTGTACAACTTTGTGCTCTGCTTGGAGCCAGCACGTCAGAACATGTTGTGTAACGCATTGTGCTGCTCTGCCTTCTGCTAGCAGATACCTCAGAGCTGGATCACCTCTGAAAGCCACTGCTAATGTGTTGGGACTCTGGGGAGTGGCAACGGTGTTCCAGAAGCTGTTTTTAATGTTCTTGATTAGTTTGGCATCCACTACCTGGTGGGTTTTTTTTTCATAAATCCAGGATTTTACACATTTGGAGTAAATTTTTACAGTCACGCATTTGATTTGCATGGTTTGTTAGCAAAACACTAAACAAAATTCTTTCGGTCAAGTTTTCATCAGATTTTTTGTTTTATCTGAGACCACAATGGTTGTTGGTACCATCTCAGAAACTAGCCTACTTTAAAAAAAAAAAAAAAAAAAAAAAAGTAATATCATGTTTTTAAGTTCTTGAATAATAAGGTAGGTGTAAGTGGGGCCAGGGCAGTGTCCATCTATCCAGCTCCCGGACTTGGGATGTCTGGCAGCTTCCTCTCCCCCACCCTGAGCTCCCTTCCTCACCCGGCAGCAGGTTTCTGAGGTTTTGTGTTGCTGACCCCATGGTTTATTTACACCCCATGATACATTTTATTTAGGAAGCGGCCGTACCCCCGGAGCAGCTACCGCTGAAGGTGCCGTGGGTGCCCCTGGCCCTCGATCTCTCTTCCTGGGGCTCCACCTTGGCACGGGAGGGTTTTGCTTTTTGGGGAAGAGCAGGGAGACAAAACCCCGGCCAGCCCTCTGAGCTGATCTGTGCACACCGACCTTTCCCTGGCTCCGGAGGACTCATCCAGGAGCCCAGGACCGAGCCCAGGGGCTCGCAGCCGGCTGGGGAGATGCTGCTGGTGGACCGGCCTTAGCGTGAGTACGGTCAGCAGGAGTTGGCCTCAGAGCTTAAGACTTGCAGCCTCCTTCGTGCTAATCCCCCAAGTATGTTATGTGACGCTAATTACTAGGTTAGAAAACGCTTGATGAATCAGATGACCTAAACCATCATCCTCTCCTGGAGCCGGCTGTTGGGTTGCCTAATGCCTGCGAGTGTTTTGAGCGACACTGCATGGGAACGGGCTCGTTAGTCACAAGTTGCGAGGCTGGCGAGGGAATCCGTGAGAAGCAAATTGCTGGCTTATTAGAAAATGCATCTGTGTACGAAACTGTTATTTGTGCACGTTTTCTGTCGCTGGCTTCGGTCTGATGTGTGCAGCTGGGGGACTCGAATGGGCTGTGCTGCATTGGGTCTTTCTTTGGTTGTATAATTTCAGTCCTTTTACTAAAATAGTCAAGAAACTGTTCTCACCTAGCAACCGGGGAGAGAGTGAATGTCAGAGCTCCTCCGTTTCTAGCTGGGCTCCATAATGCCGGTACAGTGTGGATAGACTGGCAAACACCAGCCTTCAGATCACCCTTAGAAACTCCCCGTGTGCATCAGCCATCTGGGAAGTGCTGTGCGGAAAAGCAGGTCGTTTTATGATGGGAGCTGCCATAAATCTCCCTCCTCCCCCCGCATCACCTCCTTAACATGCAGAGTGAGAGGTTGCAGTGTGCTGAGTCTCTGTGAACCAAAAATCTATCAATGATGGCTTTTTCCTTAATACAAGAGCTTTTATCAGCACTGTCTGCAGGGTGTCCTGCCCCCAGCTCCCAGGAGGGGAGGGCGGCTGTGCGGAGCCTTCCTCCCCCGTCCTCCCTCCTCCGGCTCTTTCTGGTTTGTGGGAAATGAAAGGTCTGGACCTGAAAATTGGTCCCCCTCGGAATTGTTCGTGTTTAACATGGAGATTGTTGTTTCTGATAGAAGCCTCTCGGTTCCTCTCGCAGCAGTTTGTTAGCCAGCGGCTGCTCCGGTGAGATGATGCATTAACACGTTTCTGCACAGCTGTGTTGCCTGTCCTACAAGTCTAGGGAAAAGGCCTGTATTTGGATCGCAGGCTATCACACAGCATTAAACCTCTCTAGCCGAATTATGCTTTTAAAAATACTGCCACCACTGGGGTCAGGGCCTGCGGATCCTCTGTCCCCGGGGAGCCGAGGCGAGCGGTGAGGACGGTGGGCTCAGCTGCACGCAGCGACCTGATGTGGTTGTAAAAGGGCTTCTTCCTCCCGCCAGCACCTCTCCGCTACTCCTGACTGTCGGGTCCGACGTCTCTGCCGTCCTTTCAGCTTCGCTGGTTTAGGCTGAGGCTCTGGCTCTGGACCCTCTCCATCCTTCAGATTAGGAAACTCTTCCCTGCCGTACGGGAGTGGCTGAGGGCCCCTTCCCTGCCGCTCTGCCGAAGCAGACCCTCCTACAGCTTTTCCTCTCGGTTTCCTTTTTGGCATCTGCTTTCGTTGGGCTGATTAGCCAGACACCATCCCCGCTCTCTGCCCTTCCTGCCCGTTTGTACCACGGGCTCTGCAGCGGGTCCATGAACTCCCGGTGCCAAACGTTCCTCCTCCCTGCACTGGAACCTCAGGTGCAGCTCTCCAGCCTGCGTGCCCTGCTCCTCTGCTTTACGGTGGTCTCCGTGCGGCCATGCCAGCCCTCTCCGCCCTTCCCGCTGCCTCCCGTTTGCCTGGCTTCTCTCCTGCTCCCCTGCTGCCTTCTCTTGTTTATCATCCCGTGCCGTTGTGCCGCTTCCCATTTCACGCCGCTGCTGCGCTTAACCTGCTGCCGCTGTTCCCCTCGGCACCATCCCGTCTGCTTGTCCTTAAATTCCGGGGTGCCCCGCGGAGCCTCGGGACGTGGTTGTATCGTGCTGCTGGAAACCTTTCGACTCTTGATCCGTCTTCTTCGGCACGTGTTCGTCCACATCTGCAGATGCCCTGCGAGCACGTGTAAGCATCCGCGCGCTGGGGCTCCGGGCTGCCCGCGCTCAGGTTAAACCTGCTTTTCCCTGGTTTGAGCTGACACGCTCCAAAACGTTTTATGCCCTACAACTTCTGCAGTCAAAATGAGTCACTCTTACGCGTGCTAGGCTGTGGATGGGGAAAGCAGAGGCTGGTGTGGTCTCTCGGGGGTGCAATGCAGTCTCTATTGCTGTCTGTGCTGTTCTAATTTATTCTTATTGATCTTTTGTTTGCGTGCTTGCTCGGCAAATAAACTGTTGAAAATCCCGACTCATCGGCAAGCCAACGGTCACTTTCTCCGAGCAGCGCTGGGATGTTTAGTATGAGCTGCTTATTTGGAAATGGTATTTTTCCTCAGGATACCACCTTACATGCGCGTGTTGTCACGTCAGAGCAGTTTAAACGGATGCTTTTTGCATTACAGGGTACGTCGCGTTTGTGGGGAGCCAGGGGCTGTGCTGCTCAGCCACAGCTCTGGGCTGGAGCTCCCAGCCTCATAACCTGCCAGCGTCTCACAGTGCGTGTTCGAGAAACCTCAGAAAGATTTTTTTCCATCGCCACCCTTGTCTCTGTCCTTTCCTGCCTCTCTTCTCTCTCCCGTTTCGGCTAGAGCCAGGGGTTCGGCCTGCGTGGTCAGAGCCAGCCCAACAGCGCTGGAACGTCTGTGCAAAGCAGCACCTGCCCTAGGACCTCCGCGGAGCTGCCGACGGGCTTCCAGCAGCCCTGGATTTGTGTTCCCTGTTGCAGCCCCACGAGCATCGCGTGACCTGGAGTCTAATTTGGGCAGGAGAACCACCTGCGGGCTAATGCTCAAACCCCTTTGTCCTGGGAACCTGCTCCTGTTCTGCCTTTCGCGAGCCTCTCGGGTTTAGCGTGATGAAAGGAAGGAGAACAGTTTCCCGGCTGTGTTTGGCAGCCGCAGCTCTGCTCAGATCCTGCTTTCCCCTTTAAGCTTGTGCACGCCGTTCCTGCTGGCGTCAGCATGAGGGAAGAGCCGAGCAGGATCCCCAAATTAAACCACGGCAGCGCCAGGCTGAAGCTTTGCTCTGTAGGTTTGCAGAAGGCTGAAGCAAGCAGCAAACGAGCTGCTTTAAAAATAGCTGAATGGAGGTGTGGCTCATCCCCAGGCGGGCACAGAACACATCCCTGGGTCGGGATCAGCGTCCGTGGTCCAGCCAGTCTCTGGCGATCGGCAGCGAGATGACTGTGGGACGGGGGCTCCTTGCCTGCGCGCCCCGTTGTACCGCTGGTTTTTGTGCTTCCACGCGGGGCCTGGCATGCGTACGGCCTTGCTAATGGGGTTTTAGTGTAAAGTGACCTTTATTCCCGTTTGCTGAGGTATTTACGCACTGTGAGCGTTTCTCTTCATTTGCTTCATGTTGCTGCAAGGTGTTTCAGAAAAGCATTTAATTAGAGGAAAAGGAGCAGCCTGCAGGAGCCAGCGGCACTCGGCGCCGTTGAGCAGAGGGCTTCATGCAGGTGCCCCTTTTAAATCTGCTGAAAACCAAATTCTGAATAAAGTCTTCTGAATTGAAATAAACCAGTTTTGCAGCTCTGTTCGCCCGGGACCGGCCAGGGCCGGGGAAGCCAGCCCAGAGCTTTGCCAGCGCTTCACTCGCACGAGGCTGAGCAGGAGCCTGCCGGGCGCTTCGGCTGAGGCTGAGGATGGGAAGCGGAGCTGCCGGCAGCACGGAGCAGCTCCTTCTCCATCCTTCCTGCTCGCGTTTCAGACACACCTAAGGACCTCGCTTCGGCGGCCTCTCCGCATCGCCCGAGCGTTGTGGTGTGGAGGGAGCCTGGGGCTGCCGTGCTGCCGGCACTGGGAGCCATCGGACGCCGGGCACGGCTCAGCCCTTCCCTGCTCCTTACGCAACCGGCGCAGGAAGCGCAGCCAGCGACCTACTTCCCCCCTCAAATGCCTAAAGAAGTCAGATTAACCTCTGCGCTGCGGCAGCCAGCAGACAAACCTCTAATTGCAAAGGGGATAGTACGGCATTTCCCTGCTGCCTTCCAGCGGGGAGGCCGCAGGGGAACAGGTGAGTGAGGCACAGGCACCGGAGGGAGAAATCCATTTACTGCTGGGTAGAAGAAGGCACCGAGCAGCGAAACACTGTGGTCACGCAGCTCGTGAGCAGGAGTGGAGACGATCTTCCAGCACCGGGGATCCGTGCAGCGCCCAGCGATGCCGTCTTCCCCCAGGGAAGCATGTGCAAGCCCGAGTCCTCGGCTGCCTCCGCCAGCCCTTGCTGCCTCACCACAGCGAGCAAGAACGCGGCAGTCGCTTTCCAATTTATTTTTATCTTGGTGATCGCATGCTTTTTAATGTTAAATGTTCTGTGGAGGAGGAGATTTCTGCAACTGCAGAATTAACAGGAGTTTAGGGGTTTTGGTTGAACTTGGTGATCAATTTTTGCAAATCGCAGGCTCATGCTCACAACCTGCAGCAGCCGAGTAATGTTAATGAAAATCTCCCCATTCTAATTGTGGTTCCCTCTGCACGTACGCACGGAGCAGCCCTCTGCCATGCACAACTCTTGTGCGTCGCTTGTACTTCAAAGACGCTGCCCAGTGGCACTGGTGTGACCCCCTCGAGCATCTTTGTGCCTCGTTTTGCGGCACGGCTGGATGTGGCCGGGAGCTGCCTGCTGAGCCAAGGCATGCGGAGAAGCTGGGTCTGGCCGAGTGGGATTTAACAAGCCTGCTTTGAACGGCAGCTCCGGAGCCTAATGAGGAGCAGGAAGGTGCTATGTATGCAGATTGGGTGTCCCTGTGCTCGAGGCGAGCGTGCCTGGCGGGACACGCTGCTCAGCAGCATGGCTCCTGCAACTGCCCGGGCTGAATTGTTTTCTTACCGTAAGCACGTTGAGTTTAATTTTATTTCAAGCCATTAAAAAACTATCTACTTTCCTGTGATCTGATTTCATCTTCTAGCTCTCTAACGGCTGCCAGGGTGACGGAAATGTGGCTTTGGAGAATTAGACCGGGATTCTCCTTCAATGCACAGATGCGTTTCCAGGCCTTGCATTTGAAGAGGGGTGGCCTGTGCTGCCTGGTTGGAGAGATTCCCTGGTACGGAGTTGTTATTTCTTAAATATAGAGGATCCCAGTCGCAGGGGGTCAATGGAAATCATCTGCTCTGGATGATACCTTTGCAGCAGGAGAGCAGCAGAGGACGGCACCTTTGTGCATGGCGAAGGGAAGGGGCTTTGGAGCTTCCAGCTCGTCAGCCAAGGGAGTGCAGGAGATAGAAGCGGCATGAATGGAGCTGGAGCAGTGGAGACGTCCCCACATGCTGCTGCCCTCGTCTGCCAGAGACTTTTACTCTGCTGGCAGTTCGGTGAATGAACAAGGAAACCTGTGCTTCGGCGCAAAGTCCAGCAATTGAGTTTAAACCCATCCGTTGACGGTTTCTCCTGACCTGCTGGGCTTTGCGCAGAGGCGAAGCAGGCTCTCTCCTGCTGGTGGCTGCGTGCCGGTAACCCGCGCTGAATTTGACAAAATGACAAACACGACTGGATGAGCAGAGCTGGGTTAGAGGTTGCAGATTGCAGGATTTGCCTTTCCCCAGGCTGCCGGACCCTGCCCTGGCACAGGGGTGGTGGTGGGGAAGAGACTGGATGCGGCTAGTCCATTAAGCTTGCATTTATGTGAGCCGTTGCAAATCCTCTTGGTCCTCCGCATCTTCCCACGCTTGACTCCCAGTTCCAGGGTGTTGGAGCTGGGGGCTGGGCAGACCCTCGATGGTTATTTGGTGGGGTTTCCCCACCCTGGCTGCTGGGAGTTGAAGCCCCGTTTCTTGGAGAGCGTTAACCAGACATGTATTTGTTGGCAAATCTCCTTGTATCATCCCTCTAACGCTTTCTGGGATTCTCAAAATATCTTCAGCAAAATAGTAAGCATGTTTAGAGTCAAACGTTCGGGTAGAAGAGAGCCCTTGCTTATGCCACCTCGCTGGAAGACTTGGCGTACCCTATCAGCAGCGTAGTCGGCCCACGTGAAAGTGCTCCAGGTCACAGCGTTCCTCTTCGGGGGCAGCAGGTACTCGTAGGCTTGCTGTGATAAATAACCCCATCGATTCCTTTGTGTCTTCTGGCAGCACCCTGGCGAGTACCAGTCCCTGCTGGGGCTGAGCCTGGCAGGACCCCGGGGCTGGCAGCTACGCGAGTCCAAACTCCTTTTCATTAACAAGATTTTTACTTTGTGCTTCGAAGTCACGGGTGGGATTTGCTCACTTGAAAAGCAAGTGCAATCAGCTCGAGAACAGAGTTTCTGTTTATGCGGGAGGTTTTGAACAGCTCGTCTGGACACAGGCTTTTCATTACATCAGGGATGCAGCGAGGTGTTTTACCGCTCAGGTTTCTTGAGCAGCATCGAACGAGCCTCGATTCAAACTGGTGCTCGAGCGTGCGATACGAGGGCAAGGAGCTGCTCACCTGCCTTTGATAACTTTTATAGCTGTGGCTGCTAAGAATGTCATTACCGGCTCTCTGCACGCAGTGGGAGCCCCGTAGTTAGCCTTGTTATAAACAAACCGTATCGGTGCTTAGAAATAGATGTGAGCAAAGTTGGATTTTCCACTCGCACGCACCGTCTCTTCCTTGTGCTTCTTTGTGGGTTTAGGACAGTTGCCTGGTAGGAGGGATGCAGCTTGGCTGTTGGCAAGGGATTGCTGCGCTGCTCTCCACATAGATGTTCTGACTCTCTTGCTTGGCTGGCTCCGTGGAAGAAAACTTAATTTTTGTTTCCTGAGCTGGCACCTTGAAACTTTGTTCACCAAATGCATCCCTACGCTGGGACTATGGCGTGGCTGCGGCTCTGCAGACCCACTGGAGAGCACGCAGCCGGATTTGTGCTTTCACCGGACAGCTTCAACAAGCAAGGAAACCAGAAGCACAAAGGAAGGGCTGCTAGCTCTCCTTGCACGGGAAAAGGATCGATCCTTGCATAACGAAAAGTGGAAAAATAGTTAAGAAAAGCTGTAGCGTCGGGCTTCTCGCAGAGGTTAGGTGTGCGTGCGGGGTGGGAGGCAGCGAGTTGCACAATGCTCGGCAGGGTCCAGTTCTCACCAGCTTGCAGCAGCCGCCGCGTGGATCGCTGGGAGCGAGGCTGGAGGTGCCGGGAGAGGCTGGGGTTTTGTCTCGGTTTTGTGCACATGGCATGCCAGCAGCAAATACTGGCTTTAGAGGCGGTTGGGCTCAGTCCCTCAGCAGGAGCTGCCTTTGTAGCTGGATGATTTAGGAGACCGAGTGTCAGGCTGGGATTTGGGGGACGACAAGCCGGGTGCAGGGAGTTTCTTCCTCCCCTCCTGCTCGTTTGGGATTCTTTTAGAGGGATGCAGGAGTAGATGTGGCTAAGCAGTCATCACCCTGACCGCAGGTGGGTGCTCTGTGCTAGGCTGGAAGCAGCCTCTTTGGGAGGAGAGGGCCAGCCCGCTGCTCCCCAGGGCAGCACACCCGTTTGGCTGCAGAGTCCTTGGTTTGACGATGATGAGGGGGTGAGATGGCAACGTTTCCGAGCTGTCAGCCTGTATCTCGTTAGCACTCTTTGTTGATGCTTTTAGATGCCTCCAGTTCAGTCCATGCTGTGGTGGTGTAAGGCTGCGTACGCTCCTCGAAGCACCATGGCATGAAATGGAGGCTCCTAGAAGCAAGATGGAAGGTACGGTACTGGCCGTGTGGCCCCACGAAGGACCCGCTCCCTCCCTCTTGTGCTGCTCTTTGATGGTGGGGGGGACAACTGGTAGGAGGCTGTCGGAGGAGCCGGTGGGCAGCAGGAGCGGAGCGTGTCCTGGCTGCAACCGCGGCGGCGTGAGCCCCACGTCCTGGTGCTCCCACCGCAGGGATACGTCCTTCACCGGAGGTTTTTCCATTTGCGAGAGAACGGAAACAGAGTTAGAGAGCTGTTAATGCTTTGCTCAGAAATGAGCCCGGTTTCAGTTACAGTGACATTCACGGCGTGTGTTTTCTGTGTCTCCTTGCACCGCAGAAAAGCAGGGTCCAGAGCGGAAGAGGATTAAAAAGGAGCCCGCCACCAGAAAGCCCGGCTTGCTCTTCGGAATGGGCCTTTCGGGGATCCGGGCAGGCTACCCGCTCTCCGAGCGCCAGCAAGTCGCTCTCCTTATGCAGATGACAGCAGAAGAGTCTGCAAACAGCCCAGGTGAGACCCCGCAGGGTGGTTTTGCTCAGAGGTGTGGGCAGGTGGGTGTGAGCTCGCAGCGAGAGGCTCAGGAATACCTGGGCTTCTCGGCACCCGGCCCTGGGATCACCAGGAGGTTCAGGTGGCTCCTCGCCGGCAGCAGAGATGAGCTGCCACCCCCGGCATGGTGCGGGGTGGGGGGTGGGGGGTCGTACGCTGCTCCGTGGGGTCTCCCCTCTCTCAGCTCCGTAGGTGGGATGCTGGAGCGGGGCAGCGGGAGCGATCCCCCGGGGATCTGCAGGTTGACTCCAGGCACGGGCTGCCGCTGCCCTTCCTTCTTCCAGTATAAGGCAGGAGCAGGAGATGTCCCACGGGCCAAATCCAGGCTACCACTGAGCCTGCCCTGGCTGCTTAACCAGAGCTTTGGTTCCACGGGAGCTTGCTGCACATCTGAGCTTTGCTTTTTTCCCCTGGCGTCTCAGGCCAACTCAGTAAAGGAGCATTGTGAATAAAAGCTAAAAGTATCATCCCTCTCTGGGTTTTTTAATGCTGCTTCTTGTGGAGAAGGATAAGACATGTAACCACTGGAACTGTAACTTGAGATGCGGAGCAGCTGGAATGTGTTTACCGCGGATTTTGTATTTTAGTAATTTTTATCTGTTGCATACAAGACCCCCAGGGTTTTTAGAGGCACCGTGCTTGCTATCTGTCCGCGCACATCTGCATCCTGCACACAAACGCCCCGGCCTTAAGCCACGTATTTTGTTGTTCTTAACACCAGTCTAGCTGCTTACGTTGCTGTTACTTAGGGGGGGGGAAAGGCAAAAAGCTGTGTAGTCTTCAGAGCGCTCAGATGCTCTCCCAGGAAATGCACGGTCTCCTCCCGAGGCTGCCAGACCTCACATGTACTTGGTAAAAGGCCACTTCCCTTAGGAAATGAGGTTTTAGGGTAAGGAGCTGCATTGTCTGCTCCTAAATCATGGGATTGCCTACAGCCTTTGCAAGGACTGCAGTTCTCTCCAGCGGGCTCTGGCAGCTTGCGATTAGTATCTGCATTATACACACAGAGGCTTTCCTCTGTCTTCACGTCGACTTCAAGAGATTCAGTTGCCTCTCGGTGCCTTGTGGTGAGCGTTTTGGGGGAGAGGAGAGCTGAAACGTGTTGCAAGAGCTCCCTCTAAGGGTGCAGGGCTTCCTTTGAACTGCGGTTCTTGACTGTTTCTCTCCTCCATGCAGTTGACACAACACCAAAGCATCCCTCTCAGTCTACAGTTTGTCAGAAGGGAACTCCTAACTCTGCCTCCAAAACCAAAGATAAAGTAAATAAGAGAAACGAGCGAGGAGAGACTCGGCTGCATCGAGCTGCCATCCGAGGAGATGCCCGGCGCATCAAGGAGCTCATTATCGAGGGTGCAGATGTCAATGTGAAGGACTTTGCAGGTAACCAGCCCGCTGGCAGTACTGGCAGGGCAGCCCATGGATCCGAACCTTTTCCGAGCTGGTTGCATGTTCCGCCTCCAAGAATGGCTTCCACCAGAGAAAGCAGTTTCTTTATCACATGGCTTTGCTACTTGTAAAGAGGGGATTAACCAAAAATAATAATGATTTTGCCCTCTGGGGAGAAAAAAGTCTTGCTGTCCTTTTAAAAAACAAAACAAACAAAAAAACCCAAACAAAAACAACCTCCTACAGTTCTGCCAAAATAACAAATCCCAGAAAAGCGTCAGTTCCCCTGTTGGAGTTTGGGAGCTAAATTCCCAGGTTGTCCTGTCTGCTCTGAACATGCTCCCGCTTGGGACGGTGACGCTAGGCTGGGCTTGATCCATAGCGATCCCTGGGGCTGCTGTGGCTCCACGCTCTGAAACTGCCACTGGGACCCTCTGGTGTGTTCTCTTGTGCCCTTTCACATGGGGGCTGTCTTGGAAGTCTGGAGGGGGATTTGCAAAGGGAGGTGGGCTGGTTTAGCTCTTTTTTTTTTACTTAAAATGTAAGAAATTAGGCGCGCAAAAATACTGAAAAGAGTGGGTTTGTAAAATCACTGCTCCAGAGTCTGAATGGCTGATGCCTGCAGTGTTCTGGGGTTTGTTTTTTAAGTACTGAACATGGGGGTGCCACTGACGGGGAACAGTGCAAATGTGAAGGGTGAGGTCAGGCTCCCAGCCGCGGCAAGCATCCGAATTAGAGGAAACACTGACTGTCCGGAGCCTCAGCTGAGGAGTAGCCACCCCCTCCTCCTCCTCCTCCTCCTCCTCCTCCTCGGCAGCGCTGCCAAGCTCCTGCTTCTGGTGGTGGGAACGGGGAAAGGAGCCTGGGTGTGGGGCCGTGGCCGCAGACGAGCCTGGGATGGGAATGGCCCCGAGTCCTGCAGCGAGAAGGCGGCCGTGAGACGCTGAACAGTGCCGTTCCTGCTCCTGCCAACGATGGGGCTAACTCAGCGCGAGGCAGCCTGCCTTCCAGCACGTCCGAGAGCTTGACTTTGCTCTTTGCTGTTCTCTTTGCACGATTTTAGGGCTATAAATAGATATGCATGTTCCTCCGCCTGTATGATTAATATCGGTGCTAGACTGAACTATCAGTTGTGATTAATTCTGGTCCCAGGTGCCCCTTTTTAATGCTCCAAGTGAAGGTAACGGAATGAGCTCCCACGACGCTATCAGCAAAATACCAAAAGAGCCACGCACATTTGCTGGGAAACTTCAAAACAGTTTCTGCTTAAAAATAGTCTGTTTGAACATGATAAAATATTTCATTCTGTGTTCTTCGGAAGTTTGTTTGAGAACTAGAGCTGCTGTTACTGTGGAGACCTGCTGTTTGGTTTCTCCCCGAGCCAGGGGCCTGTTTTGCGGCGGCATGGCTGCTTGCTTTGGAGAGCACACAGAAAATATTTGTGAGGTCTGTGTGGGGGATGTTTCAGAGCGATGTTTGCAGTTCAGAGCTCAGTCCTGATCTGGGCGGCAGTGTTTCCCTTACAGAGGAGTTGGAAGGAGGAAGGATTTGAGACCTGACTTCCACACGGCATCAGCAATTCTCTTCATTTCCTACACAAAACTTTGCCTTTCCGTTTCCCGGGGCTGTGTCCGTTCTGGCAGATGATCTGTCTGTAGCACGTTCCGTGACCAGAGGGAAAAGTGGGATTGATTCAACTACCGCCTGGTTGGAGTAGCAAAGCAGAGCTGCAGGTTTCTTCCTGCTGTGCCATGGGGAGCTGGGCAAACGAGACCATCTTCTTGGCCGTCAGAGCCACAGACCCCTCGACACACCGGCGCCTGCAGCGTCTGTGGATGGAGGTTACTTTTCACTGTCTCTAGCTTTCTCCACGGAGGTGACGTCCATGTTCTAAGTGTCCCTTTGCTTGCAGGCTGGACGGCGTTGCATGAGGCATGCAACCGGGGTTATTACGACGTTGCAAAGCAGTTGCTTGCTGCGGGCGCCGAAGTCAACACAAAGGGGTTGGATGACGACACCCCGCTGCACGATGCGGCGAATAATGGGCACTTCAAGGTTGGTTTTTGCTGGATTTCGTAGCTGTGTTTTTAATGACTTTTTTCCCCCTCGTGCATCAAGCAGCCAACTGTGCAATTACAGAGATTCTGGTTATTTTATTGTTATTTGCTGCTGATAGCCATGTAGGTGGCGAGAATTTTCCTGCTCCAGTGCTGTTGAGTGTTTTACTTGGGGTTTTTTCCCCTGTGCAGGGGATAGTTCATTCTTCTTATTCTGGAGTCGGGGAGGGAGCACGGCTTTGTCTCTTGTTCTTCTACCTTCTTTCCTGCCCAAGTTGGCTCATGTTGCTGGTTATCGTCTCCTTTCTTACTGATGACTGTTAGTACCATAAGGCGTGTCCCGAGGATAGATGACTTCAGGACATTCCCCTTTTACTTATGTGTGAAAGTTGCAGAAAAAGCCTGGAGTCTAAACATCACGAACATCTTCAAGTCTCAATTTCTGTTTTCAGGTGGTGAAATTGTTGTTACATTATGGAGGGAATCCTCATCAAAGCAACAGGAAGGGCGAGACACCTTTAAAAGTAGCTAATTCTCCCACCATGGTGAATCTGCTCCTGGGAAAGACCACATACCCCTCCAGCGAAGAAAGCTCAACAGGTGAGATTGACCTTTATGTGAACATGGGAGTGATATTTGTGGCCTGCAGCTGTCTGTTAATACAGAGACGTTAAGAGGACAGTGAAGTTAGACTCTTGTCAGAATATCTGCACACTGCTGCCACGGATGGTCAGGAGTCCATCTGTAGCTGTAACCCAAATTCAGACAACGTAACTACCAGCCTTTAGCTCCGGGAGCTCTAGCTGTTTGCCCTGGAAGCCTACGTTGAGATCACTTGCCTGGTTCAATCGAGATGTAGGATTGGAAGCCAATTGCAGGTAAATGGATGTCTTACCTTTAAATAGTGGGCAATATTCCAGCTCGTGCGTAGCGAGGAGGAGGTTTGCGTGCACGTCGTGTGTTCCCGTCCCTCCCCAGTCGGAGGGCGCAGCGCTCGGCTGTTCCAGTGCTGACGTTTCAGGTTGTGCTCCCGGGCTGTCCCTCAGCCTGTCTGTGCCAGGTGGGAAACGCTGCAGGTCTTAATTAGAGCTAATTAGAGTTCCAGTTTTACGGGGAGTCTTGACCTACGCTGTGTATGAGTGTGCAGTCATAACCCTGTTAAAAGTTCTCTTGATACACCCACGAAGTCGTTCGGAGGAGCGCCCCGTGCGGGTTTGAGATTGGATAGCTATTCCTTTCTAGAAGCTCTCCCAACCTGGCATTTCGAGCTTTCAGCTGCAGGCTTAGCAAAGGCTGGGTGAGGCAAAAGGGCAGCAGGGCCGTTCACAGGGGTTCACGTCTGCAGCACACTGATGACGTTCCCTCCCCGAAACCCCTCGCACCCCCTAACATGTTGTTCTCCTCTCTCTGCAGAGACCTCAGAAGAGGAGGATGCCCCTTCCTTCGCTCCCTCCAGCTCTGTTGATGGCAATAACACAGACTCAGAGTTTGAGAAGGGTTTGAAGCACAAGCCCAAGGCCCAGGAGCCCCCCAAAACCATCACCCCGGTAAAGGATGAGTATGAATTTGATGAGGACGATGAGCAGGACCGGGTCCCGCCAGTCGACGACAAACATTTGCTGAAAAAGGATTACAGAAAAGAGACTAAAGCAAACAGTTTCATTTCCATACCCAAAATGGAAGTGAAAACTTATACTAAAAATAACACAATTACACCAAAGAAAGCTGCCCACCGCATCCTGTCGGACAGCTCAGACGAGGAGGAGACCAGCGTTGCTGTGGGGACAGGGGAGAAGCTGCGACTTTCGACCCACTCAATACTGCCCAGCAGCAAGATTCGGGAGCCCGCCAGCACAAAGCCGCAGAAGGAGAAAAGCAAAGTAAAAAAGAAGCGGAAGAAGGAGACGAAAAGCAAAGAGGTTCGGTTTGGCAAAAAAAATGACAAATTTTGTTCCTCTGAATCAGAGAGTGAAAACGTGGAGAGTGAGGAGGATGATAGAGACTCTCTTCAGAGCTCTAGCTGTGTAAAGGACTCCAGGCTAGTGCTAAAGGAATCCTCCTTGTTTAACTCTCTGTCTGCCTCATCGACCTCTTCTCATGGGAGTTTAGCATCCCAGAAACATAATCCTAATCTTACAGAACAGCACTCCAAGCACTGGAGGACGGACAATTGGAAAACCATATCTTCTCCAGCTTGGTCAGATGTCAGTTCCTTATCGGACTCCACCAGGACGAGACTGACGAGCGAGTCAGACTACTCGTCCGAGGACTCGAGCTTAGAGTCGCTAAAGCCAGTCAGGAAGAAACCAGAGCACAAAAAGAAAAACACCCCACACAACACTGTTTCTGAGAAAAAGAATTCATTCCATAGCAATGTGGATGGAGCAATTCCAAAGCTGGACAAGGAGGGGAAGGTCGTTAAAAAGCATAAAACAAAACACAAACATAAAAACAAGGAGAAGGGGCAGTGTCCCATCAGCCAAGACATTAAAATAATCAAAACGTTTTCTTTTGAGTTTGAGGACTCTAAACAAAAGCCTGAGAAAGGCTTGTTAGTAGAGACAGAAAATCCAGTCGAAAACAAGTTGAAAGTGTTAAAGCATGAGCGAGAACACAGTAAGAAAGAGGAAAAGCTCCCCAAAGGTAAAGTGGAGGAGAAGGAATGGTTGTTTAAAGACGAGACTGGAAAATCCTCGAAAGAGGAGAAATCTTTAAGAAAAGTCAAAGATGGTAGTAAAGACATGAGCAAATCCTTCAGAGAAGGATTAAGTAAATCAGAAAAAGAGAAACCTGTAAAGGAGAAGTCTCCCAAAGAGGAGAAGCCAAGAATACACAAGGAGGAGAGAAAGAAGAAGTCAAAGGACAAGCAGTCAAAATCCGAAAAGAAGAATGAGCTGAAGGAGGAGAAGGTTTCTAAACTAGAGAAGGAAAAATCCTTCAAGGAAGAGAAAGAAAAATGCAAAAAAGACAAACTTTACAGGGATGAGTCTGGGTTTGATGAGTTTAATAACAAAAATCAGTTTCCCGAAAGCGAGGACACGAAGTTTAGCCTTTCGGATGATCAGCAGGAGAGGTGGTTTTCAGACTTGTCTTCTGATTCATCCTTCGATTTCAAAGGTGAAGATAGCTGGGATTCTCCAGTAACAGATTTCAGGGAGATTAAAAATGACACCGTGGCAAAACTAATCATAGAACCCATGAAAGAGGAAATTAAAGACAAGAAAAAGGAAAATAAAACGAAGGAGAAGAAGGAATACAACGAGAAACGTAATGAAAAGGACACTTTCTTAAAGAAGAAGGAGAGGGACTATGTGGACAAAAGCTCCGAGAAGAAAAAGGACCAAACGGACAGACACAAAGTTCCTCCTAGCTACTTGCCTGAAAAGGATAAGAAAAGGAAGGATTCTGCAGAGAGCGTCAAGGAGAGGAAGGAAAAAGATACAGGTGAAACCAACAAGGACAGAAAAGATTCCTCTGATGGCTCTAAAGATCGAAAAGACACCAAAACGAAGCAGGAGGAGCCCTATCGAGATGACTTTAAAGAGTACAGCTGCGAAACGTTCTTCAAGGATAAGTCTGACGCCGAATTCGGTGGCAAAACTCTGGAGAGCTGGGAGAGGCACCACTCTGGAAAGGAAAAGGAGAAGAAAGATGGTCCCGATAAAGAAAAAAAAGAAAAGGTGAAACCAGAAAAATACAAGGAGAAATCCAAAGAAGGCGACAAGGAGAAAAATGAAAAAGTTGCCCCCGAGAAAATCCTGAAGGACAAAGAACTAGACAAGAGTTTCAAAGAGAAAAAAGAAACTAAGGAGAAGTACAAAGACCTGCACAGCAAAGACAAAGAAAGGAAGAGTTCTTTTGACCAGGTTAAAGAGAAGAAAGAGAAAAACTTCTCCACGGATCGGGAAGACTTCTCCGAGAAGAAGGATGAGAAGAAAGGCAAAGAGAAAAGCTGGTACAGCATTGCAGACATCTTCACAGATGAAAGCGAAGACGAGAGGGATGATTACAGCTTGACTGGGTTCAAAGTCGGCGACTCCGCTGGGAGCGAAATGCATCGTCTGGACAGTCTGCAGGAGAAGGATGACGGTGCAGCTGCTGAGAAGGAGCTGTACCCCGACAAGCACCGCAAGTACTCCTCCGACCGGCAACATTCAGGAGAGAAGCAGAAAGATAAGGACTCCAAGGAGAAGAAAAAGGACAAAGGAACATCAGAAGGTGGAAAAGAGAAGAAGGAGAAGAGTTCCTTTGAAAAACACAAAGAGAAGAAAGATAAAGACTCTACCGAGAAGTACAAGGACAGGAAAGACAGAACGTCCATAGATTCCACTCAAGAGAAGAAAAACAAGCAAAAGCTCCCAGAGAAGGCTGAAAAGAAACATGCCAATGACGACAAGGTGAAAAGCAAGCATAAGGAGAAGCCGGATAAAGAGCATTCCAAAGAGAAAAAGTCTTCGAAAGGAGGGGAGTCGGAGAAGAGCCTGCTGGAGAAGTTGGAGGAGGAGGCTCTGAATGACTATAGAGATGACTCCAATGACAAAATCAGCGAGATCTCTTCTGACAGCTTCACAGATCGAGGACAAGATCCAGGACTGACCAGCCTTTTTGAGTCTTCTAACCTTTCTCTTACTGATGCTGCTGAAGAAAAGTTTAAGGACTCTCTCCCTTTACCCTGCTTGCAGGACAAACTCAAGGAGAAGGAGAGACACAGACATTCTTCATCTTCATCAAAGAAAAGTCACGAGAAGGAAAAAGCAAAGAAGGAGAAGACTGAGAAAAAAGAAAAACCAGAAGAATTCAAAGACTCCAGCAGCAGAAAGGATTCCAGTCATTACGAGAAAGATTTCTCTGTGGATGGGGAGGCTTTTAGCACTTCCTACAACATGAAGGCAGAGCCTGATGAGGAACCAGAGAAAAGCATTGATTACTTATTTTCTGAAAAGAAAGATAAAAATGATTCTGAAAGAGAGCTGTCAAAGAAGGCGGAAAAAGAAAAGACTTACGGTTCCAGCACCATCAGCACAGTTAAAGAGAAAAAGAAGCGAGATAAACACAAGGAAAAATGGAAGGAGGAAAAGGAAAAGCACAGAGACAAACACGCAGATGGTTTCTTTAAACATCACAAAGACGAGCCAAAGTCAACGCTTAAAGACAAGGACAATCCTCAAGTTACCACCTTTAAAGATAAATCAAAGGAGGACAACCTCAAATTCGGCGAAACCAAACTGAAGGAGAAGCTGAAGGAGAACCAAGAGAAAGACAAATCGGAATCGATAAAAATAAGCAACGGGAATGAAAAAATAACCCTCGCCAAAGACAGCGGCAAGAAAGATGCCAGGCCAAGGGAGAAACTTCTGGGGGACGGTGATTTGATGATGACCAGCTTCGAGAGGATGCTGAGCCAGAAAGACCTGGAAATCGAGGAGCGCCACAAAAGGCACAAAGAGAGAATGAAGCAAATGGAGAAAATGAGGCACAGGTCCGGAGACCCCAAATTAAAGGACAAACTTAAAAGCTCGGAAGACGTGCGCAAGAGGAGTCTGGATCTGGCAACAAAGAAGCCGTTGACGTTGGATACTCAGCTCAAGGACAAGAAACTTAAGGAGCTGGGTCCGCTGACTCCTATACTGTCACCGGAAAACAAGGCACAGCCTGCTGTTGGCACAGACTCCAAGGACTGGATAACGGGTCCTCAGCTGAAGGAGATCCTCCCGGCGTCTCCCAGGCCGGATCAGAACCGGCCAACGGGCGTCCCGACCCCAGCATCCGTCGTCTCTTGTCCGAGCTACGAGGAGGTGATGCAGACGCCCAGGACTCCTTCGTGCAGCAACGAAGACTACACAGACCTGATGTTCGAGTGCGCGGACTCACAGCACTCGCTGCCCATATCCACAATGTCCATGAATGCCTGTTCTCCGTCGTTCTTCGACCGGTATGCGAATGTTTCCGGTGGACTCCCCGAGAACCCGAGTCAGACCCCGACTCGTACCATACCCTCCACAAACCTTTATCGTTCCATCTCGGTTGATATCAGAAGGGCGCCTGAGGAAGAATTCAGTGTCGGAGATAAATTTTTCAGACAGCAGAGTGTCCCGGCGACATCAAATTATGACTCTCCAGTGCAGCATTTAATGGAGGAGAAAGCTCCCCTTCCTTCCGTTCCTGCTGAGAAGTTCCAGTGTTTATCTCCTGGGTATTACTCACCAGATTATGGGGTTTCATCACCGAAAGTGGAAGCTTTGCACTGCGCGCCAGGAGCTGTCAGCGGAGTCACCCAGTCGCCTGAAAGTGTCTTTTCTGGCTTACAAGCAAAATCCTCCCCTTCGCACAGAGATGAATTGCTGGCTCCTTCGGTAGAAAGTGCTCTTCCCCCCGACCTCGGCATGCCCTTGGATACCACGGAAGAGCAGCAAGCTACTGCCTCCATCATGCCACCAGAATCTACCTACTTACCGCCAATTGAAGAAAACCATTTTAGTTCGGGTATGCCAGAACAAAACAATATAGACTGGGATAACCCCCCTTCCAGAAACCCTGACGCCACCATTCCCCCCAGCCTGATGGGTAACCCGGCAGAGCACTCTGTCAGCTGGTCCATGGGCTCAGAGCTTCTGATGAAATCTCCCCAAAGGTTTTCCGAGTCCCCTAAACCTCCGCTCTGCTCCCTAGAGCCGATTCATCCTACGCCGGTAGCCTTCATTCCCACAGATACTTCCTACCCCGTTTCTCCCATATCTTACCCTCTGTCAGTGTCTGAACCGGGGCTTGATGAGGTCAAGGAGGATGCTGAGGAAGCAGTTCCAGGAGAAATAGCGAATGCCGAAGAGCAAGCTCCGTACATGTCCCCTACTAGGTTAGACACGTTCTTCAATAACTGCAAGCCTCTTCCAGAAGAAGCACCTGAGATACCTCCAGAGCCTCCCTGTATGCCAGCAGAACCTCAGGCAGAAGTTGTTAGCACGCCAGAAAACAACTATTTGGAAAACAACAACGCTGCGCCTGCAAATACAGAGGAGGCGGTAACGTGGCCCGATCCCTTCACCAATACGGAAGATGACTTGGACCTTGGCCCCTTCTCGCTGCCAGAGCTGCCGCTCCAGCCTAAGGACGTTGCGGAGACAGAGATGGCCGAGGCAGAAGCAGTAGAAGAAAGCCAAGCGGCAGCTTCGGAAGCAAGCGCCGGGATCATTAAAGCGAGCGCATCCGTAATAGCATCCAGTGAGCCGGAGGAGCCGCCAGCCATCCAGGCAACTGCCGTCCTGCCCGTGGAGACGGAGCCACAAGCAGAGGAGCAGAAACCAGAAGTGGCTGCACAAGAAGCCACCTCGGAAGCGCTGAACGTAGCTGAGGAAAAAGGAGCGGAGGACTCGGAAGCACAGATTTTCCAGCAGACCCCATCCGAGTCCGCTCAGGCGGAGAGCAAAGAGGTGGAGGCCGTGCACGAAGAGCTGTCGTCTTCTGGTGGGGTGGCAGAGAGCAGCTCCCAGCCCTGTCCCCAGCCCGCGGCCACCGCCGAGGGCAGCGTTTCGCAGGAGGGTGCTGCGGCACGCAGCGGGAGCCAAGTCCCTTCCTCCCAGGCCGACGCACCTCCGGGCAACGCTCAAGCCGAAATCGTTGAACCAGTACAAAAACCAGTAGCAGAAGCTCCCAAACCTCCCAAAATAGAAGAGATTCCTCAGCGGATTACCAGGAACCGGGCTCAGATGCTCGCCAACCAAAACAAGCAGAACGCCGCCTCTTCTGAGAAGGAATTTCCTCCCGTTTCGGCGCCCGCCACACGTGCCAAAGGCCGCATTACGGAGGAGGACGATTCCCAGGCTCAGCACCCGCGCAAGCGCCGGTTCCAGCGCTCCAACCAGCAGCTGCAGCAGCAGATCAACACATCCACCCAGCAGACGAGGGAGATGATACAGCAAACACTGGCAGCTATTGTAGATGCTATAAAACTGGACGACATTGAACCTTATCACAGTGACAGGTCCAACCCCTACTTTGAGTACCTCCAGATCAGGAAAAAGATTGAAGAGAAGCGGAAAATCCTCTGCTACATTACTCCCCAGGCTCCGCAGTGCTACGCTGAGTATGTCACCTATACAGGCTCCTACCTGTTGGATGGCAAACCCCTAAGCAAGCTCCATATTCCAGTGGTGAGTCACCTTCTCTCTTTAAACCACGGCATCAGGCACTGTCCCCTCCCTTGCTGCTATAAGCACAGCCCAGATTATCCCCTTGTGCATCGTGAATGCCCTTGCAATGCCAACGGCACCCCGGCCGTGGCTTTAGCCAGCTTTTAGAACACGTTCGTGACGACGAATCTAAGCCTTGGTAAGTGGATGGCAGCGCGATAAATGCATCCTCTGAGATGCTGTATTTTTGCAGAGAAGACCTTGGGCGGTGCTTAGGAGCCTGAGATTTGTTCAGGCTTTAGAGCAAGTTTGTATGAATTCACGGGATTTGAGGCTGGAAGACAAAACTGCTTTGTACAAGCGGTATAGTAATTGGGTAATGAACTTGGAAGACCGTAGGAAAAAGATGGCTCTTAACTCCTGCCTTCATTTTTCCCAAGCACCGATATTTGACTTTCCGATAGCACGCACGCTCCTTGGCAGGGGGATCTGCATTTCACTGCTGTGCTGCATGAATGGACTCGCTAATACAGATGCATCAATAAACTTAATGCAGGCAGTAAATCCGGGATCCAGCCTGGAGGAGGAGGGTCGATACGACCGGCCACGTCAGGCTTCGTTCCCTGCTGCAGGCAGGGTGACGTACCCCGGTCTGCGGGTATTTCTGCTGCAGCCTAGTCCGTGCATGAGTTACTCTTTGCATGAGTTAATACATGCTTTGCCTGCCCCAGCACCGCACTGGTTGTAGCCTGTGTTCGCATCCGCTTGTTCCTTCCTAGGCTAACCCAGAGCCACCTGCTCCTCTGTTCCGCAGCTTGGGCCGTGTCCGAGGAGCGCCTTGCTCCCCAGGAAAGCGCAGGACAGATCAGGATGCAGGCACCCTTCCTGGTGGGAAGACTGGCCTGCTTCCAGCAGTACTTCTCCAACAGTATCGTCCCCTTTGTCAGACGTGCTCAGGCCCCTTTACAAGCTGCCCTTGCAGCCTGCGGGGTGATTTAGGCTCTGGTTCCGCAGGCTGAGCTCCTCTCGCGGCACTGGACACCTCTTGCCCTGTCGTCTCGCCCCTCGCTGTGGTCTGAGCACTGGCGAGACGTTGTCCTCTGCCTCCTGAGGAAATAGGCAGATTTTCTCCTCCTCCGTACAGAACCCCGCAGGGTGGCACCGACCCCCTCTCCGAGCCCTGGGCCAAGGTGCATTTCAGCTACGTGGCCGTGCCGCAGGCAGGGCCCTGCGTGGTTGGGGGGGGGGGGGGGCAGGCAGCCCCCGGGGGCTTGTGCACCCACGGAGTTACTGGCTCTAACCCTCTGCCGTCGTGTGCCCGCAGATCGCCCCACCACCATCGCTCGCGGAGCCTCTGAAGGAGCTCTTCAAGCAGCAGGAAGCCGTCCGGGGAAAGCTGCGGCTCCAGCACAGCATCGAGCGGGTAAGGGAGCACTCCGGGGAAAGTCCGGCTGGGGAAGAGGTCCCGAATTTCCTCTGCTGGGGAGACTGAGGCTGCCACGCTCACTGCTTCGTTTGCTCTTCCTCAGGAGAAGCTCATCGTCTCCTGCGAGCAGGAGATTTTGAGAGTTCATTGTCGGGCAGCAAGGACTATTGCCAACCAGGCCGTGCCCTTCAGTGCCTGCACCATGCTGCTGGACTCCGAGGTCTATAATATGCCTCTAGAAAATCAGGTCAGTGCCTGTCTTGGTGGTGAAGAAGTGTCTCAGCGGTGCTGTGCAAAACCCTGAGGGGAGATGGTGCTTTTCTGGACGGAGGGAGGGATGTAGGCAGGAGTTAGTAATGCCGTCACCCACCGCGGCACGCAGATGCAGGACATACTGCAGGAGCCCTCTGTCCCCAGGTTGCCTAATCTGACTCGGGTTTCTGGTGTCGCACGTTCTGGGATAACCCCGCGTGCCTGCCGGGAAAGGAAGTACATCTGGGAACACGGGGGTACAGGGAGCATCGTGCCTCTTTAGGAGCAGAGATGACTCACGTTTATCAGTGAGTGTCAGGACCCTCTGCATTTCTTCTTGATCAGGATCATCTGCACACTTGAAAGGGTTTTTTTACTGCACTCCGGGATATCTTTTCCTGTTGAAGGAAGGGGAGAGAGCCGTTAAATTGATTTGTGTTTGAATAGTGGCTTTGAAAGAGACAGACTCTCTCACAGCCCACAAAAAATGGTCATTTCTTCCTTCGATTTCACGTCGTTCTGTGCTGGAGAAAGGGGAATCGTGTCCGGTTTCTGCAGCTGGTGGCCGTGCGGCTGCGGTGGTCCTGAGCCATCCCACCAGCACCCTCTGCAGCCTGCACCCCGCAGCTGCCGCCAGCCTGGCTGCTCGGGGAAGCACGCTGCTGCATTGCGGGAGGGATTCTGTGCAGAAGATGGGATCCTGGAATTTATTAATGACCTGGTGTATTGATCCAGGAGCCTTGATGTATCCCTCGGCATTTCCCAGCCAAGCGTCTGTGCTTCTACAGCGAAGACGTCATGATCTTGGGCAGGAGCTGAAGGAGACAGAGAGGTGTGGGTGCAGTGACAAGGCTGGCACGGACAGATTCTCTGCAAAGCAAGCAAAAATGGGGAGTGCGCGCGCACGTTCATCTCTGTCTGAGGCTGAAGCCCCTGGCGAAGGGCTGCAAGAGCAGCAGGGAGCAGCGTGCTCTGTTCTCCCTCCCCGCAGGCACCTTTCTTGTTTCTGATGAGTGTGTGCCTGAAGAGGGGTTTGAATATGGCCTGTTAGACCTGTGACTACTTAAAGTAAAAAAAAAAAAAAAAAACAAAAACAAACAAAACAAAACCACAAAAAAACCCCATGTAATTCTCTTTTGCTGTCTTTTGCATAGGGAGACGAAAACAAATCGGTCAGAGATCGCTTCAACGCACGACAGTTCATTTCCTGGTTGCAAGATGTGGATGACAAGTATGATCGAATGAAGGTGAGAGGCGCGGGAGCCCCGGTGCTCTGGGCTGCTGCCGCGGCGTGTGGACAGCAGCAGGTCCTGCTGCTCAGCCTGCTGCCGGGAGGCTTTCCCCGAGAGGGGTCCCGGCTGTTGCTGTAGCCTGGAAGCTGCCTTTGTGGTTCCCAAAAATCTGGTGGGAGCAGATGTCCCGAGGTAGTCTGGGTAGCGTTACGTGATGGGGGACCCTTCTGTGCACGGCACGGCGGAGAGGTGGGAGCCTCCGCGGGGACTATGGGAGCACGGTTGCCTCTGCTGGTTCCAAAAAGGGGGAAGGGAGACACGTTCTGCTTAGTTAGGGTTGTCTGGCTGGCTGTTACTCTGCTTTGTGCCATATGGTCTGGAGCTTTCTCGGTCAGTTAAACCCTCGGGGCCTGCTCTTCGCCAGCAGCACATGCTGCAGCACGCTCGAAACCTATGGCAAACTTCAAGGTGGCAGGAGCCCGTGCAGTGATTTTCCAGATAGTGCTGTGCAGAGAGCTCTGGGTGGCAAACCGGTACGGAAGCGAGCAGGGACGACGGTGCTTTTAGCCGGTGACACGGAGGGAGTTGGTAGCTCCCGCGAAGGGAGCAGGATCCCGCTCCCGGGCAGCCGAGGGCCACTGTGGGGGCCGATGGGGACCGTCTGCCGAGGCTGTCGCCAGCAGCGGGGTCAGGGCTCTTGAGCGCTTACGAGCCTTTAAAAGCTGCCCCACAAGGCCCTTTTGGCTTTGCCCGTGCTCCTGCTGGAATCCGGCTCAGCCGACGTCCCAAGTCCAGGTTTCTTCCTCTGAGGATGCTCGTGGCATCCCTCGCTCCGTTTGCTGCCCTGCCCGCTGCGATGGCTGCGCGTCCCCTGCCTTTGCCGGGTGGGACGGGCGGCGGGAGCCGTTCCTGCCCTCTCCCGCTCACCCCTCGCCTCCGCTTGTTTTTATTTCCCCCGATCCAGACGTGCCTGCTCATGCGACAGCAACACGAAGCTGCCGCCTTGAACGCGGTGCAAAGGATGGAGTGGCAGCTGAAAGTGCAGGAGTTGGACCCCGCGGGGCACAAATCCCTCTGCGTGAACGAGGTGCCCTCGTTCTATGTGCCAATGGTCGACGTGAACGATGACTTTGTGCTCTTGCCGGCATGACAGTTCAAAACCAGGAGACATCACTGAAAACTGGCAAGGACGGGAGCCCTCCGAGGTCGGGCGGTCGAGCTCACATTCACCCTTACCGCTTGCTGATGAATCCCTGGTCAGAGGAGGAGGAAGCAGCTATCGGCAGAAAACAAAACAATAAGAAAAATAATTGCACTTTCTTCACAACGCGTCCCTCGCTTCCGGACTGACGGCAGCTCCGCCGGGCAGCGGGCCGGGGCGCATCTCCTTTCCAACCGGCTGCTGCGGCAGGGAGGCAGCCGGTCTGCGCGGGCAGCGAGCGCTCACCGGCCAAGAGACTGGCAGAGGCGTGGAGGGAGGAGGCCAAGGACACCATTTGTGTGTTGCAGAAGCTGCTGAGCGGGGCCAGCAACCACGTGATTCATGTACTTGTGAACACCGTGATTTCCAGCTCTCTGTTTTCCACCGGTCGCGGATCTCCTCTCGGAGAAGCTGCAGTAGGAAACCATGGGGGGAGGGGGGGGTGTTTGAGTTTCTCGTTCCATCCTGGGTATGTCTAAAAAAAAAAAAAAGAAAAAAACCACAAAAAAACAACAAAAAAAAAACCAACAAAAAAAAAAACCAAACCACAAACAGAAACAATTAGAAACAAAAAGACAGCGTCCAACTTGGGCAGACACGGCTCTGGAGGTGCGGACGGCTCCGGGCTGTGGAGGTGGGGTGCGCCCGCGGCGCCCCGCAGCAGCCGCTCGCCACCGTTTCGGGAGAGCAGAGGAGCCGCCTGCGCACCGTGCGCCGGGGCGGCACGGCCAGCGGCGGGCGGGGAAATGGTGACGCAGAGAAAGGACTTTGCCAACTGTGTTTTTAATGGAGTAAAATCCATGTGGTTTATATATTTTTTTCCTTTAATCTTGGGCATTTCGTTTCTCTTTCTGAGAACATAACTTGAAAACACTACAGAGCCAATACTCATATAAAGAAAAATTGTATCCCATAAATGCTGTACAGTTTTTATATACATTAACAATGTACTTTTGCTGCCTTCTAGATAATTTATTTTGCAACACATTACTGCACAGTTGTAAATAACTTATGTACTGTAACATCACTTTCAGTTATGTGTAAAGAAATAAATAAATTAATTAAAATTATCTTTGTATGTATAGTTCACCCTAGGCAGCGCTTTCCCTGTCAAGGAAAAAGTAAGAGCCAGGACGGTGTGCAGTGTGACTCGGAAGCCCGTCTGACGCACTCAGGTACGCACCGGGAGTCTGACCCGCGGGGGATCTCCGCATCCTGACCTGATTTTTAACACCGCGTTGGTTTTCTCCTCTTTCCCCTGCCCCTTTGCGTTCGGTGGGATCGGAAACCCGGCGGTGCTGACCCTGCAGCAGCCGGTTGCGGGGCGGGGGGGACGACCAGGGGCAGAGGGGAGCAACCCCACGTGCCAACTGGGGGCACGGAGCGACGTGAAGAACAATGTTTGGGCTCGGGCTGGTGAGTTTGATGGACCCTATAGCGGCCGTGAATCGAGGAGCTGATTTTTGTGGGGGCTGCAGAGTTTGGACAGGGACGAGTGGAGCCCAACGCTGCCCCAGGGTTGCAGGTCGTGGTGCCGGGGCATTGGTGTTTTCCGGATCGAGAGGCCGGCCGCGGGTAGGGCGGGCAGGGAAACGGCTTCTTGGGAGCTGGGACGGCGCTGCTGGCGTGAGCTGGAGCCCAGGATCCTGCGGCAGGGCTTGCGGCCAGCGGTGCTCCGCGCTGGTGTCCTGCCGCCCCGTGTCCCTGGGGATGGGCGCCTAGCCGGGCTCCCGGGGTGCTGCACCAGCTCCCAGCCGCCTCCTTTCTCTCCTTTCCTTCTTTTCAACACTGAACCTCGGAAGTCGGTCGCGTGGATCGCTGCTGCGCCGTGGGCGGAATTCACCCTCGCTCGTGGGGCTGGTGAGGATGGTGCCGCACGGCACACGGTGCTCCTGGCTGGAGCAGCCCGGCCGTGCACGCTCCGTGGGTGCTCCGCATTCGCTCCGCGTTCGCTCCGCGCGCGCTTTCCTGTTCGCAAGCCCCAGCCTGGCTCAAATCGCTTTTCTGGGCTGTAAAAAGCAGATGGAGTCAGCAGGGCACTGCTGCCAGCCCGGTCATGCTCAGCAGCGGCTGGTCCTTGCAGAGAGGACGGAGGCAGCGCCCGGAGAAGTCTGTAATCCCACAGAAAGATCGTGCCTGGGTCTGGGAAGAGGAATTGCCCTGCGTTGTGCTCAGTCCCCAGCTTGCCCCTCTCCTCTCCGGCCTGGGAGAAATGGGGGGGGGGGGGCTTTGCCTCCCAGCTGGGGACGCACATGGCGTGGGGTCCGGGGGTCTCTGCCGGGGCTGCTCTGTGGTGGGAAGGAGCCACCGGTTTGGCGATGCCCCACTTGGTTTTGGGTTGGTTGGGTGCCAGCTCTTCCTGCCACTGCGTGCCGGGGGGGGATCGCGTTGGACGGGCAGCTCTCGTCGGAGCCGTAACCCAGCCCAGGCTTTAATGAAGTCGGCAAAGCCGATCCTCAAGCACAAGCTCGCAGGGACGTGGCTGTGGAGAGAGGTTCAAGTGGCCTTTCCAAGACCTCCGTGCCTTCCCTGCACCCGCTGCCTGGTTTTCCTGCATTTTCTGCTTGGTTGTGCCGGGTGCACATGCCGGTTGAATGTCTCAGCTGCCGCTTTTGGAAGCGGAGGGGTTATAAATGCGATGTGGCTCCTCTTCCTCCGCTGGCACCGCTTGGCTGGGGGCATTGGAGGGGACCTGCTGAATTCCCGACCCCTTTTCCAGACCCATTCCAGACTCTTTGGGCAGCGCGGGCTCTTGCTCGGCCCAGGCAGCCCCACGCATCCGATGCTCTGCAGCCGAGGTGGAGCGCAGGCTCACGCTGCCGGCACCCGGGCGGCCAGGTGGGATCCCAGCAGAAGAAGGAGCACCCACCATGCCGGGACATCTCCGCACCCGGCTCCCACCCCGCCATCGCCACCACGTTTACAGCCAGTTGGCGAATATTCCACGATCCGCACGCTGGGGATCTCGAGGGTTTCGCTCCACCGCGTCGCAGCGGCTCTGTAAGAGCCAGGGTGGTGGAGGGGGGGTCCTGCCTTCCCCTGCCCGACCCCCAGCTCCTGCCTCGGCTCCGCGGGCCCGTTGCCGGACCAGCTCACCGCAGGCAGAGCGGGACGGGCAGTTTCTCGCCGTGGCCATTCCCTGGCCGCAGCCAGGGTGGGTTTTTTTTTCCCCCCTCCCCGTACTCGCCCAGGATCGGGGTGGGCAACCGGTGCAAGCGCCGGGGCTGGGGGGCTGCTTCTGCTTCAGGGGCTTCATTTGACAACACAAGAAAGCAGCCACAATTAACGCTTCTTTTTTAATTAATTTCCATCCCTGCTCTTTCATTTGGTAAATAACCATAAATTAATCACGTAAGCACAGAGAGACCTTTCAGCGGCCGGGTAAAGCAAGAAAAGTCCCGTACTCTGTTCTGACCTCAGCGCTGGGGCGCTCGGGGGTCCCCGGGGGTGAGTTTTCCGTGCCGATGTCGGGGTTTTTTTATGCCATCGTTGACGCAGCGCTGGGCACCGGGGTCCCCGCTCCGCCGCGGCACCCTCGGCCTTTCGGCTGCGCGACTTCCCAGTGCGGAGGGAGGTAAAAAGCGAATGCGGGTGGAATTTTGCAGCTGGGATGTTTCTGCCGTTGCGTGGGCAGAGCCGAGTGCCCCAGCGATGCTCTTGTCCCTCGGAGAGAATGTTTGTAAATAAATTTTTAGGAGAAGGAGAAAAAAAAAAAAAAAAAACTTTTTTCCAACTCGGCGGCTTCGCTGGCTCTTCCCAAGGGCTCGCTGGGTGCAAGTGGGGTTCCGACCAGTTCCCTTCCCGGGGGGGGGCAGATCCCGCCAGCCCCTTTTGAAGTTGAGGGGGGGGCACCTGGGTGAATTTGTGGGTCATGGCCAGGCCCCGGCACCCCCAGGACCCCCAGCTGGGGGGGTCCCTCGGTGCCAAGAGGGTGCCTTAGCCTGGAGCACCGTGGAGAGGGGGGGCACACTGGGCTTTGGGG
>JANZLQ010000092.1:42169473-42184804 GCA_026212715.1 Elanus axillaris | reverse complement strand
CCCCCCGCCACTGCTTTGCAGTGATCCCGGCACACTCCGCAGCCCATGTGCCGTAAGACCTGTCCACCAGCTCTCCGGCTTTACAAAACCCCGTTTCCAGCTCGCCGCGGAGTCTGCATGTGGTGTGTGCAAAGGCAGCGAACGCCCAGAGATTTACAGCGTCAGAGCGATGAAATATCAGAATCAGTTCTGAAATTTGGGCTGCTCCCCAAAAGAAAGAGCTCTGTCCCTGCCCAGTTGGCACATGCCAAAATCCTGAGCAGCTCATCTTGCTCCGTTCAGCCAGGGAATGATTAATTGTTCCTGTATTTGCCTGCCTGGCTCTTGGCTCTCTCCTGGATGTTGAAGGCTGTCTGGAATATTTTTAAGTTGTGGGAGAGTTCTAAACTCGAGCTCTCTGGGTGTTTGGCTGCTCGGGGTTGAAAGGAATTCATGACTGCTGTGATAAACTACCTTCTGCGCCTTGGTATCACTGTGGCATGTGTGACTGACACAGGACCGGAGAGTGAACATTAATTAAAACGTGGCACTGGGGCACCGGAGAGCCATGAGCTTTCGGCAGGGAGATCAGGAGCTGCTTATTCATACAGAGAAGACAGGGAGAGGAGAGGGAATTCAGATCTGGTTCAAAGACACACAGTTCCCGTGTTGTTCTTCACGATTTAAGCACAGAAAAGCCACCAGATTTGCATTTTCCCCTGCTCTGCGATGGGGAGAACAGTCCCAGGGACGGGTCCGGGTCCATGAGACAGACCTGGGTGGACATTTATCTGCACCAAGGTCTCCCAATGTGAAAGCTGAAAGGCTCCACGCCTGCCGGACGACTCGCTCCCCTTATCTCTCCTTACAACCAGCAAGGACTGAATTCACATCCCTGCGTGCCCTTGAGTCTGTTGGGGAGGTGGCAGCCACGGCTGATATCTCCAGAGCCTGTTTGCAAAGCAAACTGCCAGGGCAGAGCCGGTCACCAGAGTCTCGTCTCTGCCCACTCCCGTTCTTCCGTACACGGGGCCCGGAGCCGAGCGGCACACGGGAGCCCCAGCGTTGCCTGATCTCGGCATCCCGCTTCCAGCGAGGGAAGCTGCGGTGCTTCGCTTGCAGCAGCGGGGTTTCAGGGTACGTCTGTACTATAACAAAATACCTGAGCTGAGAGTAGCCTCAGCTCCCAGGACTGTGTGGAGCACCCAGCCCGGCTCCGCAAGCTGTGCCGAGGCGATGCGGGTGCTGCGCCGGAGCCTGGTGCTGGAGCAGGCTCATTAGGCTGGGCACCATGCCCGGCTGGCTCAGCTGGATAGAATTGGGCTGGCTGAGGGCTAGTCTGCCTGAGCAACTCTGCATGGCCATCACCAGCATCCCTGCATGTCCATCGCCAGCATCCCTGCACGACCATCGCCAGCATCCCTGCATGGCCATCGCCAGCATCCCTGCATGTCCATCGCCAGCATCCCTGCACGACCATCGCCAGCATCCCTGCATGTCCATCGCCAGCATCCCTGCATGTCCATCGCCAGCATCCCTGCACAGCCGTCCCGTGCCTTCCCAGCTCTGGCAGGAGCACAGGCAGGGTCTGCTCACACCTGCGCACGAAGACGTGCACTCACACTCGGAGAAGTGCCACTGTCAACTGCAAAGTGTGCTTTTTGAAGGAGACGCGCTCCCCAAGCTGCCACCCTCCCAGATGTTCCCCACACAGCCAGGGCCGGGAGGAAGAGTCATTGCAGATTGGGGATGGAGAGGCAGGGGACACCCCCTCCTCGCCGCTCACCTTCCGTCCCCGTGCTCCCCCCAAACGCTGTTGCTGCTCCTCACATGGATCCCTCCAGCCCCGTCAGCAGCACGGCGTGGTGGGTGGACAGCATTATTATTGTGATTATTGTGAGCTTCTGGGGATGAGCTCTGTAATTTCCCCCCGTCTCTTTCTTTCCGTCTCCTCTCTCCCATAAGCCGAGCATCAGGGTCTCGCTGTCACTTCCCGCGCTGACAGGACAGAGCACGCTCCGGGGGACCGCCGTCCGCCGAGGACAGCCACATTACCCTCTGCCCTGTGCCATCTGCTACCAGCCGAGCACATCAAGACGGCGTGTGCACCGGCACATCCAGCACAGCCAAGTGCTCGCTGCCTCCCAGGCCAGCGGGGATTTCCTGGGCCAGGGAGACTAGTTAAAAGGATGCTGTCGTTTGCTTAATGACTCTCCCCCACATGCTGCCGTTAAACAGTGCGAAGAGCATCATTTCCAAACCTGGCACTGCACCGAGGGCCCGTGGCAAGGGTTGTGCCCATCTCCCCGGGGCTCCCAGCCGCTCCCCAGGAGCATCCAGTGCGTCAGCATGAGGACAGGAGGGATGCAGTGGAAGCGGTTCAGCGGACAGTGGGTTCAACACCTGCGTGATTCTGCTCCCAAACCACCACTTCAGCTTGTACGAAACCGGGACAACTGCCCTTACTAACGCCTGGCTGTCTCTCCTCCCTGTGCAAGCCTTTTAAACACCTCAGGGCAGGGATCCTGCGTGTCCAGCCTGGCCGGAGAGGAGCCCAGCCAGCCTGGAGATCCTCCTCATCCTCCTGCTACACCCTCCTCGTGCCCGTTCTGCCTCCGGAGCTGCCCGCTCCTACTCTGCTTTCAGGAGTGACCTGAGCTCGCAGCAGTGAGACAATCTCAGCTTGGGAAAGGTGAACCCCAACAGCATCCCATCACTTCTCCATCCTCGCTCCCAAAGCCTTTCCCTTCCTCCTCCCTCCGGCACAGGAATCACCCCAGCAGCACATAACAGCCGTGCCCGTGCTCAGATGCTTCCCGCAGCACGGAGCCAGAAACGGTATTTCCTTCCTCGCAGCCAGCTGTGCAGGGAAGAGGATTTTGGCTGATAAGAAGATTACGGTCTCTGACACCACATCTCCGCCTCTGCTTGCCCCGGCCACCTCCGACCGAGCTCCTTTCATCAGACAAAGCAGCCAGCGGCAGAAGCCTCCGTCGCACGTGGCTCAGCTCCGGTGCTGCGGCGCAGCTGATGCTGGCGAGGCCATGGGATTATTGTTTCCCTGACAGCAGCCGTCACCGCTACCTTTGGATTTGTTTCAAGACACTCAGTGGGCATCTGTTCTGCGAAATGTTAAAGGCTCTGCTGAGCTGCATACTGAACAGGCTCCTGCGCCGGGTGGGCTGCACTTTGCCGGAGTTTCAGACAATTCTATATATCTATATAGATAGAATCACAGAATGGTTTGGGTTGGAAGGGACCTTAAAGATCATCTAGTTCCAAACCTCCTGCCATGCACGGGGATGCCTTCCACTAGATCAGATTGCCCAAAGCCTTATTCAGCCTGGCCTGCTTTATATATATATATATATATATATATATATAAAAATACATATATATATATATTTGGCTTGAGTGGCATGGCTCTGAGCAGCGAGGGGGGGGGAATGTGGCCAGGCCAGGCCTCGCCATCAAGCTGCCGGGGGCTGCCCGTTCAGCACCTTAAAGCAAGCCGTGGCCATCTCCATCGTCCTGCAGGCTCAGCCGGCACCGTGCCGTGCTGACCCATGGCTCAGCCCGTGGAGACAACAGGCTTGCATGAACCACATCGAGTGAAAGGCATAAAAGACCATTTCCAGGTGACCTCTGCTTTAAAAATGAGGCTTTTGGGTAAGATTGATTTAGAGGGAAGGGGTGTCTATAGATAGTTACTTGGCAATGGTCGCCGGACTGTAGATGCGTGCCCTGCCCAAATGAACTCTAAGAAGCTGACACGCTGCAACGGGGACCCTTTTTCCAAACTCCAACCCTAGAGATTTCTGCAATGAGGCCCTTCAAGTTGCAAAATACTTGTTGCAAAATAGAAAGAGCCCTTGTGATCCTGCCGCCACAGCTGCAGTTTGTGTCCCTCCTTTGCCGAGAGGCAAGATCTCCTGAGATGACGCGGTGCCTGAGCTGCTTTCCCAGGACGTGCTGGACAAGAGCCTCTTTGCTCCCAAGAGCAGAGCTACAGGAGCAAACCTGCCCTGGAGCTCCTGTGCCAACACCCTCACCCACAGGTCAGCTTGTTCCTGGCAAACACGGTAATGTTTCTACATCAAAGGTGTCACGAGCAAACATTTGAATGAACTATTGACCAAGAGAACACTTTGGCTGGAGAAATGAAATGCTGAGCTGCTCGAAGAAGCTCTGAGATAGCAGAAATATGCAGGAAAAAACGAGACTTTCCAGGTAAATCACAAAGAACGGTGACTTCAGCCCAGCCTAGATGCAGACTGTCTTAGGATCTGCTGGAAAAACCCAACGAATGGTGATAGTGCTGCCCTCGTAATGGGTCTGACCTACCAGGCTTCATTAAGCAAAGACCTCAGCCCTGCAAACGAGGGCTGAGGAGAGGTTGGCACCCGGGAGGAGCCCACCCTCGACACGGCCGCTGCCGACACGGCATCCCTGCTCACCGGGGACAGATGCTACCCGCATGGCGAGACGAAAGATTGTTCGGTAACACGTGTCACCAGCTTTGCAGCAACGACAGCGTCGGTTGCGCTGCGACGTGAGCTTCAGCTGTGGCTCTGTGAGCCGAAAACCGGCACGCCGAGATGACACCAGAGCAACACGGCACCACGCTGACTTGCAAATTGTCACACAGCCTTTCCTGGCTTCTGGGAGGTTTTTCACCACCACCCTCCCCATTATTTATACACCTATTCCTTTGTGTTCAAAGCTCCCCAGAAGGGATGTGCCAGGTGTTTCCCAAGTGTCTCGCCGTGCCGCCCCAGCAGATGGGACTCAGGACACCCGAGGATGCACGCCGCAAGGTTTGCAAACCAAAGCCACACCGTCTACCAATGTCACGGACGCAGCCTGGCCCGGGAGCATCAGACCGAGCGGATTTTACTGTTTGCAGCTGTGATGTGAAAGACTTGCTCAGGACCTCCCTGGCTGCATTGCTGGGCAGGACTGAAGCTGGGCAGATCCTGCGCTGGTAATGCTTGGCACAGCAGCATTCCTGCATGTCAGCAGTGGGGAAAAGCAGCGGGAAAGGGATGCCATGCCCTGGACTTGAGTCTAGCCGCAAACACAACCTTTCCCTGAGTCCACTCAGGCACTGGCAGGGTGACGAGGACAGCCTGGGCTCAGGCCGGGTCCAGCTTTCACAAGGGTACTTGCAAAAGATGAAGATAGAAGCAGACAGTGTGCGAATGCTTTGCTGGAAGCACGCGGGAGGCATTAGAAGAAGCGTCATGCGCAGCTCTGGTGTCAGAAGAGAAAGCCTCAGCCCTGCTTTGTGTATTATTATCACACCTAGACCAGCTTGAGGATGTGGTCCCTGAAGAACAGGATTGCTGGGACACTCAGGACTTTGTCTCCCCAGGGTGCAGCACGGCAGAAGGGTCTTCGAACATCCCTGCCACCTCCCATTCACAATTACATGGTGCTTTTGCAGACCAAGTGCCGCACAGCAGAAAATACCGAGAAACAGCAAAACATCCCTTTGAAAGGGCATCTATTTTGTTGAGAAGCAAAAAGTGGATTATTTTACCCTCCTGCTATGGTGGCAGCTAATGCTCTCATTGGGACAACCAGGGTATTGATCAAATGCTGCAAAACATCCCCCTGCGTGGGGCACAGCCCTCGCCCAGGTAAATGGTGCTCTCAGGCAAGGCTGAGCTCCCACGGTATGAGCTGAGTGATTTGCTCCTGGTGGAAAGCGCTTGCTGACCCAGCAGGCTGGAACTGCTTGTTTTAACAGTTTCTTGGCTGCTGGAGTGGCTTTTCCAGGTTTCAGAAGTGCCTGTGGAAAAACGTGAAGGTGAGGAGCCCGGAGAGGCAAGCTGGGTCTCCAGGGCCAGAGCAGTGCGGGGGATGCTGGTGGGCTCTTCCCTGCCAGCAGCAGAACGTGGTTTGAGCACTTTCTAATATTCATTAGACCTTTTGCTGCTAATGAATCACTCCAGATTTTGCAAAGTCTTGGCTTCACGCAGAGCCCAGCCCAGTGCTCCTCAGAGAGCCAGGCTGGAGAGCGGGGATGTCTCCCAGCCACTTTTCCAGGAGACACTGACCCGCCTGTGGCTGGGACAGGATGGCTGGGCACAGCCAGCAGACCTCCCTCAGACCCAGAGGGTCTCCGTTGACGTCCCATCCTGGACAGTCCTTGGGAAAGCATTGTGATCGGTCCCGTTCCCCTGCCGCAGCACGGATCCTGGCCCGCAGCTGCATTCCCCAGCCCAGCTCAGGACCAGCCCTACTGCTGCAGGGGCTGGGACCGGACCAGCCCCATAACCACCGTGAGAAATCAGTGCCGGCCACTCTAGCTGTGCCAAATGGAAAAAAAAAACCCCAAAACCCAAGCCAGCCAAGTTCCCTCTGCTGGGTGGCTGCTGACGGGCTGTCAGGGGGTGTTGGGGGGAGTGGGGTGCTGCTTCCCACCCAAACAGGAGCCTGGGCTCCTCCTGCCCTGCCGGCATGGCTGCTCCCAGCTCCGTGCCACCGGCCGCAGCAAGCTCCCGGCCCTGCTGCGACGCTGCTGATGCCTTTTGGGAGCCTTTAAGTTGTTTTGTTGTGGTTTTTTTCCCCAACTCCAGGAGGAATCCCTTGCTGTCAGCTGCTTTCCTGGCATGATGATCCCTCATTTCCAGAGATCAGAGATGGAGCGAGGCGCTCACCTTCCTGCATTCCTCTGCACCGCCTGTACCTGGAGAATTGCTGCTCTCACCAAACGAGCCGTGTTGGGGGGAGAGTGGCAGGTTCCCAGCTGGCAGACCCCTGGGAAGCTTGCAGGGAGGCAGTCGGAATAATCAGTCTTTGCCCTTCTCCCGTGTCTTTCAGCAGAGGATCTCCAAGCACACTGATCTAGAGGCTAATTAGGCAGAAATGGGAACAGCTGGCAGGACAGCGGCAGGATAGGAAGACGGGAAGCCTTGTTGGAGAGCAGTGGGCAGGAGGTTGTGCATCCATCTCCGCTCTGCCCTCGAATTAACTCTTACCTGTCTCCCGCTTCCCTAAAATGGTTGTTGATGCTCCTGGTCCATCCCAGGCTGAGGCAGAGCTCATCCCTTGGCAAAGAGACACACATGAGTGATGATGATGATTTATTTTCCAGGCAGGATTGGTCCAACAGCCTGAAGAGCCTGAGCCCTGATCCTGATACTCGCACTGGTCTGGACAGCAGAGCAAAAATCTGGGGGCTCAAACCCCCTTTGCCTGAACAGGGCTTTGCGGGAGCGAGTCTAAGTCCCCGGGCCAGACTTCACCAGCACCCACAGCTGAACGGGGACACGCAGGGGCCCAGCCGAGGCTTCTGATGGCCACCTTGGCCACTGAATTGTGCCGGCCACCCTGCCCACAGCTGGCAGGCATGTCCTCCTGCCTTTGGGCAACAGCTTTTCCAGAGAAGCTGGGCAGGATCAGGATCCTGCCTGCAGATTAGGTCCGTCCCGGGCTGTTACACACAGTCCAGCAGCAGACCACAGAAATGCTCCTTCCCAGTCTGAACACCAAGCTTTCGGCTTTGGAAGCCTCCTGAAGCAATGAGCTCCACGTGCCCATCACGCCTCACAAGGACAAGCGCTTCTTTTCAGGGATTTCAAGTTTTCCTCGCTCTTTCCAGGGCAGTTCAGTGTCTCGCTGGTCTCCTAAATCCATGGAAGTTATTTTTTTGTAGGTAACGCAGACACAGTGGGATGGAGAAGCTGCAGAGCGTGGCGTGGCAGTGACATTCCTGCAGCGGCTCTCCGTGTCTTCCCATCCCTCTGGGCACAAGCTCCCCGCGCGGTTCCCAGCCCCAAGCCCAGAGAAGCAGCTTCTTCTCCCTGGCACATGCTCCTGTGTTTGAGAAAAGCCGCGGGAGGAGATGTGGGGTGGACAAAAGATTTGAAGGCGAGAGCTAAAGGCCGTCTATAGGAATTAGATAATCTGTCCTCTCTGCGGCCAAGTGCGTACCTTGATGGGCAGAGGGACGGGAGGCTGTGCAATAAAGTCTCCGTTAGGGACATAAACCTTTCCCTCCCCCCACGCAATGAAAACTGCATCAATAGATCCCCCATCTGCTCACATACATCACACACTTCACTCCAGTTTATTAGCTGGAATAAATCATAAATATTTCATTATATATCAACGATGCTCGACTCCGGGAAGGCGCAATCCATCACCTCGACACTCCTTGCGACCTGCCGCCATGCAATAAGCTTTCCAGTCTATTAAACAAGATTGATACAGTGTGCTAGGATGGACTAGGGGAATTTATTTATGGGGCACTGGGAGAGGGAGGGCACCGAACGCATGGTGCCGCACGGGCAAATCGGACCTGCTTTCATTAGCCCTTTGGACTGGGCAGCCCAACCAGAAAGCCCGGGAGCAGGAAAAGGCAGAGTCCTCCTCCGAGTGTGCCGTGGGACTGCTGCCGTGGTAAGAACATGCCGCAGCAAAGCAGAGTCCAGGCCCAGATGCAGGACCCCGGGGTCCTGTGCAAGGAAGCTCCTGCTCCGGGCTGGACCGCTCGGATGGATCGGCAGAGCTCCGGCAGAAATCTCCCACCTCTGCCCTGCTCAGCACCCGCCGGCTCATCGGCACAGAGGGGAGAGCCCAGCGCCGCTGTGGCCGCACGAGAGCAGTAGCTGCTGTTCTGCGCTGCTGCACAGGTTCCTCAGTGCTGTGAGAACCGCTGTGCCCAAAAATACTTTACTGCAGTGCCAGGATTTTGCTACTCTTTGTAGCTCCAGGCTTATTTTAATGCCACACGTTCTCCTTTACTTCTGCCTACCGTGAAGGTGAACCCGTTCTCCTGCTTAGCAGAGGCCAGCAGCAAACAGAGGGGACCCGAGGGGACCTTCCCAACGCACAGTGCAATCACAGTGCTGCCACTCACCCTCCACCAGCACCACGTCCCACCGCGTGGGGCACTGCCACGCGTGCTTCACCCTTACAACCTTACCGCTATTGCACGTGGCAGCAACGCTCCCACAAACCTGTCCTTATCTCCCCTCTGTCAGCGGTGGGAAGATTAAGCAATTCAGCGAAGGTGATGCAGAGCAGCTCCGAGACCAAGCTCGGTACTCTCAGCCCCTCGGCTGCTGCTTTTTCCATGCCGGAGCTAATGGAAAATCCAGCACCAGCCTGGCAGAAGCAAGCTTTCTACATCAGGAGCCTTGCAGACACCTGCGGGTCAGCCCCCAACTCAGGAATCTGACCTCATCCACCCAAGAGGGACCTCGTCTCTCCAAGCCACATCTCCATTTAGGAGCAATGGCACCACCGCTGCTCGTAACTCTCTGGTGGAATATTGGGAATGCGACCGGCTGATGAGTTACCAATGCTGGTGGATGCTGAGCCAGATGCTAACCTGGCACACGGTGATCCGGAGCCTCTCCATGGCACGCTGCGCTGCTGGGATTGATTAGAGGCAGCCTCATTCCTGAAGGGGATTGACACAGCCTCGGCAACGATGATGTATGTGTACATATCTATTTAATGAAATGCTAAATGATAGGCTAAATAACAGAAGCAACTTTAGCTTGATTTATTGCATGGAAATGAATAATGTTTGTCACTGTTGTCAGCCATCTTGGCTAAGAACAGAGGTTACGAGCACAAATTGTAGCTAATTAACAGTAATTAGCACTTCTGAAATTTGGGATTTTGGCTCCTTTGCGGAGGCCGGTTATGCAGCAGCGCGTGTCCCAGCTCACACAGGTCGCCTGCCAGCACTGGCAAAGGCTCGTCACCTCTCCCCGCTCACCCCCCACCCACCCCAGCCCTTCAGCGCACAGGTTCTCTGAAACCAGGCTGCTTTCCCAGGCTTGCTCCATTCCTCCTCTGCTCCCCCGCTGCTGCCTCACGTCCCCGACCGCTCCAGCAGGGAAAGGCGGCAGGAAAACCCTGGGCTCCTCTGGCAGCCTCTCAGCATCAAAGTTAACCAGAGCCAACCCCTCATCTCATCCTTTCTGCAGGCTCTTGGATCCTCTTCTGAGTTACAAGAGGACCTGAGAAAGTTCCTGTTAATCCGGATCCAGGGCATAAAGTTGAAATCTTGAACTTCTCCTTCTGCAGCCCTTTTCCACCCTGCGCAGATGGCGATGGTGAGTCCTGCTGAGCTCCCAAAGACCGGCTTGCTGCTGCCTCCGGAGCCTGTCACAGAGGTGGAGCGGCTCTTCGGGGCTACTCAAGTCCATCTACCCTCACCTGGTCGCCTGGACCAGCAAAATGCCTTCCCTGGGCTCATGAAAGACAACCAAAAAGAAACGGGCTGCTTCTGCAGGGGCATGGGGCTGCTCTGAGACAGCGTAGCGAGGGTTCGGTGTGTGCCGCAATCATTAATAAAGCATCAAAAGGCTCCTGAGGGGGAAGAGTTTGAAACTTCTTCAAAAAAACACATGCATATTCATAACGCACCAATTATTCATGAGGAAACCATCTCCCCTCCCCAGCAACTACCAGTGCTCCTGTTTGCTCGGGTGCTGCCCGGGTGCAGCGCAAAATGCCTTTCCCAGTGACCCAGCCCTGCCCAGCAGAGCCACTGGCACCAGCTGGGAGAAGTGCCGGCACCGCACGTCCCGAACCAGCAGCTCTCCTGGCACCGGCAGCCCCGGCACAGCACCTCACCGCTCTCGCTGGCAGCCACCCTACCTATCTGCTCCCCATCTTGCTGTCAAAACCCTTCATGGCGGAGCCTGGGAGCAGAAGAGAGGAGAACGGCTCAGCAGCTCCAGCGACAGGTTCCTGTGGATGAGAAGAGGCAGGTCAGCTCCGAGAGGAGCCGGCTGCTCCCCTTCCAAGTCTCGCCAACCGGTGCACGGTGTCAGAGAGCCTGGAGAGCCCTGGTGTCGATGCTCTGCAGCGGGGGGGGGGGGTGAGGGGGTGATGGGTTTCCTAGCAAACCCCAGCCCAAAGCCTCCTCTAGGTCCAGAGCAAGCTCTTGCTTCAACCCCCTGGAAGGGAAGAGCCCTTCAGCCGCTGGTCAGATGAAGGAGCTCCCCCGAGGGGTCTGGATGAAGCCCCTCGCTCTCCAGACATGGGCGGCACAGCCACCGAGCGCAGCCCAGCACGGGGGGGGGGATTTGCTGTTGCCTTCGCTGCAAACTGCCCGGCGGTGGTGGGAGCCCCGGAGGGAGCTGCGGACATCCAAAGACACCGATATAATGAGGATGATAGCGGTTGCTCCCATGCCTCCCCCCCCCCGAACAATATCTGAGAGTAATAGGTGGCTGTCACGCTTTGCAGGCCACCGTCCACTGAGGCAGAGCAAGATTTTGACGCTGTTACAGATTTCTACCTGCGTGAAATCTGGAGGTAATTTAATGGCTCACGAGAAAGGAAATAAATCTATTAGAACGGAATCGCTGTTTGTTTACGTATCTTGCCATGAACATCACCACGAGCAGCAGCAGCAGCAGGTGTATGTGCAAGCACCATTTATTTACATAATAAAATTGCCAAGTAGATTTGTAGCTCAGGGGCATCCTTGCCTTTCCGTGCGCGTGCCTAACTCCCATTAGCACTAATGGCAGGCGCTGTGTGCTCAGCAAGTGGGGAACAGACCCTCCGACTGCCCTAATGGCTGGTACTAGGAGATGGAGGGATGCAGACGTCTCAGTGTGTTGGTTCCCATCCCCTGACTGAGTCAGGGGATGGGAATTGCATCGCAGCGTCAAGCTGCTTTGCAGTCCTCCCCATCTGTGAGAGTTGCCGGGTCGGCTGCGAGCTGCCTGCTCCTGGAAGAGAAGGGGTTAAGTAACTGACTCCCCACTCTTAAAACTTCTCCAGAGACCCCTGAAGCATCCAGCACAAGGGAAAAAGAAAAGCAGAAAAAAAAAAAAAAACCAACCAGCCTGGAATGAATTCCTGTCATGCTCTGGAACAGGGAAGTTTGTTTGTATTCCACAGGCAGCAGCGCTGAGCCTGCTGTCAGAGCCACGCTGGGAGAAAGGGCAAAACCCTGCCGAGATGAAAGAATGTGAAGCACTGGTACAGCTTCCCCTGGCATTTACACCTGGAAAAAAAAAAAAAAAATCACTCAAGGGCATCTCACAAAGAGCTGTGCTAACAAGGCACTCCTCCCCACGCTGTGTGGCTGCCTCGGTGGAGCTGGAACTGGAGCGGTGCCGGGAATGTTGGCAGCATCTCCAGGTACCTGCAAGGGGAAAGCTGCAGATAAGACAAGTCTGATTTCAACCCAGTAATCCTGAGCTGTGCTCTTCCCTACTCTGCTTCCAGCGAGGGGACGGGGGAGTCGGGGACTTGCTGCCGGACAGACGAGGAGTGCAGATACCCCTTGTCTTGACTGATAAATCAGTAAGACCTTCCTTCGCCTCCCACCTGTATTTTTTTAAAGGTTCCTTTGAGTTTATCGTAGCTCTCGGGCAGCCGGGTGAGAAGCCAGGATGACGCTCGCTGACCCCATGCTGCAGCCAGGTCTTCCCTCGCGGCTTGCTTGCACATCCTATATTTCCTTAGCCATCCCGAAGCCTGTTGGATGCAAATCTCCCCCTCCACGCTCCACTCTGCAACCCCGACCCGGCTCCGGCCACCACACAGACCTGCCTCTGCTCACAAGAGGACTTTTCCTGGGGGACCTTGCTCCATCGGAGAGCTTGGCTGAGCGCAGGAGGGAAGGCAAGGCAGTATTTAGGCAGGGGCGGACGAAGCCCTTGTGTCACTTTGTCCTGCTGCACCATGCCTTCACGCAGGATTCGCCCCAAGGATGCAAAGGGCTGGTTTAAGGCTGGCAGGGGTGCCGGCAGCGCTCTGAAATCCCCAGATGAACAGAGCTAGCAGCTTCAGCTTCGTCTGCAGACACATTAGGGGGAGCTTGGAAAGCATCGTCCACTGCATCCCCTCCAAATCCCAAACCCTCTCCCACCCGCTGCGAGACAGGCTTCCCAGCATGCCCAAACGGCCAGCAGGTTTTGGCTAGCAAATGCAAAGGCCCACCTCCATCCTATTCTTTCGGGGCTTTAGGGATTGCTGCATATGGTCCCTGCTCCAGCCTTGGCTTGGGTTGGCATCAGGACCCTTCACACGACATACGCCAGCAGACAGTGTCCCGGGCACCAGCTTTTAGCCAGGAGAGGCCAGCACCAAAGGGATGAACGGCAAACTGAGACTTTGGCAATGACTGGCAGCACCCTGGGTCCTGCCGGCCCTTGGCAGAGGTGCTGTACCTCAGTTTGGGGCACGCTCTGCTCAGCGTGACCAGGAGCCTCTCCAAGCAGCTCGCAGACCCCAAGGACAAGCAGCAGATGAAGACTCCCCAGGCTGCACCCCCTGCTCCAAGGGTGCCATACTCCTCTAATGGAAAATAGCAGATAAACCAGCCGAGCCTTTGAACGTTTCTGCAAGCCAGGCGGGCAAGACTTTGTAGGTTCGCTCGTCATTAGCAGGAACTCATGGGTGACTGATATGACACAAGGAGGCTGGGCGGAGGGAGCCCCCCTGCTGCCTACAGCCAGAATTACTGCAGATGGGTTTGCCCAGAGGACAAGCCAGAAAAGAAAATGGGTAAGTAAAAATGAAAAACGTGGGGTTTTTTCACATTAGCATTTAAATATTTATAGAAATCCCTGCAGACAACGAGATGAAAAAGAAAACTCAAAGACTAATAAATAAGTAAATGCTCCAAGGTGTGGCAGCCCAGCTGAACGCGGCTGCCACTCAGCTGGCGAAACTTTGAAGAGCGTGGTAACCATGCGTGCACGGCTAAAAATAATAATTGTAATAATAAAAACATTAAGAGTAAACACCTCTGCTTTGGCTTCTGCCCTCTGCAGAAGAGCTGAGGGATCAATTACACCTTAGCTAAAGAGAGCACTGCTTCTTCTTTTCCATGCTGTGACCTGTCCCAGTCTCTGGTGAGACAAATTATTAAATAAAACAGAGATACTGATGGGAGGATGTTGACTGAGAGAGGCAGCAGTGGGGTATGAGGAAAGATATCTGCCTTAAATTATTTGCTTAAATATACAGAAGCCTATACTTTTGCTTACAGCATAATAACATTAGTCGTAAGTAAATACGTTCTCAACTGTCTTGAGCAAAACCCAGAAGGAGGACTCTTGTTCAAAGTAAAGAGCCTCCCAAAGCCAGAGACGTTCAGCTCTTCTTCAAGCACTATCACCAGCCCAACAAAATACCCAACACGACCCTCACCACTTAACGACGCCCGGTCTTGGATCATGCCTGCTAAAGTGATCCCTCGCTTTCCTGTGCTGAGGAAGGAAGGAAATCAGGCCACTGGTTACCCGGCTCATCCTATGAGCTGTAATCAATTTGAGCAATTCCCTGACCCTGCTCCACTTACGGCTGTGCTGGGTTATGTAAATCAAATGCCAAAAACCATTCAGCAAGCTAAACAGATTGTGCGGGCACCAGCAGAGTGCCTCAAGCAATGGGAAACCCAGCAAACGAGGAGGAAGGGAGAAGTTGAGGACACAAAATAAGGCAGAAAAATGATAGATGGCCAAAGGTGGAAGGAAGACCTATTTTCAACAAATTTCTTCTTGAGCTGGACATCTCTGGTGACAGGCAAGTGTCGGGACTGAAGATAACCCCCATCACCATCCAAGCGTGAAGAACAGGCATCCCCACGGCCAGCAAAGCAACCTTCCCACCCGTGTGCTGCTTTAGGGGAAGCTCCTGGTGTGAGATGCCGTGCAAAGAAGCCCACGAGGACAGGACGAGCGCGTGCGGCAGCTGGGAAATGGACCCACAGCACCATCAAATGCAAAACCCGCCGTGCAACGGCTTGAGCATCCCTGCCGAGCAGCTCCGGCTCTCTGCCCCGACCTCCTTCAGCCTCCACAAGGTGAAGCTCCTACGGAAGCTCTGAGTGAGCAAACCAGCAGGTTCAACTCCTGCCAGATCATTGCCAGAGTGAAAGCTCCATCCCAAGAGCTGGTACAGGAGCTTGACCAGGATGAGGCCAGGCAGCAGCAGGCTTGGCTTGGCAAGGAGCTGAAAAACGAAGCACAAACGGTCTGTACGTAGATCCCAACTCTCGTTCAGAGCAGTGAGTTCCCAGCCTGGCATCTGCAAAGAGGAATGCTGTTTGGATTTGGGGTGATCACATCAATATTCAGTCTTAATTGTTACCTTTCCTACCCTGATGGTCTCTTCTGGGGTGCAGTAAATCCACCCCCTCAGTCACGGCTGCAGACAAGTCTCCGCAGCGTTTATCCTTCCCACTGAAGAGGCTTTCCAAAAGCCCGTGGTCACGGGGCAATCAGCAACAGTAAAGACGCTACAAACACCAGACTTCGCAGCGCCCAGGCCATGAGCACGTGCGGGGAGGATCCCCGACATAGGTTCGGGCCTGAGAAGGCGGAGGAAGAAATGCAGCCGACCCAATATGAGTGAT
>JANZLQ010000092.1:42158701-42169373 GCA_026212715.1 Elanus axillaris | reverse complement strand
GCTAACTGAAACATCCCTTCCTGATACAAGGGATCACTAGACCCATGCCCTTTGTCTGCAATCCAATCCCCAACAAGCACGGACCAGTGAACATCCCTGGGGCCCCGTTCCAGCCGTAGTCAAGACAATACGTGCTTTGACAGTGCTGCGATGGGACCGCGCTCCTGCCCTCCGCACGCCTGCTCGTGGATCTCACTCGGCTGAGTTGAAAATGACCTTTCCCTACAGCGTTTTTAATTTTGCACTGGAGGAGACATGCTATTTATATAGCAGTAAGTAGCCACTTGAAAGAAAGCCTTGCCAATGATCCAACGGGCTCTGCTAAGTACCATGAGAAAGATGAGTGTTCAGCCCATTTCTTTACCATGTACTGAGCTCAATCCTCCCCTTCCCCTCTTAACCCACTTGCTGGCTTGCAATTCTCCTGCTAGACCTTCCGACAGGCTCGCAGAGCTCAGCTTGACATCTCTACAACATAACCCAGCCAGAGCTCCGGCCAGGACTCCTTGCATTAATCCCTGGGATGGGAAGGGAAGAGTCACCCTCGGCTGTCAGACCTGAACGAGCCCTTCTCCCTTCCAGCTGCAAAAGCAGCTCTGCCATAGCACAGCTTGAAAGGTAAAAGCAAATAGAGACTGAGAGGGAAGAACCTGGATTTTGGAGATGCGGGTGCCTGCTGTTCCCACCAACTCTCAGCTGGGGTGCGGTTGCTCCATGCCTCTGAAAATTGGACTCCGTGTAGCAGTGGTTCTCAACCAAGTAAAGGATTGGCATCCAAGATGTTTGATACAACTAGAGCAGAGCTGTGCGGAGAGTAAACAAATTCTGTGCCAAAAGCTGCTCTCATTTACAGCTACAAAAATCTCAAGTCACTCTCTGAAGTGCTGAAAACATCAGTCTCGCAAGCAGTCAAGGAAACACAGGGTTTCATTTTGCTGTGTCCTGATGACCCTAAGACTTCCAGCCATGGGGCAAACCTGGCAATATTGTCTCCTCAAGGAGAAAGAATAAATACTGAGGCAGGAAGCAGAAAAAGTGAATTCTCTCTCCACGGTGTCAGAAGTGCGCGTGTATGAGGAATATTTTGAGATTATAAAGGAATCTTTACACCATGCCGTCTTTATTTTTGTACTTCTAGAAACACCTGTTAAACGAGGGCTGGGCTGGAAGCGTGAGCCCAGTGCACGGGTGGTCTGGCTTCACTGGAGAGGCTGCCCGGTAGGTGCCCGCAGCCTCTGCTCCTGTCCCGTGAAGATCCTGTGGGATATCCTTCCCAAAGCAGCACATGGAGCTGTGTTTGGGGCATGCCTGAGTCACGAGCTTAAGCTACGACAGACTCAAAAAGAAGCTCCTCCAGCCCAGGCGCGGAGGGAGCCAACGCTTCGTCCGGTGGGCTTACCAAACCGGTAAGTCACATCATCTGCAACGCATTATAATTAAGGAATCATTTCTTTAAAAATAGAATTTGCATTAACTGGATTTGTGACTAGGAAAGACACTGCAAACAAACAGAAAACCTGCAGATTAGGATGCTAATTAGATGCACTTCTATTTATAATCTGCCTTGATCAGGCTAAAGTATTTTCTGTTTCAGGTGTCAGTGCTACACCCACGAACGTAAGCAATTCCCCTGGCAGGGAAACACCTGCTTGTCTCTGGGGACAGGCAAGTGCCAGGGAAAAAGCCTGTGCCGGAGGGACGGGGTGTACCTCGCCTGCTACTTCTCCTGCCCCTTCTCCTTGGAGAGCAGCCCGAGAGGAGGAATGGGTTGTGTCTGGCCAAGGATGACCTGCCCAGGGCGCTTCCTACAAACACCAGATTTCTCTGCGCTGGAAAACTGCAGGCAGCTTTGCCTTCTCCATCAGAAGCGGTGCGGTGGAAATCTCCAAAGAGCCGGGGCTGGGGATGGCAAGGATCTGCAGCTGATGCCGGCAGACCTACCCAGCTACGGACTGGAGAGCTCAGTCTGAAGAAGACAGACGGACACCAGGAGGTCCCTAAAACCAGTCTGGGAGAATCACTGGGCTTCTTCCCTTGACTGGGGATGCACGGCTGCAGCAGGAGTAGGTCCCATTTCTGGAGCAACCCGGGAACGGCAGTGCTGAGTAGGATGCTCCCAGCTAAGCCAAGGCTTGTCCTCGGTGCCCGAGTTTGTAGATCACGGTGGAAGAAGGCCTGAGCAGAGAATGTTCAGCAAGCCCAGACAGATGCACAGCACGCTGCCGCCTGCCCAAGCCTGGCAGCCCCTGAAAGCCTGCCAGAACTGATGGGTGCTTCTCATTTCTCCTGATGATGTCTTCTTCCAGATAAACTACCTTTTTTTTTTTTCCCCTGGAGCCCCCTCTTTCACTGCAGACCATCCAGAAGCATTAAAGAGAGAGCAGGTCCACCCCGTTCTCCTTTTCTTCTAAGGCCTTCAATAATGGCGTATGGGAAGTCTTTTGGGCCACAGGAATTATTGTTCACGGGAGTCTGGGGGGGTCTCTGACTCGCATAAAAAAGATCTAGCAAAACTTCAGTGATGAACTAGGACTTAGCAATGTGAAAAACAGCTACAGGGTTGTTTTTTAAATGCAGCTCAAGGAAAGAAACTTAAAAGACACGAGTCATCATTCTGAAATGTGCATCAAACAAGTTAAATAACTCTTACTTTCTTAACAACATATTAATCAAAGTGCATTGATTCTTGAATCAGATTCTACTACCAACAAGCTTTCTATCTTCTCCATCCTGATGCATGCATTAAGAGAGTTTTATTCTGACAGATACAATATAGCAATCAATAAAATCTTATTATATGGAGCTGAGATACATGGATTTGTTGCAGGATTTATGCACTACTTTCAAACCTGGTGCTATTTCATGTCTCAGCCTTAACCTGTAATTGAAAATAAATCTCCCTGAATACACCAGATTCTAATTTTCTGGATGTATGGGCAAATGTGAATGGAAGCCGGCCTTCCCTCGGGGAAAAGTCTGCTTTCTGATCCTATCACTCCCCCTGTGCACACCACTGTATTGCCAGATTCCTCCGGAGAAAGCACCCTGCCTGGCCCTGCGCAGGCAGGAAAACACACGGCCAAACGGGCAGCGCCTTGGCACGGTGCTGTGCAACTCCACAACGCTCCCAAACCCTCCGTCCCCTTCCTCCTGCCTCCAAAGCCGCTCGCTGCCCGACGGTCGCTGCCTCCTGGGCAGAGATAACGCAATCTGACAGTGCCAGAGCCTGAGTGACACGAGCAACGCGAGGCTGGGACAGATGAATAAAGATCAGGGAGCAGGGTGATGAGACAAGCTGGTGTTTGTCGGATGCTTTCCTCCGGCTCCCAGGGTTTGCTCAGCGATTGCTCATGGAATCATAGAAGTTTGGGTTGGAAGGAACATTTAAAGGTCACCTAGTCCAACCCCCCTGCAATGAGCAGGGACATCTTCAACGAGACCAGGTTGCTCGCGCATCCACCACCTCTCCGGGCAACCTGGGCCAGTGTTTCACCACCCTCAGCATAAAAAATTTCTTCCTTCCTTCTTTCCTTCTTTCCTTCTTCCTGCTCAGTGGCACGTGAGTGTGCTCGGAGATTGCCTCTCACCACGCAGGGCGCGGGACAGCTGGGAAGGTATCGCAGCAAGAGGAGAGAGACGGCCGTAGGCATTTTTCCTTTGGGTTTGTCTCGGTCTCCGAGGGCTCGGTGCCGCTTGGATGTATGACAGCAGGTGGATACCCAGCAGTCTCCCTGGAAATGGCTGGAGGGGACTTTGATCTAAGCAGCTCTGTCAACAGTGTTAATACAATAAAAATAATCAAATTCACTCAGATGGAAATGAGAGAGGTGGAGAGACGGGCAGACGACGGTGCAAATCAGAGGGAATAAAGAGGATGGGAGCAACAGTAAATCACCTACGCAACACCACAAGTTCACGTGCTTCTCAAAAGAGCCACGATCTTGAATGCATCAAAAAGTCACTGCAGCATCACGCCTTTTTGTCTGCCTTTTTTTTCCCATAACACACACAAACACACACACACATCCCCGTTCCCTCTCCAACTGGAGGCGCAAACCCAGCACGTTTGCAGAGGGATGCCTGCACAGGCTTCCCGCATGGAACACACACGGTGTTTGCCTCTCGCCCCCGGGGGAGGAAACACAGGTTTGCAGTTGTTGCACTAAATGCCTGTTTTTTTCTGAGATTTCCCTAGAAACGGAGCAGGGAGCTGCAGGAGCATGCTGCGGAGAGAGTGCTGGTGGCCAGAGTCTGGAGCGCTATGTTTTGTCTCCCGTCATGGAGGGAATGACCGTCCCCAATGCTCAACATGAGGCTGTTTTCGTGGCAAAGACAGTTTCATGGGAGAGAAGGGGATTTTGATAATGGAGCTGTCAATTAGAAAGGAAAATGGCTGCTGCCATGAAGCGTTGACTCTTCTTTTGGTTTCTATACTTTCGGGAAAAAAAAAAAAAACACAATAACTCAATTTACAGGAACAGCAACCAGAAACAGAAAATTGGCCCGAGGAAGGTACTGGGGAAATAAATGACCTGCAGCCAGAAGACTTAAAAATTCAAGATTCCTTTGTGAGCGCTGCATTGCAGGAAGCAGCCCAGAAAAGCACCCGATGGAACATTCCAGCAGGCACCTTGCAAGGTTTGAGCATCATCCCTTACTCTGGGGGCAGGTATGGAAGGGAACCGGCACTCGGACCACGTGAGACCCACACAGCAGTTCCAGCTTAACTCTGATCACAAAACCAAGGAAGGGAACGCGCTTCGATGACTCTTGGCTTGGTGTGTGCAAACTCTGAGGATGGACACCCAGGTAGACCCCCAAACTGATTATACTTAGCAAAGCCAGTAGGACACGTAACCTCGTGAGACGGTGGCAATGCTTGGGGAGGGCACGCGCAGAACCCGCGTTCGGTGCTCGGCATGCGGAGACATCACGCTGCCTTATGTTTAACAGTATAGCGAGTGCCATCCGCGGGACACCCGTCCCCGAGAGGTGCCTGTGCCCTTCCAGGGACGGATTCCCGATGAGGTGCAGCATGAGCAACACGCCATTGCAATGTCCCCTTGCAATAATTATTCTTTGTTTGCTGACCCGCTGGTTTGCCAGATCACCAAGGACAGCCAAGGAGTTACCCGCACTGTCTCCAAGTTTATCCTCTCCAAACCACATCCCTGACGCAGCTGAGTGCACATTCCCCGTGTCCTTGGGGGACGCAGGGGACCCGGCCACTGCCTGCAATCACACGGTCATCTGCTTTAGGCGACCTGTCGGTCACTTGGTGGGGACACACACAAGGGTCTGGCAGCGAGACGCATGCTAGCACGGAATCAGAAATACCATCGCCTGGGTTTCAGGAGCACCACGCGCATGCACGTAGCCTCACCTTTAAAACACTGACCTGCATGACTTACAAATGGCAGATATAGCGGATTATAGACCGGCAGTGGCCAGGCTTTGCCTCTTTTGGATTCTGCCAGTATGGTCTCGACTCCAAAATTAGCCACCGCTGCTTAATGGGAGTAATTCACCCTCCGAATCCCACTCACTATGACGGGACACAAAATCCTCAGTGCCCTGAAGCGGCTTTTTACCACCACAGGGACATTTCCCATCTCCGAGTGATCTCCAAAGGCTGTCACTGCGGCGGGGGCGAGCAAGGGGTGATGGGGCTTGTTCATGGCACCGCTGGCTAAATGAGGCTTGGGAAAAAAATAGCCCCATCGACCCAACATCCACGAGAGATGAAGCAAGCAGTCAGGAGAGGAAAGAAAGGCGAAGAGTGGGGCAACGGGATGGAAAAGAGAGTTAAAAGCCTGCTGTCCTCTGTAGGACGTCGCGGAGGCTGCCTGGCCAGGGCTCTGCCGCTGGGGGGGTCGGCCAGGCACCCCCCGACCTGGCCTGAACCCCCCATGCCTCTCTCCACCCCCCCCTTATTTCTACCCCTGAGCTTTGCTCAGCTAGTGAAAGGGTTAAGTTTAATTTATACTGATTTCTATTTAATATCATTCTCTCCCCGTAGGAGCCGGCAGCTGTGAGCTGATTGTACTCTCTCATTATGCAGTCTGTATCACTAATGGCCTGTGACAAAGGCATGCCATCTTCCCGGCCTTACCCCCGAGAGCCAATTAAACACACATACTCCCTTCCTGTTTGCAGCGCATTACAATGAAATTAAACCGAATTTCAAAATCATTTTCTCCTAAAGACATCTCTTTGCAATAATTAATGCACGCTATTCCTTTGCATCTGAAATATTCATCAGGAGTGTTGACTAAAAAATTTTTAGAGCTGATTGCCCTCCACCCGGCATCGCCTGATGATGCTCCAGTCCCAGCCCGCGGTACCCGCCGGGGATGGGGACCCGCGGTGACACTGCCGGCAAGGCAGCTCCGCGTCTGCTTCGGAATAACAATAATAATAAATCACAGCTTCTTCAAGAACCGTAAATAAATAAGATTACGCAGAAGGCATCAGAAATCCAGCCTGACTCCTGACTTGATGGCACTCCTAACACACAGTGAAAGAGGGGAACGGGAAAGTCAGAGCCGCGTATGTGTTATTAGGCAGAAATGAGCCATTTCACCCTTTTGCACTCACAAGATTAATCGGTGGTTGGGCTCGGTGCAGGCAGACAAATGTGCCCAACCGGCTCCCAGTCGGCGGTGGGGGCGGCACAAGGTGGGCACGCCAAGATACCAACCAGCAGCCAGGGCCAGAGCCTGCCAGCCTGTCCTGCGGCCGGTTTGGTATTTAATCTAAATTGCAGAATGGTGCCAGGGGACAGCAACCTCTGACCAAGGAGGTCTCTGACCGCTCGCCATGCCACGCGCAGAGCGGGAGGCGTAATTTGAAGCACATAACTTATTCATGGCCTGTCACATCTATTCCATTTGGGAAAAGTCTTCAGCCTGGTACCCTCTTGAATTTGTTATCCCACATGATGGGCAGGATTAGCCGTGAAGAGTTCTCCTCCAAGAACTTGCCATCCCAGCCACAGCAGCTTCAGGTAGGGACAGTCCTGATGGCGTCCGCTGCTATCACAGGATAATAGGAACTTTCTTCTGTTTGCAAATATTTGATAAAACCTACCAAGGCACACACGGGACTTACCTGCAATAGGTATTATTATAATTAGGGTATTATCTTCTGGTGAAATTTGATTTGAAAGAAGCAAATACCAGAGGTGTTCTCATCCCTGGAAACATTTTACGTTTCAGAAGGATTTCTCTTAGTTGAAAGGGAAAGGCAAATCCTGAGACAACGCAGAAAAAAGAAATATTTCCCTTGCGTTTCTGTAACGTAAAAGGTCTTTTTATTTGGAAAGACTCAGACTTTATACTTTAAAAAAAAAAGTTCTGGCAATTTCAAAATCCCTTCCTGAACTGCTCCCACACTGGAGATGCCCGCTGTGATTTTTCCCCAGAAAGTTCAGCTTTCCATCATTAGTAGTTTCTGACTGATGAATGACGGTTCCTTGAAAAGCTCCCTCGTGACGTCGGTGGCCAAGCCCAAGACCCCAGTGCCCCCCCCCCGCCGCAGCCAGGCTGCCCATGCTCATGGCTCTGACCCTACACGCCTTATCTTTAAATAGTCAGCCACGACCAGGGTGGCAGACTGCCCCGCAGACACCACGCCGGCGGTGCGAGGGGACGCAGGATGGATCCAGCTCCTCCGAGCTTACTTGGAGTTTTCCACTGACATGGTCCCCACGTAAATTAAGCTCAATCCCACCCGTTTGCAAAGTCAAAGGCCCCAGAAAACATTAAGCAACCAGCGTATTCCGCTCACAAGCAAGCAACACCAAACATACCCCATTACTTGGCTGACTAATTACGGCCAACGCAAGCAAAGCCCTTCCCCGAGCCCAGCTTTTGGAAGCACGCCCAGCGTGCACCCCAAGCCAGGCTGTGACCCCCCCATCTCCAAACACCCCCCCAGCAGCTGGGGAATCCCAGGGGCTGAACCGGAGCTGCTGCCCGGCTCCCCCCGCCCCTCGCTGCTGTCTGCCGGACGCCGCGGTGGTACCTGTTTTGAACCAGCCGTCGGGCGTGAAGGCATCTGCTGTTTCTCTGGGTCTGTTCCAGTACTTGCGGAAGACGGAGGGTCCCCTCACGAGCAGCTCCCCTTCCTGGCCTTCGAGACCCGGTGTCACCTAGGACAAGCACACAGCGAATGAATGCATCCCGGGGAGCGGCAGCGAGCAGTCGTGCCCTCCCAGCCTTTACCAACCTCCAACGCGGCCGGCCCACCTGCAGGACCTCTTTCCTCGGGTGGAAAGGCTCCCTTAAGTGTCTTTGATATTCAAAAGCACTGAAAACATACTTTCGTGTTGTATGAAAACAAGAAATGCCATCCTGGAACCGCAGTCCAGACAGGCTGACACGTTCCAGCTGCTGGCAGAGGAGAGGAGAGGTTGGGAAATATTCTTGGGAACGGGATGGTCCTTTCTGACCCCTGGATGGCCTGATGGCAGACCGGCTTCTCGCAAAAGCTCTCTGCACCCTGCTCCCACTGCAGCACCCATCAATCTCTGCCAGAGTCAGGTTCTCCCCCAGGAAATCATTCAGGAACACCCCCCCCCCCCCCATCCCCTCTTACTGCCCCCAGAGCCTCTGCACGGTTCAGGGAGTGGGATGCCGGGGGAGCATCCGCAGGGAGAGTGTGTTGTGCTTTGCAATCTCCAGGCACCTCGACCAGGGCACCCACTCGCTCAGGGAGCCCGTCTCCCACCTCTCTTTGGGAAGATCGCCCTTCTCCGTGATGGAGGCTCTTGGGAGATGGATGAAAGCAGGTCACAGAGGCTGCGTCCTGAAAGACCCACACATCCCTGACAACTCCGTGTCCCGTCCCCAGCGTGCTGCTGCCCTCCAGGCCTGTATGGCTTGCAGTGACAGCAGCAAGCTGAAAGGGCGAGCGGATGGCTCAGCCAGGGAAAAAAGCAGCCGCGAGGGACGCCGGCCACCAGCTGCACCGCTTGGCTCTTGCAGCAACCCGTCACTGGGCTGGCAGCGGCAAAGCCTTGCCCTCCCTGGGGACGGGAAGCACGGACCACTGTCCCACAGCAGCTGGGAGATCGGGTCCTGCTCTGATGTTGAAGGCACCACCACCGCTCACCCTAGACGTACTAGATTTGCAGTGTCCTCAGGGATGAGAACCATCCTCCTGCCCACTGCAGCTGGGCAACGCAGCCAGGAGCGCAGCCGCTGCCAGGCTGGGGGAGGCAGGGGACGATGCGCTCCTGTGACTGTGCCGTGCTGCTGTCTGCTCTGTTGATAGATAGAAAACTTCGCTTTCCAAAACTGTCAATCTAACACTTTTTTTTTTTCTTGAGGAGGTGGCAGGAAACACCATCTGATTTATTCTCGGAGACACGTGGCTCCTCTCAGGCTCACTGGAAGGCAACGGTTGTAGTGACAACTCTACCCTGCAAACCTGCACGGGCAGGTTTTCTGCGGCAACAAAACAAATATCCTGCTGTTATGGAAACTGAAGAATCGCAGGAAGGTCACAGACTTGCCTGACATGGCATGGTGTCTCATCTCCCCTGCACACACATCGCTTCATAATTATAAGGATGCAGGCAGGCTAAGAGAAGAGGCACTAGAGAGGCACGAACGCTGCACTGCTCGTGGGACTGTATTAACCTAAAGTCCTTTGCAGGGAAGATGTGCAAAGCCACTGCCAGGATGGAAGATTACTGCAAGATGTGCTTGTACACGTTGCTCCATCCCTTTGCAGAGAACATCCCAGTAACGGGAACTCTCAGCCACTTTGTACTTGAGCTGCTGCAACACGGACGAGATACATCTGGGACCCCGAAAGTCAGCAATGCCAGAAACGCAGCCGCGAGGGAAAGCAGTAATAGCAGAACTGGAGCGCCAGGCTGAATCCCAGGGCAGGGCAGGCTTTGTGTCTCTGTGCAGCCTTTGATGGAAACAAAGCTTCTCTTAACAGAAAATGCTTGGAAAGCTGCTTTTAAGGCACAGTTTTTGCTTTAAGTTATTTCTTCCTCATGTCCTGTCTTGAAGGATGGGGTGACATGAGGACTGCACGTACAGCCCAGGCACTTCTATAGAATTACCTAAATGTCCCCCGTGTGTCATGGGCTGGGCTGGGCCCCCAGAGCTCTGGCTGTGCATCATCTCCACTGCCTGGAAGATGCTGCACTGCAGGAGAAAAAGGTCGTTCATGCTGATAACAGGAGTTTAGCTGAACAACGGCAAGGTGAGGATGGTGCTGGATGAGTCCTCCAAGAGGATGTGAAAGAGGGAACCTGAAGACCAGACTAGCCCCAAGCAGGACAGCACAGAGAAACCTGTGGTCCAGGAGAGCCCAGGACCAAACCCCCCGTAGCTGCAGCAGCCAAAGGGCAAGAGGCACAAAGCCCGTGCGGGCCAGCGTGGCAGGGACGTGGTGGGTGACGCAGAGGGACCAGCAAGGCAGAGTTTCAGTGCTGTTACAGAAGGCTGCGTGTAGTTTTACGATGCAGCTCGCTCCTCTCCCTCCCTTTTCCTGCTGGTCCAGCCATGGCATCACAAAACAAGCAGCTTCCCTGAGCAATCCAGCGTCCCCGGTGTTCTCAGCTCCAGTTTTGCCCATCGGGCAACCCAGCTCTTTCAACCTTGCCAGGGACACCTCTTCTTTTGGGGGGGGGGGGGGGGCAACTCCCCCC
>JANZLQ010000092.1:42105537-42158601 GCA_026212715.1 Elanus axillaris | reverse complement strand
CCCCCCCCCCCCCCCCCCCCCCCCCCCCCAACTCCACCCTTCTCATCTCCCTGCAAACCCCACTGGAGCCTGTCCGCCCCATCTCAGCTAGAGATAATGGGCTATTGAAACTTCCGTCACATTACAGGCGTTTTAATTACTACTGTGAGCCTCCAAAGTCAACCCCTTTAGCTGTCGGGCTGCTTCTGACTCCCTCGAAAGGGCTGGCGGAGGAAAGGACGGCAAGGACCTGCGAACGGCTGCCTAAGCTTCATCTGCAGACCCTGCCAGATTTTGTCTCCTGCTTGTCGGTGCTGAACACAAGAACAGGTATAAATTTGGCTACTGCAAATGCCTTCAGCCCCAGGCTGCCCGGCTGAGCCCTACCCTGCGCAGGCACTGCACGGTGCCAGCCGGCAGTGCCGATACTGTCCCACCTGCACAGCCCGCGCCGTGCCCCGGATCAGAGCGGCGGAGCTGCCCCAGGGACCAATCCTGCACAGTGTTTTACCTGCACGCTGCAATGTCTTGTGCGAATCAAGCCTTGAACCAGCTCCAAATTTCTTGTCATATCAACTCAAATTTTGGCAGCGGCTCAACCCACATCTTATCTCGAGCAGAGCTCCTTGGCAGCAGGCACCTCCCTGTTGTGTAATTTAATGATGTTATGGCTGGCTTGCAAACAGTAAAACAGAAAGGCCATGACGTTATCTTAATAGGATTTTGCTTGCTGAACTCCGAATGTCACTGGCACTGCTCCCCAGCGTAGCAGAGGGGATGCAAACCACCCCAGTGCCAGCAGCTTCTGCTGCTTGCAAACAGCATAAATTAAAATTCAAGGTTCAAGGCGTTTATCTCCTACAACCTCTTGCATCTGATCCCTGCTAAAACCCCACGCACCCCAAGTTAGCTGGCTGCTAACCCACTTTGGAAGTGGGAATTTGGTGGCAGCAGCATGGCTAGCGTATTTGTTTCCTTTCCCCATCAAATCTCAGCGGCACCCGTTGTTGATACACCGGATCGACATTGCAAGCAGCTGCTGAAACATCAGACTGCTAATTGCACAGATATCCTCCTCTCCTAGTGTCATATTTTAACGCACGTTTCAACTGCTTTAATGCATTCGAGCAACTTTAACACCCAGGCGCAGCGTGCCCCTGAAGGTTGCTGTTTGATAGCTTTCTGCTGTAAAACCGATTCGGTGAGTTGAGCTGGGCCAGCCGGCATACTAGATAAGATTACATTTTCCACGCATGAAAATAAAAGGTTGTAATAAATCCTTTGAAGGACTAAATCTGGGTGATTATAAAATGCATATTTTCCCTGCTTCCATTTTACCTCTTTATTAGGAGGAAGCGAGGGTGGTTTGTAAATAGCTGGGAATCCCCGCTTGGCAAGCGGCCCTGGGATTTGTTCAAAGTGGCCATTTGTTTTCTTGCGGTCTCTGATATACGCTGCCCCGCGCTCCTCCGGGAACTGCGGGAGAGGAGCTTGTAATGGCCTTTAATGGAATTAGGGGCCTTTATGGAGGTAGGCTCGGAGCAGCGTGTCTTTCACTGGGAAGCAGGGGAGGCATTGCAGATTCCTAAGCAGAAACATGTGGAAAACACAGTGAAAGCTGGAAGGCGAGGCTTGTAAGGGGAGGTAATAATTTGTTATTGAGCTGATAGGATTGGGAGGAAGGCAGACAAGCGTTTAGGAAAAAAAACCAAACACCTTCTTCAGGTTGCAAACAGCAGGTTTCAGGGGCACACATTTAACTTCTACCAGACCCCTCCTTCCCCCTGACCCCCCCCCAAAATAATCAGCTTAACCTCTTTCCTGGGTGACTACCAAAAGCTGTGGATCAGAGCATCTTCTCTCAGGATGGCTCTTACAAGGGACCTTGCAACTCTTGTACCACAGAAGTGCGAGGCAGCGCATTGGCAGGAGAGCAGTTTCCCCGGATGGGGTGAAGCGGAGCAGGGCAGTGCAAGGGGCTCTTCTGGCCCCACAGACCCCGTATCATTTTCCTTTTACTCTTCCCTACTTACACTTCTACCCTTGGGTCCCCGCTCCTTGTTCCACCCTCCTACCCAGCCACAGCCTGCTTTCCCACTCCTCTGCAGTCCTTGCTCCATGAAGAACCAGTTCCCGGCATCCAAGCCCACTGCGGCAGCTCCCATCACCCCGAGCTCCAAGCTTCCTTCCCGGCTTCCTTCACACCACGGCTCCCAGAGTAGGAGAGAACAGCCCGGGGCGTGCACGGGCTGGCCACCATCACCGATGCAACCAAGAAAAGCAAATGCATTTACATTTGTGGGGAGGAAGGAAATGTTTCTGCAGCCCTGCCTCCTCTGCCACAGCCCTCCTGTGCTGCTGAGCTTGGAAGTGCTTGGCACTTTTCCCCACCTTGTAAATAAGTGATTACTGTGATGAAAATAATTAAGCAACCTAGCCTTTTAAGTGACTAATAGAAGACAATAATTTATATGTGTGAGGTTTATGGAAGCGATAGAGCCCTTTTAGCAGTTCTCGCAGAGTAGTAACTTTTGGGGGGCGGGGAGTTGGTTGTTTTTTTTTTTTTTAAACATACCAGAGCATGGAAAATAATATAACGAAGCCTGAAGAACTGCTCCATCTCCCCCCCTGCACCCCAGGGTCGAGCTGCAGAGCAGGGACGCCCTGCCACGCTCCCCACCACTCTGCTGCTGAAGCTCACCTCCCACCAGCGCTTCCAGACACGTTCCCTGTCCCTCACGAGACCACTCACTCACCCTTTCACGATTTCGGTGGCCCAGAAAGCGCTGAGATACAGCGAAGCCTTGCCCCAACACGAAATCCAACGGCTCAGCTCCCACCGACCTGGAGAAAGCGCAGGAGTTCCAGGCTTTCCCCAGACCCTGCTTTTCCAGACCGAGGAATCACGCTACATCCAGGACTGCTGTGGTGGGTGACGAGGAAGGTGAGGACATGCTCATCTTCCTCCTAAAAGGAAGCTGGAAACCAATAATCCACTTGACAGTGCCTTTTAATCACTGTCTCCCTGGGCCGTATTTGAATGGATGTCCTAGAGGTGTGAGGCCTGCTAGAGCATTACCGAATTCCCAGGCAATCTGAACTCTCATGCACATTCATGCTAAGTTGTGTGTTTTTGTAAAAGCATTATCGTTCCTCTGAGCTTCGTGTCCTGCAGCATCCTGCAGAAGGCTAGCAGGAGGCAACTTAGACCCAGAACAATTTTCCTCCTGCTGCAAAAAGGCAGATTTCTGCTCCTCAGGGACACAGCACAGAGAAAGAAAAAAAAAAAACAAACCAGCCAAAAAACCCCAAGCCCAGACTGTAATCTACGAGGCCACATTTCACATCTGTTTTTGCAATGTTAACTTTTATAAAAGGACTGGGAATAACACAATCAATTTACTTTTCATTTTGGAGGGTTATAAATTTAAAAGCAAGGCTGGTGCACACTGGAGCTGGAACACTGAAACTTATTTTCAAAAAACCCAACCCTCTACTTACAGCAAATTTTGCTCCACTGAAAACAAAAGTGATTGTATATATTTTTAGGCAATACTGATTTTTGAAAGTTACCAGACTGATTAACTCCAGATGATCCCAAAAGAACCACAGAAAAGAACCCAAGTTTGGGAAAGGTCAGTCCTCCCTGCCGATGTTCCACAGACCCCAAACTTCTTGATCTATATTAACACCATAAATTAGACGTGTAACACTATTCCAGAAACGCCAACAGCTCTCCACGCTGCTGTTCTCATCCCTCTTGTTTGCAGGCTTCAGAAGATAATAAACGAGGCGAGATGTCAGCACATCTTCCCACTCCCTCAGCTCTCTTCATTAGAGAAAGGCTCCTGACGTGCCCTCGCAACGCCCGCTCTGATTTTGTGCTTGGGGGAGGCAGAGGACCAGGCAAGGATTCAATTAGTGGCCCACCTTCAGTTCGTTTTTCATAAGCCTCACTTAAAAGTCGAGGTCAGCGAGGCTGTGATGTGCTGTGACTACAGACGATCACGCTGCCCGAGAACCTCTAATTGCTTCCTTGTGCTAAGCCGTCCCGTCGCGGCCGGTGCCTCCTCCCTTTGCCTGGACGGGCAGAGACTGTCCCTTTTTCTTCTGGCCTCTGTGCTTCAGGATCTCCCCCACCACATCCAGGGCTCTTTGGCCAACATCTCCAAGAAATGCTACAGCAGCGACAGCTTCCACAACCCGACAGAAGCCCAACCAGCATATCACGGGAGGAGGCAGGTTGTAAGCATGTGGGCTGAACCCACAGCTCAGAAGGACTCAGGTGGGAAATTGCAAAGATCAAGCAGGAACAAGCACCAGCGACTGTGTTGGCAGGAGACCCGCTTTCATCCCGTGCCTCACAGCACCAAACATGAACACCCCAACCTCCCAGGCTCTCCTGGCACAGGCAAGGATACAGAAAAGGGCTGAAGACCAAAACCAGCCACGGTGGGACCAGAGAGGAATCCACCCACCCCTTGCCCTTCATGCTGGGAGAATCAAGACTGTCAGCCTGGAGAAGAGGACCAAGGACACATATCCCAAGTCTTCCCCCTGCTACAAGGAAAAATGAAAGCATAAAACAATAATAAAGAGATTAACAGAGATCTTGAGGGTGCGATGACAAAGGTTAGCTCAAAGGAAACACTTGTGGAAAGGAGGTTCTTCTTGACAGATGGATTCAATTTCAATGTGCAAGGAAATAGTCTTCTGGGATCAAGGCTGCTCCTGCGATAAAAAAAGTTTTCAGCTGAGCAACAAGGGGACATGATGCTAACATAATCTCTGCCTCCACTTTTATTAGCAGGAAGAAATAAAACACAGCTATGGCCACAAATAAGAAAAATAAATCAGAGGACAGACAGAAAGAAAGGAGGAGATATAAATACATATGAGAATTCAATTACTGACTGAGTAGACTACGGAACTGGATGTGACCAATGAGAAACAGCTAAAATGTTTATAGAGTAATGAAAGCAGCCTGAGCAACAAAGTGGAGAAACTTGAATTACTTGGGCAGGACACAAAACAGGATACTGAGGAGAGGAACATGGTGAAACAGAAATCGTAACTGGAATATAGACAACTGCAGTGTCCAACGCTGGGAGGGCTCTGGAAGGAGTTTTTGGAAGAAGCAGAGGCAAATGGAAAATGGGAAAAAATGCAGCATGAGTTTACCAAAGGTGCATTGTGCCAGAAAACCTGAGGACTGATGTTCCAGACAGAAGAAAAGCAGCAGATCTAATCCAGGCTGCCTTCAAGAACATATTCCCCACGCTGCCTGCCTGGGAGGTGCCTGCTGACAGGAGAGATCACGGGGCTGAGGGCAAGATTCGTGAGGTGGGCAAAGACCCAGGTGGAGGAGACGAAGCCCAAAGCATGCCACGAGCCCCTGCGGTAGCCAGCCAGCCTCATCAGCCAGCCTTTGGCTCTCTGTAGCTCAACCTGAATTTCCCCCAAGTCCCAAGTAACAGTTTGACTCTGAATCAGCGACCTGCTGTCCTGACGAAGGCATCCTATGAGGCTTCAGCACCCTATGGCATATCCTGCACCTACAGCAGTGAGCTGCTGACGGGAGATGGAACTGGGATGCTGGAGGTAAGGTTAACCATCAAGAGACCGCGGGAGGTACCAGTACACAAGGATGGGACAAGAAAGCAGATGAAAAATTGTACCGCTGGGAGGAGAGATGTTCTGGAAGCGTAGGAGCAGGGAAGACAAAGAACAAACTGGTTTAGGCTGATGTCTGATCAGGACAGGAAAGCAACAAACCAGGGTGGCTGCCTGGGGCAGCCAGAGACATCAGCACATCCATACCTGTTCATTTTTGGGAATGCCGGTCACGGCTGGCACATGCCTGTCTCTAGCCTCGGGAGCTACACGCAGGAGAAGAGCCAGGTACGTTTGCACCGGCTGTTTCAAAACACCTGGTGGATGAGTAAGACAGAGGAGATACTACACAAGAGGTACCTGTGCAACAGCACGTCCACGCAGGACCTGGCCCAGAGAGGTGCCAAGTACCCAGGTCCACAGCAGCCACCCCTCACCCGTGGGCAGCAGCCATGGGGGTGCCCAGACCTTGGAGGAAGCCTCCAAGCCAACCCTGGCAGCTCAGTGATGACCGAGCACCTCCCCACCGGTTCTCTGGAGATCTGGGATGAACGTGAGGGAGGTGGAGCCACTTTTGATCCCCTCCACAGAGGCATCAATGGCCAAGACCTCTGGTCATAACAAAGGGTAACAGTGCCAGCTGCCCCCAACGCCCGCAGCCCCGTGGAGGTGCTGGCAACCAGCAGCAAGCTGCTAGCAGATGGCAGAGATGCGGGGGGCACGGGGAGGAGGGGCCAGGAGATGCTGGTAGCTTTCGGAAGGGATGGCCACAGCCGAGCCGGTTCCCATCCAGGACGACAGCTTGCATATGGATAAACAACGAGATAATTACAACCTTTGAGGGGGGAGAAAAGCCCATGGCTGCAGTGTCCTTCTGCTGCCAGCTCCTGCAACCCATACGTCCTGCACGGCTCCCTTCGCAGCCTCGTCACGAGAAAATTACTCGCCATAAAAGCCCTGGCTAGAGCACTGCATTAGATACAGCTGTGAAACCATTTATCTATTGATAGACTCCTATTGTCAAGGACTGGGGTTTGGCTTTCGTATGAGCGAGTAATTTGGAAAAGGAAAAAAAAAAAGCCAACAAAAATGACAACCCAAAAAACATATCAACCAACAAACAAACAAATAAAGAAGGAGAGAGACAATACCCGACAGCTTGCAGGGTTTCCAGGCCTCTGCCAGCTGGGAAGCTAAGCGTATGAAATATGCATCGCACCAAACAAAGCAAACTGAAACGTTCAGCTCTGGAGAGCTGTAACCCTTTCCTGTGCGCCAGAGCCAGGCATGGGGAGAGTGAGATCCCCAGGCTGCCAAAAAGTTAAGGGCGAAAAAGACCAGGAGAAAAAGCATCCGGGGACGTGGATAAGGATTACTGAGCCTGCCTTTATAGAATCACAGAATGGTTTGGGTTGGAAGGGACCTGAAAGATCACCTGGTTCCAACCCCCTGCCACGGGCAGGGACACCTTCCGCCAGAGCCGGTTGCTCCAAGCCCCGTCCAGCCTGGCCTTGAGCACTGCCAGGGATGGGGCAGCCACAGTTCTCTGGGCAACCTGTTCTGTGCCTCACCACCCTCAGAGGGAAGAATTTCTTCCTTACATCCAATCTGAATCTACCCTCTTTCAGTTTAAGGCCATTACCCCTTGTCCCATCACTGCAGGACCTACTAAAAAGTCTGTTCCCATCTTTCTTACAAGCCCCCTTTAAGTACTGGCCGGCTGCTCTGAGGTCTCCCTGGAGTCTCCTCTTCTCCAGGCTGAACAACCCCAGCTCTCTCGGCCTGTCCTCATAGGAGAGGTGCTCCAGCTCTCGGATCATCTTCATGGCCCTCCTCTGGACTCGCTCCATCAGGTCCATGTCCTCCTTCTGTTGGGTGCCCCAGAGCTGAATGCAGTACTGCAGGGGGGGTCTCACCAGAGCAGAGTAGGGGCAGAATCCCCTCCCTCAAACTGCTGGTCACGCTGCTTTGGATGTAGCCCAGCATACAGCTGGCTTTCTGGGTTGCAAACACACATCGCTGGGTCATGTTGAGCTTCTCGTCAACCAACACCCCCAAGTCCTTCTTCGCAGGGCTGCTCTCAATCCACTCATTGCCCAGTCTCTAATCCCTGTGCTTGGGATTGCCCCGACCCATGTGCAGGACCTTGCATTTGGCCTTGTTGAACTTCATGAGGTTTGTACGGGCCCACCTCTCAAGCCTGTCAAGGTCCCTCTGAATGGCGTCCCTTCCCTCCAGCGTGTCAGACGGGCTCAACAGGCAGCTGCTTAAGGTAGGTTAAAAGTTTAGGAACTGCTTCGGACGCGAGTGGCTACAGGAGGAATAGCTGGGATGGCTCAAAGCAGGCAAAGCTGCTGCTGTCCCCTGACATCCACTGCCACACCTCCGCTCCCCAGGGATGTATGGGAGGAGAAGCACTTCTCCAAGCACCCAAAGGACAGCCTCTCTCCAGGGGACCACGTTCTGCATCACCACGCTCCTACGTGGGGAGGAGGGGGGTTGACACTGTGTCAGGTGCAGGCCTCATCTCACACCAGATTGCAAAGCATCCTCGGCTGGGAACGGACCATGCAGCGGTGGGATCTCATCAGGCTGGAGCACCTTGTTTTGGTGTTGGCGGTGACGATGCAGCTTCAGGCAGGGCACGGCCGAAAGCCCGATCACACGCGGCTCCAAGTCAGCTCAGGAAACCAGTTCACAGCCCAAGGTGCAGCGACAATTAGCAAGGAAGCAGCATGACAGCCAGCTAGAAAACCTGAGCAAACTGGATACAACGGAGCACAGAGCTCATGAGAGCTGCAAGGAAATCGGAGGGCTGGAGCACGTGCGTGAAAGGAATCCAACACTCTCATCAAGGGAAGGGAGAAAATGAAGGGAAGAACAGAGATCCAGCAAACTTTCAGCTAAGTAGATTATTGATCTTCAGGGTGTGCCAGAAACCAGCTTTGCAAATTACAGCAGTCCCCTGCTGCAAGCTCAGACACTTACCGGATGGCAAAGCAGAAACTCTCCCCACCTCCCCGCTCCTGCCACCCACACGCCTTCCTCTGCCACCGCCACGATGCCGCCGAGCTCCTGTTTGCATCTCGCTGTGGCAGGATGCACAAACATGTCCAAAGGGTGATGATGTGAAAAGGAAACAGCACAATGCCCCAGCATCTAATGGGAGAGACAGTGTTAGTGGGGAAGAAACAGTTCAGAGAAAGTCTGTTGTCCTCTGTTGTCAAGAGGGAGCAGAAGGCAGAAACCTCAGCCCGATGTGAGTGGGGAAGGCGGTGGCCTTGTGAGGCTCCGTACTGCTAAGCAAATAATTTCCTTGGCAAAGGCAGGTGCCCGTTCTGCTCTCGGTCAGGAAGGTTTCTGCACAGCAGAGCTGAGGTGTGAACGCCTTGCAGATTGCCCTGACAATGCGCCTAACCCCCGGCATGAAGATCACCTGCTGGCAGGAGCTGAGAGGCTGGTGAGAAGAGATGGCTTGGAGCCCAACTCCTCCCGGGATGCTCAGCATCCCACTAGATCTGCCCCACCGTGCTCATCCTTAGCCCTCTGTGCTGCCGGACACGGCCGCCCCATGGCACGGCTGCCCCACAGCATGGCCCCGCGTCCTCGCTGCGGTCAGGACTGGCTCCGGCTTGGCAGTTTCATTATTATCTGTGCAGCGGCACAGATGTGCACTTGCGCTTTCTGTATACAGAGAGGTCCCTGCCCTGAAAGTCATACAACCGAAGCAGACGGCAGGCACTCCCTGTGCCGGCCCGGCTGCCGCAAGGTGTTTATTTCCAGCAATCCATTACATGACATTTGGTAATTTTTCATAGTATCAGTGCCAAACTAGAGAGAAATGCCTGGAGCAGCGATGGGGCTGTGGATGCTCATATCAGAGCAGAGCAGGTGCTGGGAGGGCTGCGTGCCTCTTGCCACTGGTCCCACCACCACTGTCCTTCCACCAGGACCCCTCTGCCTTGACGGCTGCACCGCAGACCTTCTAGCCCTCGACCAACATGCTGGAAGCCTCAGAGCCCTCCTGCGAGGGAGGTGAGGAAGTATTTGTTTATCCCTTCTCATAAGAGGCAAGAAAAAGGCCATGCCAGGGTTGTCAGGGGGCACAGGCAGGGAGGGTCTTCTCATCCCAGGGACAGCCCTTCCACCGTGGGGGAGCTGATTTTAAACAAAGCCAGGCCTTTCTTTGACTGCTGGAGCATGATGAGCACTTGGACTGTCAGATCCTCCTTGTTTTAAATAAATTCCACTGATGTACTCTCTTCTGACATAAATTATTAACCAAGCATGATGCACACAGTGTGCCAGCAGCAGCATCCAGGGCAGGAACAGGCAGCAGGTGAGGCTTTCTGCCTGCGACTGCAGGTGTGAAGCAGTTAAATTACACCATCACTGGGAGAAGAAGTGTGTCACCACGGCTGCCACCTGCCCGCCAGGGTGGCCACGCAATAGAAAGTCACACTCCATACCCAGGCCACATAAAAACCAAACTCCTGGCATCTACACGCATCCATCTGTGCCAAGACACACTGAGAGTGGGGACCGTTTTTCCCACCTTGCCACAGCCCTTCTGACAGTCCCAGGGACAGAGGCTCTGCTCCTGGAAATGCTGTGGATGTCCTGGAGGTACCCATCCAGCCACAGTCCCCTAGGGTGACCCAAAGCAGATGGGACCATTTGTCTCCCTTCAGCCTGAAGAAACTCCCAGTTAAGCTGGGACAAGGGGCAAGGCGGGTGAGATGGGGACAGCTTTTCAGAAAGGGACCACCCATCAGCCAACACCCAGAGGTAAACCCTACCAGCTCCCCACACCCTCCCCAGCTGATGTCTTCAGAATTCACCAGAACATTCAAAAAAACCCAAGGGAGAGCATGACTGAAAACCAGCCACCAGCAAGGGGTGTGCGGCCAACGTCAGCGCTGGTGGGAGCTCCTGGGAGCACTTTGAGGTGTCGGTATGGACCTCAGGCACCTGTGCTGGGGGCTGAAGGGTGTATGTGAGAAATGGCTGGGATAAAAGGGCAATTCCTCTGCCCCAAATATAAACTCAAGCAGCCTGAAGCCAGAGAAAAGAGAAGAGTTATGTGAGGCTCAGCTCCCTGAAGACCTGGGGAGGGGTGGACTTCCAGCACCAGACACAAGTCATCTGGGCTCCCTTTCTTCTCCAGGCACTCAATACAACCAGAAGGAAGGGGAAGGAGTATTGAGCAGAAAAAAAAATCACGTATTTTTTCCTCTCATAATTCAGAAGAACAACGTCCACATTTCATGCTGGAAGTAGCTGCACTTTGGGGATTCTTGTGTCTGAGACCTAATTTGTAAAGCACCTAGGGATCCCTTAGGGTAAAAAAAGCATTATAGGATCATTATTAAAATGGACACGTAATTCATGTCTCAGTTCCACACCAGTGAGACAAAAAAGCCAAGATCTAACTCCAGGATGAGGGGACAAAACCATGAATCATAACACTCACCCAGTGAAGTGATAAAAATGGGACGCAGCTTCCTACGTGTTGAGTGCTGCACCAGGGAGACTGCTCCAGGTCTCCTGCTTTGCCCACTGCTCAAACACGCCACAGCAGTGACAGAGTAAAAAGCAGCAATTTTTTATTTTTTTTTTTAAATAAAAGTCACAATCCCTGGCCAGAGTGGTCCCTCTCAGCTCTCCCCTGGGCTCATTTTGCACATCTGGGGTGAAATCCAGCACTCCATTACAGCATCAGAATGAAACCTGCTGCAGCTTGACCACAACCCACACACACGGCTGCCCGTGGTCCCACCAGCTCCTCCAGCTGCCAGCACAAATAATCTAGAGAAAAAAAAATAAAAAAAGGCTTTCTCAAGCCTTTCACCAATACTTAGACCAGCAGCATCTCTGGCATACCCTGTCACAGACTAGGAAGCTCCTCTCGAACCCTTGGCATGTACATGGCTAGATGAGAAGCTATTTCCCCAGAGGATCAAGTGAAGCCACGTATTTCAGGTTGAATCTCATGCCTGCCTGTCTCCCACCCACACGACGCACACGACTGCTGGTGTAATTTCTCTTGCACGTACAGCATCTATCTACTCAGCTGAGCCCGTACATCACCTGGCTATCGATCTGCCGGAGGCGACATGACCTGCACCTGCAATGAGGGTGGAAAGGAGATGTGGCAGGAATGCAGACCCTGTTCAGCCGTTTCTGGGGGAGAGAAAGGGGCTGAGGCAGCAGGACACCCTGGACCTCGGGCTGGGGGCTGCTTCTGCAGCAGGGAACACGCAGCACCCCAACACAGGGGCAGCTCATGGAGAAAGGGGCCCAACGACTTCACTGTCAAGGATATCTGACTTCTGAGATACCAGAACCGCTGGTGCAGATATCACTTGGCAGTTGATGCTCGGCACGGAGCTGGATTTTCACGGAAACCTGACAGGTTTCCTCCTGCACCGTTTTGAAGTGAACGCGAGCCCCAAGGCCACCAGTTCCACTTCTCACTGCTACACCCCTGATCAATCCAGTGAAATAAACACAGACCCTATTTCTAGGGTGAGAAATCACTCGTCCTCTCCTCCAGACTGCAGATATTTAGTGACTCTTTAGATCAGAGTAGGGTCTATGTGAATTCCCTTCTATTTCTTGTTGTTACCTTCTACAGTAGCCTTCAACTTCTTGTCTTGGCTTTCAAAGGCCAGGCACTGCTTAACTCCTCACCTTCCTCTGGGGCATCAACAGCCTCAGCAGACACAGTATCATCTTCTTACACCGCAGCCCATAGCCCTCGTACCACAGCCTTCACCTCCCACGCAGGGCATGTTCTCACTCAGATGTTGTTCATCTGTGCAGCAAGGACAACACTTGTGCAGTCCATAAAGTACCATGGCTATAGTGATGCATAAAAAGAATACAAGAAAGAGAAAACTCTACATAGCACCACTGAGTTCCTGGGAGTAACAGCAGTGCCAAGCCTCAGTCCTTGGGGTTTCAAAGGGCTGGGAAGGACAGAACTTTTCATGAGACAAAGTGAAGCAGCAGAGAACACGGCTGAGCACTACCTGCGTGTTGTCTTCATCTCCCTGAGCATGGATGGTGTAGGAACGACCACCGTTCTTCAAAGTCTCAGTGGCAATGCGCACTTCCACCCCTGGAAGCGGGGTGCCCACAGAACCTACAACAGAAAGAAAAAGACTGAAACCAGTGGACGGCCTCTGGGAAACAACAAAATCAAGGATGCAAAAGAGCAGCTGCTCGTCTATCAACGGCATCTGCAGACTGTGCTGGCACTAAAGAACTTCCTAGCAGGGGGTTACCCTTCAGGAAGGCTTCGATCACATCGTATGTCTGCATGCAAATGTCACTGCGGTGCAATACACCGTTGTTCGCTGAGCGGGCAGGGTTGGAAATGCCTAGGAAAACAAATGTGTCTCCAGCCCTGAACAGTCTCTCTTGGCCAGTCTTTGAAGACATCAGCACAGCTTCGCAGCTCAGTAATGAAGCTGTCTTTTTATAAAAAAAAAAAAAAAAAAAAAGCACCATGAAACCTACAGAAAGATGTGAAAAGAAAGAGCACAATGATTACTACAGTGGCTCGCTGCTTCTCTATAGCCTGGACCTGACAGAGAAGGCAAAGGCTTAACAGTGTAAGAATTGCAAGGGATTATCTCAGTTTTATGAGACATCAATACACGGTATATAAAACATCATAGGAGAAAAGCAGAGATCAAAACCACACCACTCTTCCACAGGTTTCAATTTTCAAAGCCAGGGAGTCTGACACGGTGTCACGAACGACTGCTATTAAGCTCCAAGATGGTTCTGTGACCCAGAGCTCCCCAACCTGCAGCATTCCCACCCCTTGGTTTAGTCCATGCTCTTCTTGGTGAGCATCTGAAAGCACAGAAAAAAAGGCAGCTTTGTTCCTGCGACCTCTGTCTGATGGGGGGCTCCAGGCTCAGCAGCAACCAGGAGTCGTGGGCATCTGCTGGCTCAGCAGGTTTCGCTCTGCATCTCAACAGCACGAGACAGCTTTCATTGCAAGACGACGCCTGCGACTTTCATCCCCTGCGAGTGGGAAGAGGGACGTCAACACAGAGCAACCTGTGGCTCAGGAGGACTGGACAGGTCTGAGCTTAAATCAGTACATGCACACTTTATTTTAAGAGATGATCAATTTTTCCCCTGGAGACCCTCCAGTTGGTGATGCTTTCTAGCTCTGCTATGATCAGCTTGACATTGGAAAGTCCTTAGAGCAGGGTGTGCAGGACCTGGAGCTCAGTGCCGTCTTCCCCTTGTCATCTAAATGTCAGGCACTTGGGTTCGAGTGGCATTTTTCCTATCCTGGTCTCATTCTCTTGTTCAAGCCCTGGAGATCTGGTATCTGTGACATCATGATTTTGTTTGCTACATTGGTCAGTTGCCATGGAAATAGATATGTCGTCGTAGCCCAGATTTATGGCATCCCTGCAGGATCAGCTAAGAGCAGATGGGCTATGAGGGAGTGAGATTTTATTGCAGCGAAACTACCCGAACAATCAGCAAATCTGGCAAGAAATAAACAGAAAGCGACGTGGCAGTTCTGTGATGTGTGTCTGTTCAGCTTGAAATTGCCTTCGGCATTCAGGTCAGCCAACACGCAGCCAGGTCCTTCTCTTACCGCCAGCGTCGCTTGGGCTGCTCTCATCTCATGGCCAGACACTGCCAGGAGTCAGAGACAGGACTGCAGTAGGGTACGGATGGAGAAGCATGTGCCAGCAGAAGTCACCAGGAGAAGTGCCTGGAGGTGTCGTGTAGAGGTATTTATGTATTTTAAACAGTCTGGTACTTGCCATGGTAGACTCCAGGAGGACTCAAATCAAATAACAAGTCATGGAAAAAAACCTAAACGTTTGCATGCCAAGCTTGCTGAAGCCAAATTCTAGACTTCTATGGGAACATTTTCTCCAGCGTGAAAAACGCCTTGTGCGGACAGCCTCCAACCTGCCTGTGAGACATGGCAAGGGACAGCAGGCAGACACTGCAAAGGCAGTCTTGCAAAGCTCTTGGAGGGAGCAGTAACCGGTGCAATGAACTGCTACAGGCTCTCACGGGCTTGCCGTCTCTGGAAGCTTTCAAATCAAGATCAGATGGATGTCTTCCTGGAAGATGCTTCTTCCCTGTATGCAAGCTACTGACCTCAATGCAGAAATGTCATTGACTGATTCAGGGGCAGTAGGACTCAATGATTAGTGCTCACTTCTAGTCTCAGTCCTTGAGAATGAAATACCAAAGATCAGCACAGCGCTGTCAAACAAATCTGAAGACACAGAGAAGGCAACGTGTCCCAGACACAGTGTTTCAGATCCAGTCACAAATACAATTCCATCAATTTCTTTCCTACCCAGCTAAAATAAAACCAATGTGTAAAATAAATCCCTCGTGGAGAGCTGTTTGCTTATATTCGGTCTGGAAAAGGCTTTCTGGTATTTAGGAAAAATCACAAACTTGGAAATCAACATCTGTAAAGGCTGAAAATGCTCATTATGTTGATTAGAGCTGCACGAACCTGACAGTATTAATAAAATTTGTGCAAAACCAATGACTAGAGCTTCTTAGGCCCATCTGCTGTGTCAAGATACACACCGTGCTGACTCCAACAGGTCAGCAGAAGGTTGAGCCCCTTCCCAATGGAACGGCACCGGAGGTCCTGGCTTCACCAAGACCGCAACCGAGGGTGATCAGAAAGGGGTCGACACTCTGCACTGGCTTCTTTTTGTCCCCAGCCAGAACCCCGAGGGGAAACTGGGGAGAAATCCCTGCTCCTTCCCCTCTCGCTCCCTCCCAGCTCTCTCCAATTTGCAGGCTCCTGAATGTTAAGAAATGCTGGCAAGATGCCCATGGTGTCAGCTCAGCCGGCATCAGCCAGGCTGTAGTCAGGAAGGAGTGACACTATTATTCTTTCACCAGTTCTCCTCTGTTTAAAAAAGTTGTCAGCTCTTCCCAGATAAATTTAATTGGCCCTGCGGTCTGTGTCCTTCGGTATCTGGGGACCTCAATGCTGTTATGTGCGGTGGTGTCCTGGGAGAATTGAAACAGGCCAACGATAAGGCACTCAACGATCTCACTGTCAACAATACACGGAGTCCCCGCTGTAGGAGCTATTAGCTGCCTCTGATCTAAACCTCCAATTAAAGTGGTGATTAGGCCCAGTGAGGCATTCTCTGTCCATGAATTATTCATCTCCCTTCACAGTAACAGCACCGGGGGGGATTAGAATGAGAGCTGGTGAAAACAGAGGCATTTTAAGCAGGGTTTTAACCATATACAAGCAAACATTTATCTTTCAAATCTTTCATCTTTTCTTCTTCTGGAAATTAAAGCCCCCACCCCTCCCTGCCCCATCAGACCTGTGCTGGGCGTAGAGAGCAGTGTCACACTGCCAGCGTGCGACACAGGCAGGCTCCGAGGACTCGACCCTTCCCTGGCCACACCAAGTGGATGGAAGTGGGCAAGGGAAGGAAGCCCCAGGACCTCTCCTCAGAGGCTCATGAAGCAGTAGAGAAGGACGCATGCTGCTTTCACTCCAGGAGAAATCCCCTGGCAAGTGTGAGGATCCCTGGACCTATACCCACAGGGTAAAGTATCACTCTTACAGTGCTCCTTTTTCAAAATGAAGCTAGTAATCGCTTTGGCCAGCGTGCAAGTCTGTGGCCACCACTGCCTGTACCTCTAACACCAGTGTACCTGTACACCAGAGCTGTACCTCTAACACCAGTGCCGTCCGAGGTCTTTTCTCTGGATACTTCACTCCTCCTGCCCAGGCTCTGTTCCCAGCCCATCACTGCATTTGACTCTCGGTTGATTCTCTCGCACTGGATGCCCTGTGGTATCTGGTGACCTTACATCCCAGCCTCTAATGGGGTACTATATCAAAAGCTTTTTCACAGCTCCAGTAAATTATGCCTCAGCTTCACCCATCTGCTTCCCAACTGACACTTCCTGAAATAAATTAATCAAGCCTATTCAATCATAGCCTTCTTTCTGTAAGGTCTCTCGCTGATCCACATCTTTGTGAGATGCTTCTCTCCCCTCTTGGGGCTGCAGCGAGCCCCTGGACAGTGGCTGGAGTGACAGTCAGCCAGCCTTTATCCCCAGCCCCTCTGCTTGTAGCTGCACGAGAGGATTTGTCCCCGGCACCCTCAGGGACCCTACCCCAGCTCTGCTCAGGAGCACGGCCACCCAGATCTGGAGTAGGAGCTGCCCTTCTGCGTGCCGACGTCTGTCTTGCCCATGTTACCTTCAGTCTTATTTTCTTTCTCCTTTTGTCTCCTGGGAAATTTCTAGTGCCTCCACCCATTTCCCCTCCTGAAGATGAAGGAAAAGCAAACATAACCAGGCCACAGGGACATTCAAATGATCTCTGCACCATCACCCTGCGGCGTGAGGCTCAGAGACAACTCGAGCTCGTGCAGGTGGGAATCTCGTTTCCCTGCCTGCTTCCCTCTCCTGCCTGCAGGGATGGGGCTTCTGGAAGAAGGGAAGACTGGCTAAGCTGGGCTGGAGGAACGACAGTTACCCTGCAAAAGTAAACTAGTTTGTGTTTCACACTGTCCCTGAGCTGTCGTCAAGCTGAGGAGCCACTGCAGGGGAGCTGTGGCTTCTCCTCTCCCTGGGCAATCCCTGCAGGGGCACAGCTACTCCATCCCATGGGATTGGAGTGCTGTGGGAAGCCACCATGCCCAGGACAGACCCCCTTGGGTAACGTCGGTCCCCCAAGACACCGGAGACCAAGATGATGCATACAGTGCCATGCATGCACAGACAGCATGTGGGGAGGAGAAGGTGGCGTAGTGGTGGGCTGGGTTGCTCAGCAGACAGATGGCCATGTTTTTAGCCAAAGGGGGGGTGGGGGCATTTTATATTTTTCATGTTTCAGATCGATTTATTTCTAGGTTCCATGAAGTACAAATACTGAGAGCAGTCACAAAGTGTACCTAAGAGAAGTGAGAGAAGACAAGGAGAGAACAGAACCAGAGTGTACAACGAGGTGTGACAATTTTAATTCCTGAAGAGTCAAGAAACTCACACTAAAATAAGAGTAAGCAGATATCCTATTTTAAATGTTCAGTACCGATCAGTTGGACATGAACTGCTGCGTGGGGAATCCTGTGTCAACACTACACATGAATACAATTTCACAGAGCAGGAGCTGAAGACGCAGTCCCATCACAGCACTTGAACGAAGACTTTGGACATAATAAAGCATCAATATGGACTCTGCCTCCTGGACAGAACCAGCCTGGCTGGTCAGGTCAGCGTGCACCACTGTGAGCTCTGCACAGATGGCTTTGCCAATCCACCATAGCCAGTAATCCCAGGGAAACCCACCAGCCACTTCCCACATACCCATGCCCCCTTCCTGCCTTCCCAAGGCCAATTCCGCTGCCAGCATCATTGTTCCTACCACAGCCTGCTCCTCAATCATGACAAACGGTGATTAGATGTATATTCTCTATGATGAGAAAACCCAAGAACACTTCACAGCCAAATGCCTCCAAACAGCATGCATCCTCTAGAGGCTCCTACCTGGGACACGGACTCCATGCAAAGGGTTAGAAAGCGCCATCCCAATCTCAGTCATCCCATACCTCTCCAGCAGCGTGTGCCCAGTGATGCTCTTCCACTTCTCCAGGACAGGCACAGGCAGGGCTGCTGAGCCTGATACCATTAACCTGTACAAGGAAACCCCATTTAAGAAAGTATCCAAGATCACCTTTGCTCCAGGGAATCTGTAGTCTGACACAGGGTTACAGAAAAAACCCTGCACAAAACCTTAAGCCAGAAGCCCCTAAAGCCTTTTAAGGGCTTATAGAAGATTCTCTGTCTGATATGGGTTTTAAATTAAGATGGGACAGCCTCCTAAAAGAGACACTGCACTACGAACGTGGGTTGCAGGACAAAGTCCTTAGTCTTGTGTTATGTAGGGTGACACATATAACGAGCATGCAGACCCCTTCTGGCTTTACCATTCAAGAGTGGCTCATGATTAAATAACGTCACCCTGGTTCTTGTCAAACAGACACTAAAGCACAACAACCAGCACTGCAAAGAGATGATCCTAAAAAGAAACCTCGGCAGATCCCCTGTGGGCACAGCTAGCCACCAGCAGCCCCTGCCCAGAGGGGCATTGCTCACCTACCTGATGTTCTCCTGGCAAAAGGCACGCACGAAATCCTGGACTTGCGGTTGAGATAAATGCTTGTCGTAATACTCTATCAGCTTGGCATAGATCGTGGGCACTGCCATGAAGACACTGATGCGGGGAGCTTGGGAGCTTAGGAACTTCTTCCAAACCTAGAAAGGAAGGGAACATGCATGGATAAAAATACACCTCAGTGTAAAGTGGAGAGGGAAGTGACTGTCAGCACTGTCCATGCTAACTCCTCAACACCTTTGAAGAGGTTCACAAGCGAGGGCTCTGCAAATGCCTCCCAGGGCAGTGAGCCCCAGCACGGCTCCATCGTACAGTGCAAGGGGCAAATGAGGTACAGGAGTGCAACAGGCTTGAACTAAACAAAGCCACCCCGGGCTGGTCACAAACAGTCAAACCTCTGCTATCTAAGACTTCTGGAAAGTGCAAAGAACTGGAAGCTTCATGTGTGCACCTCATCCATGTCCAGAACAATGGCTCCCAACCCTCGTCATGCCCTCACCGCCCAAAGCACAATATTGAACCTTCTCATTCTACCAGTGGATCACCCACCTGCTTCCACTCTCAATAAGCACAAGATGATGGAAATGGCATTTTTAGTACCATCAAGTTACAGCCAAGAATTTGCTCTTGAAGACGTAAGCTTGTGGCAGAATCAGTTAATTCCCTTATCATGTACAACTCTTCAGAGGCTACACAAAGCCACCAGCTTTTCAAAGCACGAGAGTCTTCTTTGCAAAGACACTAAGCCACATCTGAAGAACTTGATACCCAGGTAGGAGCCCACAGACTTGAACCTTTGAGGGAGAAATGCTTTTAAGATGGATGGCAGGGCTGGGAAGAGAGATATCATGCACTTGAACTGGGAGTGAGACTCCGCTGCAATGGAAATGGTCATCTTCTGCTGAGCAGGCACATGGAGACGGGCCCCCAGAGAGTTCAGATCAGCCATCAGAAACCACAGGTAAAAGCTGTAGGTAGCCAGGAGGGCCACTACACCAAACCCGCTCTTCCCAAGAGGAACCGTCCCTGTGGGACAGAAGTTCTTCAGCTGCGACTCCTGCTAATATGTGGCAACTAACAAATGGGGGCAAATTCCAGGAGCCAGCTCTGCTGGGGGTGGATGAAGACTAAGCAACCCCAAGCTGCTGCTCTGGCTGAGCAGCCCCTCCTGGGAGCAGCTAGCAATGGGAAGGAGCCATAAATATTGCAACCGGGCCCATTCCTTCCACACCTCACCACTCTTCCCCCTAGATAAGCTCTTCCCAAGACAGGAACGATCTGAAGTCATCAATAAATTAAAGGCTACGGTGACGGCCGCCTCTTTCCTTTCGCTTCGGTCCCTGCCCCGTTGTTGACAAATGTATTTCCTAACAGCTCCTGACAACGCGGGCTGCCTCTCCCCTCCCTGCCCGCGCACGCTCAGCTGCACACAGGCGCGTGCAGCGGCGAGAAAAAGCAGGAATTGATTGAAGGTGAACAAGTGATTCTCCTTCATGCTGTCACTCTGCCCCCTTCCCCTCCGTCCCGCTCGCTCGGGCTCCATTTCATTACTTTCTACTCTGCTGCGCCGGCACCACCTCCCCCCCCCCGTCCCGTCTCTCACTCCACTGCTTCAGAACAATCAGCTCCTAAAAAAAATAAAACAAACCACTGCCGCCATGGTGTTATTCTTAATAGAGCAGGACACATCCAACAAAGGCACTGTCCCACCAGACAGAGGGATTTTATGCTGCCTCCCAGCCCAGAGATGGTCCTCGATGGGGCGAGACAAATGCACAAGGTGGAAACCCCCCCGGACATCTCTGGAGCTGGGACATGAGCCCTGCAAGATCCCCTCAGCATCAGGGAAAGCAGAGGAGGAACATCACTTGCCCAGACTGATGGGTGACATGCCCAGAGAGGGAACATCACACTCCCTTGCAGAAACCCCACTTACCAGCATGATCCCCTAAAACAAGCTGGAACAGACAAAACTGCATTTAGAAGGATCTAGCCCCTGCCTGCTCCTCCCAGTCTCTTTCCGCAAAGATCTTTTTCTCTTCAACCCCCCAATATCTTTCTCATTCGAGGCAGCAGGATGGAGAAGGACCTCTCCAAAGCCAGGGGCTGAATGCACGGACCTGCTCTCTTCAGCCTGGTGCTCCCAAGAGCCATTGCCTTGGGCAGGGAGAGATGCGTGATGGAAAGCAGGGATCAGGACTGTGCCGAAAGATTTGAAGGGAGACAGATGCTTGGGGCTGTTAGATCCTTTCTTTTTGATTATTTTTTTTTTTTTTGCTTTCACAAGTCCAGAGCAGCTGTGGGGAGCACAGGCAGACTTCCAGTCTGGCCATGCGGCAGAGTTACTTTCACATGGATTTGGATTTGAAAAAAAAAAAACCCCAAATCATTACTCCAAACCACAGTAGATCTCTCTCGCACCCCAGAGTCCCCTTTCCTCGCACGCCTGCTCCACTCCTGCCCTACGCAAAATCTTCCCTACCACCACTCCAACCACAGAAGCAGCTTTTTCAGTGTCAGTCCAACTCGCCCCAGCAACAGCCCCTTCCTGAAGATAAGCAGCTGCCTTTGGATTTGTGCCACCAGCTGCTGGGGTGATCTGCTGACAGCCAAACATCTCCACCTGCTCTGCTCCTGCTCAGCCAAATCTGGATCCTACCCATGTGTTTTGATGGTCCTAAGCACGGAGCCATAGTACAAAGCTGGCAGCCCCAAGCCCTCCGCAGACCCCGAGCTGTCTGGAGAGCTTGTCGCTGCCCAGCCAGCTGTAACAGCTATTTCTGGTTTATAACTATAACTTCATGGTTTGAGAGAAGGATCTGGGAAAGTCTCGTTACCTGGGACTAATCAATCAATCCCGGGGCTTGGACAGGCTCGTAGCAAGAGGCCAGCTTGCCCTTCCAGCGCACGGCATCCTCCCACACCGTCAGGTTTAGAGCAGCACAATCAATCTCCTCTTCTGTTATCCCATGTGTCACCATCATCACATCAATTACCTGCGGACAGGGTATTGGCAGCCCATCACTCCATTTTGTTTTGCTCACCTGATACCTCAGGACTCCAAGTGCTTTTAAAAAGCCATGGATTCCAGAGGCAAACATGACACTGTGTGCCAGGGCTGCCAAACTTTGCACCGAGTGCGCACCAGACACAAGGGAAGCAGCAGTCTTCTGATGGAATACTTTCAGGAGATGGACCAAGATTCCTTTTAAGATAAATGAGGGCTAGAAACAAGAAGTTTCTAACTGCAGGAAAGCAAGAGTGGGAACAGTTTCCTACCAGCAATAACAGCAGCAAAAGCCCACGGCAGGCTTACAGGACAGGGCTGCCTGAGCCAGCAAAGAAGTGGGAGAGCTTCTGTTCCCAAGAGCCTTCCCGTCAGTCTGACATTCCTGATTTTCTTCCCCTCCCACTGCACAAAATCATATCTGGACAATTCCATGGGCTGGCCAGGGGGGATTTTGCCATCAGTAAATGAAAAAAAAAAAAAAAAAGAAAATAAGGAAAGGAAAAAATTACACCAGTGGGTACAAAACAACAGACACAGCTGTAAGATTTTTCCCACGTATTTCTTCCAGCACACAGATGGCATGATGGTGAATGAGGACAGAGGGACATGCAAGCTGCTCCAAGAGATGGTCATTCCATACAGCAGCCTTCCCAACCAGCCTCCGTATCTGCTAAGATCACCTGAAGCAAGAGATGCAAGCACAGAGGAGAAAAGGCAATAACTTTTTTTCCTTTACAGAAGCCTCACCTTCAGAGGGAGATGTGCAATGCTGTAAACTAGACAGAAAACACCAAATCTACCAACATCTGGGCATCTTCTAATGCAAAAAAAAAAAAAAAAAAGGTGGAAACAACCATTTATATGCTGAACTTTGCAAGACTTTGCCCAGTACAGGACTGCCAAAACCAACCAGAAGAGATGCAGGCAAAATTGCCTAAAAGCTGAAAAGGAAGAGAATATCAGCATGGATTTTCCCATCAGATCGCAAACGGATAATAGACAGCCCATGCTGCTGCCTCTATTGACAGATACTACAGCTCCTCTCTTCTATAAAATTATTGTATCATTTTCAGTTGTTATTGAATTTTTTTAAACCTTTTCAAAAGTAACAATACCCCTAATGCAAGGCTAAATCATCCCTTTACTTCCCTTTTGATCAGGCAGATGGGTTTGTGTTTTGCATCGATCGCTGCCATGCGGGCAGCACTGCCGGCGAGGAAAAGGGCGCCTGCAATTTTCAGAGCATCTGCAAGAGCAACAGGCAGCAAAGCGGCTGCAGCCAAGCCTGATCCTCATTTGGCAAGACCCTGTGCCGAACGCCAAGGACACAAAGCTCCCAGAACTCTACAGTATCACCAAAGGGATGGCAGGACCACACACCCATGTCTGACGCCAGTTTATCCCCGACAGAGGCAGACGGGCACAACGCGAGATGGGAGAGACTCGGGGAGAGCTCTGCTCTCTACTAAGGACCAAGCCACGATGGTTCGTGAGCAATATGCAGAGATAAACATTCTTCTCTTCAAAGGGAAACTGGGCCCTTGGTGGCTTCGTCTCGTGTTTGTTATAACCCCAAACTGTTTGTGCTCTGCATGACTCTGGTTTTAATCATTTATTCATCAGTGCAGTCTGATGGCCCCTCTGCATTCCAGGCTGAAGCTTTTAAACCCTTCCTATGCTTTAGGCATACTGAAAGGAGCAAGTGCTTTCCCTGGGACCTGGTAATATAAGTAAATATGACAGGCTCTGGTTCCATTTTTTATATTTCCCCACACACATCAAAAGACATTACTCCGTAACAGATGCTGAGGACAGACGGCAGATCTGGGGAGACGGGAAGAAAAACTCTAACTTTTTAAAGCCAGGTCTGTGAGAAGTGATCAAACATAATCCATTCACTAGTGACCTGCTCCTCCCTCCACCGACTCCTCTTTGAGTCTGAAATAAAATTACTCCTCTGAAGCCTCCCATTAACGGATAAAAAGACAATTGCCTTTCTCCAGCTGAAACTGGATCGGAGACACAATCCCCAGCATGCTATGAGCAGTGTCTTAGCCATGCTTGGTTATTGGAGATCAGACTCCTCTGCTTGGATTTGCCTTTTTTTTTTTTTTTTTTTCTTTAAAATAAACTAAAAGAGCTGCCCAGAGTGATGTTTGCAGAAGCGACAGATCAAGGGGAGAGGCTCACTGCGGTGCACACTTCTCCTTCCCGGAGGCAACCATGACTGCCGAGCCATAGATCTCCTCGCGCAGCCCAGCGAAGGTATAAAGCATCAGCACCCAGCCTCAGCCCAGCCTGGTTCATACAGATAACAGCAGCAAGGACAAACAGTTTGCTCGCAGATGTAGCACAGGCTGCTGGTCTTCACGAGGAAGTCAGGGGTATAACCATACGATGCAGCAGTGACCCCGGAGCAACACCTCACATACAAGCTCGACAAGCATCAGGTCTGTGGCAGCTTCCCACCACGGGAAAAAGCTGCCATGGGTGACAGCACGCTCACAGCATGTCGGGGGAATTAGTCCCGAATCACACGCTAGCTTTGGGCACTCATCATTGCCACCAGGCCAAATGCCTAGAAAGAAGGGTCCAAATAAAATTAATGATTTTGATGGCTTTGTGTGTGACATTGTAAAACCGGGTATGATTTTTAGAGGGCTTGATCCTCGGAGGCACCTTAAGTCAGACGTGCAGTAACACAGGCACCAAAACAACAGCTCCTTTTGGAACTTAAGGGCAGTAAATCTGCATCTTGGCATATTTATCATGGAAGCAGTTGCAGGCTACAGACAGCACTGTCATTCTGCAGGCAGCACGCCACAGCTCGAAACCTGCCCAGCAGAGCCAAGCGGGCAGTGCATGCCACAACTAGGTCACACCGAGTTGAGATTTCTATAAGCTTCGCCCATCACTCAGAGTGAGTTTTCTCCTTCGTGTTTTTGAATACTTCCCCACCTTCCCACTCTGCACTTAAGGCTGAAAGACCTCCTGGGAACCAATCTCACATTTATCAATGTGAAGAGCTGACAGGGAGCCTTTTGCTGTTAGAGTATCTTTCCCTTAAGGAGAGATCAGAGGTGGTCCAAGGCAAAGACAAGCTGTTGTTCAAACTCAGGGTGGATCCACTTCTGCCAAAAACCTCAGCACAGGATCCTGCAAAGCAGACACTGACCTCACAGCTCGTTCCAAAAGATTCCTGTCCGCAGGGTGCCCAGCGCAGCCGGGTCCCAGTCCAAAACAGGGTCATCAACATGTGACTGTCATGGCAAGAGCATCAGCACAGATGGACGCATGGCTTCCCCTGGGTCTCTCTCTCCAGACTCGCTGACATTTCCATCGAGTAACAGTCACACCACAGGGTGTGCTCAGCCTTAGCAGCCATCACTGAATCGATGCAGGGAAGGGAGATGGAGAGAGGGAGTCACTGGGGAACGGATGCTCTAGTGTCTGTTTGGCACACAGCCTGATGCTCCAGAAGCGTTCAAAAAGCACTTGGTCATGGGCTTTCTCCAATGCCCAGTAAGGAGAAGGCTCACCTTGCACTCCTTCCTTAAGCAGAGGCATTAATCGCTTCTCCTCTGGCCACCAATTTACACAAAAACTGTACAAATCCAGCACCTTTAAAATTTCTACTCCTGCATAAGCAAAAAAAAAAAAAAAGGCAGGCATTTCAAACAGGCTCAGAAGCAGCTGAGAAATGCTGGCTGCCTGCAAACGGGAACAGTGCAGCTGGAGAAGTAAACTTAGCTTGGAAGCAAGTTATGATGGGAGGATCGTATAGGGATGCTTAGGCTGCAGCTTGCTCTGGCTCCAAAGGAGGTTTCTGCTCTCCCAGTCCTCACCCTTGGAAAAAAATAAACAAAACAAAAAAAAAAACCCAACATCATAGCCACTCTTGTCCCACACAGCTGCTGGGAGGAATGCAGTTTAAGGCTCACTGCTGTTCTCCTGCCTGCTCCAAGTCCACATGCTCATAGCAGTGCTGAAACACCCCCCCCTGCAGTCAGCGCTGTTGATCCCAAGCACCAGAAGCACAGGCAGGAGCACTGGGTGCCAGACCCCTGGTCTCCGGGCAGGAGCGCAGGCAGCAGCCCGAGAAGGGCTCTGTGGAGACACACTGCACCCCAAGGAGTACACACACCAGAGGACTTAGCACATCATGTACAAGTGGACTGTAACGCTGGAAATTAAGGGCCCATTTATAAGCCCTTTATTAATAAGTGATTAATAGATGCAGCCATATTTTTTAATAACTTACAATAAAAAGATGCTACAAAAAGCTTAAGCAAGACAGTCTTAACAGATGGTGCTATAAAGTGAATTATAACATGTACAGTAGCTAGTGCAAAGTAATGGATGTCCTCATTTAATAAAAAGAATCTGATTTTATGCAGCAACTTTCACGCTTGAGGCATCTCAATACACTTTAATGAGCCCTTGTGGCCTCAGCAATAGCTTGCATGCAGCCACAGACATCAGATGCTGTTTTAGTAAGAGAGTGGATGTTGGTCAGGACACTGGGGTTACTCCACAGTCTTGATTTTTAACCTTTCCTTGGACAGTTACCAAAAACAGACAGAAGGGTCTGAAAGATGCCACCTCCTCACACTGCACTGCAGGGAACAACAAGCAAGCCTTGGTCTGGGGCTTGAAACATCTTCTAACTAAGAAAAAAAGAACATTATTAACACCACCAAAACCAGACTGGCATCTGTATCCACGACTAGAAGGCACGCCACAAATTATGTAATTTAATAAACACTGTAATAATAAAGTATTTATTTTGTATAATGAAGTGTTAGTGATTAGAAACCAAACACACATTGGGCATGCTGCTGCGGTTTCTCTTGAACCTTTGCCAGTATCACTCAAGGCTAAATATGTCTGCAGCAGGTTGAGAGTAAGTTCCTAGCCTTGTTTTGATCAGCCTGTCAAGTGTTTTAGCTGCCATTCGAGTTTCTTTATATCACACTATAATTGGCTGCTTTCTCAAGGTGCAGCAAAGGAAAAAAAGCACATAGCAAAACTCGGGCTCCTTTTGCAAAATCCTCCACTGAAACTCCGCTGCTTTTCTGAAAGCTGATTTCAGTAGCAAAGGGCATTTTGTAAACAGCTGGTGAAAATAGACTGGAACTGAAAGGCAGCTTGCATTAAACTCCACAAGAAAGCCTTATTTACCCTCATGTGCTTTCTTTGTAGTGTCGATCAAACCACTTTCAGCTCCCAGGGGAGGCCCTCGGAAAAATAAAGGGAATAAAAAAACTAGAAAAGCAAATGACGTCCTTCAGAGCCCGAATGCACCTGAGAGCCCTCGGAACGGCACTTGCTGCGGCAGGCACGCTTGCCACGCCGACCTCCCTGCCCAAGTTCAACCTCCAGGGTCAAGCAGACGCCCTCCAGCACTGTCCCCGCTTGCCCTTGGTTGTCAAATCTGGGGGAGAGCTTTGATCAGAGAAGGCAGGCGGGGTGTCCAGCTCCCCCGCACCTGAACCCATCCTTCAACGTCAGCTCATTGATTTGCAGATGTCGGGAGAGAGCAGAGAAAAACACAAGGGTATAGGAGACAATCAATCACCGGTGGCACAGGACGTGGAGAAACGCGCCCTCCAGAGGGCTTGGCTTTGCTTCCAGGCTACCAGCGTGCTCTTCTGCCACCTCACCAGGGCTGGCCACACTCCGAGCTCCAGCTTTGGTGGGGAACACATCCCTACTGCACCCTGAGCTTTTGGGGTGACACCCTAGAGACAGAGGAAGACACTTTGGCACAGACCATCGAGGTGAGAGCGTCGGCTACAGCTGCCAGAGAACCTTCCTGCCACCTTCTACCACAGCATCCTACCTATTTACCTTGGAAATGAAATGCAGTGCTGCCCCTCCAGGATTCTGGGGCTGTTTCCCCACCAAAACATCAGGGCACAGGCAGCAACTGGATGTTCAGGTGTCAGGGCCATCTTGAAGCAAGAAAGGAAGCGTGCATTTTCTGTGGTTGCTTCTGTAAGAAGCAGAAATAAGCAACGAAGAATCACATGGTCCTGCAGCCGCTCGTATCCGAGCCCAAGCTCACCCTCGCCTGACAACAGCACAGTCAAAGGCTTCTGGGTGTATCCCACACCTTTGCACTTTGTCTTTTCAGTGTGACAAGGCCACCCAGCATATGAATAAACAGGTAAAACAGCCTGTTTATTTACAAAGCACAGATTTGACAGGCTCTTTGCACTTTCCCAGGGAGTTCTGTACGGACAACACTTGCTTCCTTTCTGCTATGAGGTGGCAGCAGCACCTGAAAATCCAGTTGCTCCCTTAACAGTGACACTGCAGACTCCAACATCTCTCTCACACCACCCACAACACTGGGAGACACAAATGACTCGTGCTGGATCCCAGGGGCCGGTAACTGTAGAAACTGTTCTGTTCAAGCCTTTCTGTTGGTTGCCCTGTTTCTAGTCCCTTTTCTTCTTCTCTTTAGGTCAGCTGCCTGCCACCACAGCAAGCAACAAGAGAAGCAGAGCACTGGGACTGGTGTTTCCTGTCTTGAGCGAGAAAACAACATTATAAGCATGTCTCTACCGCAATCAAGTAAGGTCTCCCTCCTGCCACCTTTCCTGCAAGGCTGCAGGAAGGTCTCGATTTGCAAACTCTCTCTCATACCGCTGAGTCTAAACCAACAGATCTGTTAACACTTGTTTCTCCACAGAGGAAGAGCCATGTTTCCATGCAAGTGATGAGTACCAGTATCTCTATTACATGGGCTACAAGAAACTCTAAGGTCTGCGTTCTGTCATGTAATGTAATACAAAGCACCAAGGACATAGGATCAGAAGGGAAAAATGCAAGCTACTAAAAATGCCAACAAGCAGCACAGCTTCAAGCAGCACCCTGCTAACATGCAAGAGAAAAATCCAGCATTTCCACCTTTCCTGTTACTAGAAAAATAACAACCCTTATTCTGGGTGCAGGTGCTCTTAAGTGGGTGCGTAGAAGGGCCCACCTCCAGCCAGAGACCCTCAACATCATGAGGAGGGGCAGTATAGCGTTACAATTACACACGTCACACTTAAACAAGTTGTATCCTCCAGAAGAGCACATTTACCCCAGACTGAGTGTCCAACCAAAAGTGGTTTTTAACAGACACTTTGTGAATGGCATGCAGCCAGTGGCTGAAGAGGCTGGAATTCTTTAAGAACTTATTTCCAAAGTTGCTCTAATTACAATGCATGGGGTCTTGCTGCTGAATTTCAAAGACAACACGCAATCCCTCCAGGCTTACCATCTGTGCGTTGAATTCGGGCAACATGATGCATGTTGCTCCCACCCAGAGAGGACAGAGGAGCTTATTGATCACCCCGTGGACATGATGTAAAGGCAGCACATGCAGAATAACATCCTCCTTCTTCCACTCCCATTTTTCAACCAGCCCCGTGGTCTGCAGAAGAAAACACACAACCCAGTGTTAGGGCAGGAGGAACGACTCTCACTGCTTGAAAAGCCCAAGGTGTCCAGGCCCCAGATCCCCTGGGCACAGCTGGCAGCAGAAAACCCAGACCTCCTGGAACAATGCGTGGGCACAAAAATCTTTCCTTTAAGGTCAGCACGAGCAAAATTCCCACCACAACAGTAGAACACGAGAGGAATTCCTCCTGTGGCTCATCAGAACGTGTCTTCGTATATATCAGCAAAATCCTTCCTCATTTCTGAGAAAGTCAACAATGATTTTAAGCAGGGCCTACAGAATTATTAGCCTGCTACTGCACATGCAGAGCTGGCAGATATAGTAATCAAAAAGCTAATTTTCCCAGAACTCTGTTGACACAGTTTGGACACCGATGACATTGGACTTTTAGCACCTGTAAGGGATAGTCAATGGGAGCAGAAAATCACTGATAAACAGGAAGTAGGCTTCATGTTATTAAAAAAAAATTAGTATATCAAGCTTCTAAACCACTCTGCTTCATAGCAGATAAGGGATAATTGTCTAAAGTGTTAGACCTCAGGCTTCTGGGTGAACAATACCCTTCAGAGCCCCGCGTTAGCAACTGGAAAGCTTATTTCCAGCCATCTAAAAATAAAAAAGCATTTGAACAGTGGAATTTAGTCATGTCATTCACAACCCTCTTCAACAGGGCAGGGAGCAGGTTTTAGGCTTTCTGTAAGACTGCACAAAAGATGGTGACTGCTCAGGCCACCTCCCAAATGATCAGCATATTTGTAAGGGAACAGATTCTTTGCCCAATATAGCCAAGCCCTGGCTCTATCCATCAAGGCTTTCATCCCACTCCCAACATTGCAGTATCTGAGCACCCAGAACGACGCAAGCTCTTGGAGGCATCTGTAAGGCACGATGTATTCCCTGCCCTTTTTCCCTAATGGCATGAGTCTATCAGTTGCAGGCAGTGATAACCAACTGGTGAGGTAGTCAGCAGGCTCATTCAAACTTTTAATTCCTTTTGGCTCAGAGAGCTAATGGATTTTTTGCCTTAGGGATATATAGCTGAATAATGCACAGACTTCACACAGTACTGTACTGGGCTGGGCTACGTTATATTCCAATTAGCAGCACAGATTCTTTCCTAGTCACCGTAAAGAAAAGCAAACCGTAAAGAAAGCAGCCTTTTTACAACAGGTCTCATCCCTTCTGCTTTCCAGGAAAGCAGGGAGAAGAGTCCGTCTGCTCCTAGCTGCAGCTGCAGCACTGCGACACCAAAAGGACAAGGTTTAGAGCCTCAAACACACTCCTGTGTGTTCACCTCAAAAGCATTGACGACTTTAGAGAAACAGCCCCACAGCTCTGCGCAGGAATTCGGTTGCGGTAAGGCATGTAATGCTTTGAGGTTTGTAACCCCAAGTCAGCTCTGAAGGCCAAGACCTCTGTAACTTGGCACAAGCTTTGCAGAGGGAAAGCGGCACTCACCACAGCTTGTACGTTCTCATGCGTGCTGAGGACACCTTTCGGTCTTCCCGTTGTCCCACTAGTGTAGATTATCATGGCTCCTCTGTCTTTCCATGAGGAGCAGGTTGTCAAGGGAGCCTCTTCCACTGCTGCATGACTTGCAGATCCATCACTACGAGACCTAAGAAGCGGCAGAACCGGGACTCCCAGCTTCTCAGCGCTAGGGGCTATTTTCCCCACATACTCCTCTGCTGCGATGACTAGAGCGCTCTGCGAATCCTGAATCACATACTCCAGTTCCTGCACGGGGTGTTTCTTGTAAAGGGGCACTGCTATGCCCCCACTCATCCAGGATGCCCACTGGGCCACCACATATGAGGCATCATTGGGACACAAAAATGAGATCCTCTCTTCCTTCAAGTCCCTGCTGGAGCACTGCAGAGCTCTACAGATCTCCTGGGACAAGCGTAGGCTCTGGCTGAGAAGGTCCCTGTAAGTGTGCTCACCATTTTGATCAACGATGGCGATTTTATCACCGAAAGCCAAAGCCCTAGTGAAGACAGGGGTAATGTCACTGCTGTAGGTTGCCGACACAGTCTGCAGACCCCTGTGGGGACAGCCAGCCCTTTTCTGCCCACACAACCCCCATCTGCAACGGTGCAAGTCCTGGACGAGGCATCGAAGCGGCCGGCTCACTTGGGGGAAGAGCAGGGAGACCAACATCCTGCCAGCACCGCTTGTTTTGAAGTGATTCTGCAGAAAGCAATTATAGGAACAGATAAGTATGTGCAGCAATTACCCAGGGGTTTATTCCCACAAAGGAAAAGTGGCAGCCTTCATTTGAATAATACCCACTGTATTATTAATGTTTATGCTTCAGACTGCTGCATCCCCAGTGCGCTAGGCCCTGCCCAGATGGAACAGGAGACAGAGACCCTTCCCTACACAGCCTCCATGTCCCTAAAAAACAGTCTAAGTTAAATTATGAAATAGTTTTCATCGATCAGTAATATTAGGCCACTAAGTAGTGGCTACTTGAGGCGCCACTCTAACTCTGTGGGACCAGCATTTAAAAAAATTAAATAATTACAACAGTACCTAGCTCTCAATTTGCAGTTTCCACTGCTTTGGTAAACTATCACCTTCCTCTGTGCTTCCAGTTAGGCAGCATGGAGCTAGACATGAAATCCAAGCCTCCTAAGGTTTAGCCAAGTGGAAGATTGTTTCCTGTGTGAGCTTTCTTTCAAGCACTAGCACATCTAAATACAGGAAAGTGCCCAAACCCTCCCACCTGACGGGTCATCCATCACAAACACTGCTTCAGCTCAAAAGCTCTTACGTTACCAAGTGGTTAACAGCTCCGGAACAGCCACAGGCAGCAAGAGCCCTCCCTGTGCCGAGCAGCTGGTTTTCCCAGCAAACAGCAGCAGCAGGGAAGCGCAGCCACACACAGGCTGACCTGTGGGTTTGGTACGGCACTTCTGAAAGTGCCAACCTGGCAGCACCCGGAGCCAGGCAGAGCATCAGGACAAGCTCAGCCATGGCACCGGGCTCTACCTGGGCAGCCAGAGCTTGATCTGAGCCCAGCCCAACCATCAGCCCGGCCCAGCTGCTCCACCACAGCAATGACATGACGCACAGAGGCATTAAGAGAAAATCTCCAGAAAGACACCGGGAGGTGTACCAGCACCATTAAAGGCTTTACAGGAAGACCACGGGCTGGCACAAACAGCACGCATTCTGCCTTTGTGCTTAGACAGCGTGATGGTATCAACCTATCCGTTCACGGGAGAAGTTACCAAAAAAGCTTTTGTGGCAACTGCCAAGAAGTACCAGAAGTTTGCTCTTTACCCCTCTTTTTCAAAGGGAAAAGTTTGTGTAATAGTATTGGACACGACCTGGATCATCTCACAGAAACATCAGGGGAGAAAAGTTAACGCACAGTGCAAAACCCCTAAGAATATAACAGGGAGAAGGAAGGCCAAGGGACTAGGGGAACACTTTGCAGGGGAGACTCCAGGTACACCAAAGACAGGAGGAAGAAGCAATAAATGGAGAGGACTAAGAAGATGCTTCAAAAGAATCCTAACACCCCTCTGCACAGAGCCTGGAGCTGTGACTGGAAGCTCAGCAAGAACAAGCACCCTCTCCATGCAGAGCCCATCACCAACACCAACAGGGGAGCAGAGAGGAAAGAACAGGGCTGTGGCAGAAGAGAAAGGGCTTTACTGCATGGCCTATCTAATGGCTGCTGTTAAACACCACCATGAAGTATCCCCAGAGAGATACTATGACAAGAGGAGACAGCCAAAGGATGACAACTTCTCACTCTGTAAGAGTGTACGCAACACTTTCTCAGCGCTGGCAATAATGACTTGATTTTTCACAAGTTTTCTTATAAATGCTTATTAGTGGTGTGGCTCAGCTCAAATAGCCTCCCAGCTCAGCTTCCCACCATGGGGAGGAGCTGAAACTAAAAAGATCCAGAGAACTGGCAGCTACTCAGGGACAAGCTGAAGACAGCGTAGCCCAGCTCAGGCTCCTCAGACATGTCCACGGGCAGCACCTGCTGACAGCAGCGCGTGTTTATTTTTGCCTAGACATAGCTGTGAGCCCCACAGTTTCTGCCATCCACCTTCAGAGCATTTCTCCAGCCAGACACTGGTTTTGCACATATTTTCTTTTGCATATTGACCTCAATTTCTGCTTCTGCAAAAGAAACTTGTGATTTAGTGCGGAAACATCTGGGAGGGGGAGAGGCTTTAAAGCCAGAGCGTGGCAACCATGTGCACTCATGACATATACCATCAGCATGGAAAAAAACCAAAACAGGTCATGAAAAAGCTTGCATGACATCTTTCCATTTCTCTGCAGAAACTAAAATATAAAGAGCCAATACCATTTGTAACCTAAACCAAACTGCCTCCTCCTAACCCACACCCAAGGCCAGCTCACTGGCGAGATGTTAATGCCCCAGACATTAAGAGGGGCATTAATTGGAAGCGACAGTTTGCCAGGATCACACCATGCTCCAGGCCAGCGCAGCTAAGTGCACTTGGCGTACTCGCTGTTCCTCATACGTCTCCAGAGCAGGTGTTAGCTGCTGCTTCAGAGCAGCGCCTTCCAAAAATTACATTATTCCCTTTTCACCACAGCGCCAGTCCAGATTTAATGGAACAATCAACAGCAGCACCTTTAGCCAGGCCTGTGCATTTATGGACTTCAGAGAACCAGCACTGACTGGGCACGTGCTGACTTACAGACACTCGAGACGGGCAGAAATAACATCAGGGGCTGCTTTCTTTACCCTCACACGTTGCTCAGCGATAGCTGGTGACACAAACTTTGGCAGAGCATACCTGAATACCAAGTTTGTCACTGGGGGCCTTGGGCAGATGATGGTGGCAGCGCAGCAGAGGAGTCCTTGCTGCCTTGGAAGAGAAGGCTCAGCCCCCACCTTCCTATGCCTAAAGGAAGAAATAAAGTGCCTGGGGAGCTCACACCAGCTCCCGGCACGGCAAAACCCACCGCAAAGCGCGGCAGAGCTGGAAGGCGTGAGGCTGAACCACTCCAGACCCCACACCCCGCATCTCTCCCGAGGAGGATGGGCTTTATTCTTCTTCCACCCCAGCAATCTGCCCTCCGCCCTACCCACACCAAGTCTCAGAGCAGCAGGAAAACCCCCACGCCCCGAGATTTCCAGGCCACGGAGGATGAAAATAGGCCTCACCAGGCCGGAGCCGCGGCACAGCACTGCCACACACCCGGAGCACCAGCGGCCCCTCACGCCCCGGGAGCCAAGGCCCGGTGAGGCCCCCCCCGCACCGCGGGGACCGGGGCCGGCCTGCAGCCACGGCCGAGACCCGCCACAGGCCGCGCGGGTCCCGCAGCGGAGGAGACTCGGGCCCAAGGGCACCGGCCCACGGCTCGGCCCGGTTTAACGGCACAGACCGGGCCCGCTCCAGGGTCCCCCCCCCCGCGCCCGCCTCTTCCCGCAGCCCCGGCGGGGCCTCACCTGCCGGCGGCACCGGGGGACCGGTCCGCCCGCGAACGGGCTCCGGCGGAAACCCAGCGCCACGGCCCCGCGTTCCGCGCCCCAACGTTCCTCCCCCCCCTCCGCTCCCCACACCCGTTTTATGGGGATTTGGCCCCAAAACGCCCACTTGGGGGTGGGGCTCGTCGGCGTTGCAGCGTGCCTCTGATGTCACTGCATCGCCCTGTGGCGTCAGCGTGGCGTCCTCTGATGTCACGGCGGGCATCCATGATGTCGTGGAGCTGCAGGCCTTCCCCAGGGACGCCAGGCCCCTCGTATGGATGCCAGGCCCCTCGTACGGATCAGTGGGATTTCGGCAGGGCTGAGGAATGGCCCGGGCCCCCCATTGCGGAGCCTGGACCCACGGCACCTCCGAGGGACACACACAGGGACACACAAAGGCCACCATGGTGGCACATGGCGGCCGAGCTGCAGCTCCCCGGCCGTGGCAGCACCACGTTCCCTTCCCACCCCGGCCCCATGGCCGTATCCAGCACCCCTCAGCCGGGCTGGAGCGAAGCCCCACGCAGGGCTCGGATGGGCGCTCGGTGGGAGCCGGCAAGGGACCATGGCACGGGACAACAGGGCGGCACCGACTCCCACCGCAGCCCCACGGTGCCGAGCGGAAACCCAGCCTGGTTTATTATTTTTGGCCGGTCCGGCTGCAGATTTGCATTTGCCTCTGCAGCAATGGGGGACGTGCGGGATGCGCCGGAGCGGGGGACACGGGGAGAGCTGGACTCTCTCCCGGCAACTCTCTGGCAAGGCTTGGCACACGGCTGGGGGGCACCCACGGGTGATGGGCACTGGGGTGCAGCCATGGTGGGATGGGGCAGGACTCCCCGCACAGCCTAGCCGGCTTCGGCGACGGGATGCTGCCGGTCCAGCTGTGGCGCGGGCAGCAGGGCAGCCCCTTGCACGGAGGCACGTGGCCCTTGTGCCGTGCAAGCCGCCATGTGCCGACCCTTCTCCAGCCCTTCTCCGGCGGCACGTGTCCCGGCACCATCCCCTCCCAGGCCCTGCAGCCCGCTCCTCTGCTGGAGCCTTGTTTTTCCGGCTGTGCGCGGCAGCGCGTGAAGCGGGGCAGCTAGGGTGACCCCCCACCCACCTCCCTCAGGTGTGTTTCCACCCGGGGCCGGCGGCCGGCAGCCCAGCGAGGCGGAGCGGGGCTGGGAGCGGAAGTGGGGACAGGAGCCCAGCCTTGAGCAGAGCCCGGCCATGATGGGGTGTGCACCCCCCGGCCCTGCGCCAGCCGTGCTGCATGGCACCCCATTGCATGGCTCCCTCTTACGTGCCTCCCTCTTGCACGCCTCCCTCTTGCACGGCTCCGCATGGCATGGCTCTCTCCCATTTCACGCCTCCCTGTCGCACAGTGCCCTGTTGCACGGCTCCCTCCCGTTGCATGTCTTCCCGATGCACAGCTCCCCATTCCACGCCTCCCCGTTGCGTGGCTCCCCATTGCACAGCTCCCTCCATGTTGCACGGCTCTCCCCTGCATGGCTCCCTCCTACGCTGCAAGGTTTCCCACTGCAAGGCTCCCTCCCAGTTGCACGGCTTCCTCCGCATTGCAGCACTCCCCATTGCACGGCTCCTTCCCTGTCGTCGCACAACATCCTCGCCACTGCTCAATTCCCCATTGCACGTCTGTTGCACGGCTCCCTGTTGCACGGCTCCGCTGTGCGAAGCGGCTGCAGGAGGAGACCCCTCACACCCGGCAGCTTCGGGCCAGCCCCAGTGGGCACCCATCTCCCCACCGGAGGGTTCAACGTGCCCCATGCCCACGTGCTGCCCTGCAGATGTGCCCGGCTCCCACTGCTGCTTTCATTCTCCTTTTCGCACTCGCCATCTGTCACCGGCCTCCCCCTGTTCCCTGCAGGCTGCAGGGATTAACCCCCCCACCCCACCGAGGGGGAGCAGGGGTGGGTGCCCCCTGACGACAGTGGGGTGCCATCATCCCCACGGTGCTCCAGGGGCTGGAGGGGACAGGGCGCATGGACAGGGCTGCGACAGTCCTGCGCCAGGCAGGATGCTCCTCTGCGGCTACGTGGCCCCTCCAGCTTGTGCGGGGACCCCCACCCCCGGGGGGGTGACGGGGCCCCGCTCTTCCCCCCCCCCCCCCCACGACCGTGGCAGGTTGCCGGGCCAGCTGGCCGCGTGCACAGCAGATGTCCACCCCGAGCCGCTCCGTCCCCCGGCACCTGGTGCCCACTGGCCATCTGGAGTCGGCCACATCCCCGGAGACGATGCTCAGCCCTGGCCCCGAGCAGTACCCCGAGCATCCGTCCACTCTGCTCCCCAGGGCCCGGAGGGAGGGAGCTGCTCCGCAGCGGTGCCAAGCCAGCCCCGGCCATTGCCAGTGCTGGGGGAGCCGGTTATGGTTTATTTAGCAGCGGCAGTACCGGCTCACCCTGTGCCAGTGTTTGGCTGCACAGGGAGGGACGTGTGGTGCCCGGCCCCCCGTTCTCTGTATCAAGGTGGTGGGGACAAGGCACTGGGGATGGGGTCAGTCCAGATGTGCTGTCACAGCTGGGAGCAAAATACCCAACGCCAGCGGCTGCCGTGGAGCCGCCAGACACTACCAAAGCAGAGACACGGGTACGCTGCAGCCCTGCCCACCCACGGACCCCCCAACTCCCGGCTTCCTGGGCTGCTGCAATGGTCCCGGGGACACTGGGATGTTCCCAGGCTGCCACTGGGGTTTTTCACCTCCCTCCCAGCCGGGTGTGAGCCCTGCGGCCCAGGTTGGCGAGACGGTTTTCCACTTGCTCCCCCCCACCTTATGCAGCTTGCTGATTAATTATGGATCCAGCAGAAAGCTTTTATTACATTAGAGTTTACTTGTGGCAACATCCGTATTTATTAAAAAAAAAAAAAAAGAAAGGAAAGTAATTATTATGGTGGTGTAAACACCGCAAACACTGCTGGGTTACGGGGAGCTTAGGGCGAGTGCCACGGCTGCCGGCGGCTCCGACCCGGGGCTCCATAGTGGGATGGGATGGAGGCACAGGGAGCTGCCGCCGTGGCGCTGCTTGGGGTAAGGATGGAGCACGGCAAGCGGGGAGCCCGTCCATCCCCCTGGGACACCCCAAGGCTGTGGGTGCCGTGTCCCCAGCCCTGTCCTTTCCCAGCCCAAGGTGGGACAGAGCCGGAGCCTGTGCCGGAGTCCCCAGCCACTGCCAAGGAGGGAGTAGTAAACAAGGTGGAGTGAAACGTTTGATCTCCATCCATCTGCCGGTGCCTAATCTCCCACCGGCAGCCCTCGTGCCTCATCGCCTCCCAGCCCCCTTAATCTGCTCCCCGCCAGCCAGCAAAGGGTCAGAGCCAGGGCTGCTGGCCGCGCACACGCCGTACGGCATCGGCACAACCGAGAGGCTGCCGTGGTGTGGGCAGCCTGGCCGGCGGGGCCATATGGTGGGAGAAACTGGATTAACTGTCCCCATTTCGGGGTTTAACCCCTGTGCTGCTGCTGCAGCGGTGGGAGAGCACGAGCCAGGGGACGTGGTCCCGCTACTATCCCCTCGTGCCTGCATCCCACCCGGCACGAGCATCCCCTCGGGGTGGCAGGGGACAGGTCTGTCCCCAGGAGGTTGTGGGGGATGCGATTGCCATCGGGACTCCCCGGGGACGGGAGCAGCTCGGAGACGCTCGGCGTGAAGTGGAGCCGTAAGTGCCTCCTGCGTCACGTGGCGAGGATAAGTGCAAAATGGCCCTATTATGATAATTGCGCGAAATTATGATTGATGGAGATTAGCTGCTTATTTGAGGAAATGGCAGGCGCACGTGTGACACGGGCAGGCCGGGGTACAGCCGCTGGGGGACGGGGGGTGCAGGCAGAAGCTCATGCCCGGATGGCTCCTGCGGCTCTTCCTATGGCATGGACCATCACCACCATGCCGGGATCTGCCGCATCTCCGGCCGCTGGCTCTTGGGCTGGGATGTGCCACAGCACAGGGACGTCGGGTGCTGCATGGCAGGAGTCCAGGCTGGGGCTGCTGTGAGCCACGCACGGCCTTGTCCTGCCCCTTGGAAGGCTCCTGGTGTTTCCTGCCAAGCCCATTAAAGGCATTCCCAATTAGTGGGTAAACCTGTTAAACAGTGGTGGCGGGCAGGTCTCTGTGTGCTGGTGCCTTGACCAGCACTCCCGGTGCTCTGCCCCACCAGACTGTGCTGTGGGGCTGTGCCGTGGGGCTGGGGAGAGGGCGGTGGGGCAGACCCAGCACCCCTGCAGCTCCCCAAAAATGTGGCTTTCAGTACATAACTTATGTTGGGTGAAGCTGAGCAGGGTGCTCAGGACACCAGGACCAGGAATATGAGGAAGAAAAGCTGGAGAGGAAGGGGATTGCTGCAGTGCCAATGGGTAGCCAGGATGGAGCCATGGCACGACTGCGCCGCCGGGGCCAGGATTTCGGCACGGAGTGGGGATGCCGTGTTGCACGAGGCTGAGGTGGCCCTGTAGAGCAACGCACGGCCCGAGGGCACCCCAAAACCACCCACCCATCACCAGAAGTCCCTCCTCCGCTCTCCCCTTCCCAATTTCCCGGGCCCCCCTATGCGGCAGACGGATGCTGGGTAAGAGGTGTGTCTGCGGGAGCCGTGCTCGCCACGCAGCATCGCCGAGACGGGCTGCATCGGTGCTTGCCATCCCCGGGATGGGTTCTCCGGGCTGGGGGCACGAGTAGAGACAGATGGGGCTGAGCTTTTCCATGTGACGCCAGCACCGCAGCCAGGCTCCCATGCCCTCCGCCGAAGGACGAGGACATTGCCCAGCTGGCCGCGGCAAAGGGAAGGAACCCCCGGCGGGTCCCCTGCCACCGGGCACGGCGAAGCCAGCTCTTCTCTCTGCCATTTTCCCCTTTTCCTCCCCCTCGTTTGGCTTTTGGCAGCGGAGCCGCGGCGGCGGCTGGGGCGCGCGGTGCTGGGGAAGGGCTGCCAAGCGTCGGCAGCCCCCCGCGGCCCCCCGGCCCCCCGTGCCAAGGCTGGTGGCTGGCAGAAGGGCTGCCTGCGCCTGGCGGGGCTCCGTCAGCTGCGGGAGGATCCCTGCGCCGCGCTCGCTGCCAATTTCCCTGCGAGCTGGCACCGCAGGCGGCTCCGGAGGCACCGGCGGAGAGAAGGCTGGGGAGGACGGACTGTGAAAGGGAGAGAGGGGGGAAAAAAAAAAAAAATAATGGACACATGCCATCGCTGGAGCGGCGAGGCTGCCGCTGCCAAAACGCCAGCAGGCAGCGCGGGGCCAAAACCCACCGGCGGCAGAGAGGAGGGTCTGGCAGCCCATCCCAGCGCGGGATACATGGAGGACGGGCAGCACAACAGAGGCACGGCGTGGCCGAGGCAGGACGGGTAGCAGACGATGGAGCCGGAGAGGAGAGAGGTATTTGCCTTCGTTTTAAAGGCTGTGTGTGCATGTGTCTACTGCCGGGGCTGCGCACCCTGGCCGGCTCAGCCCTGTGCAGGCTGCCCATGGCCTCTCCGGCCATCCTGCTGCTCTCCTGCCTGCGGCCTGCCCCACGGCTCTGCCAGCCCTTCGCTGCCCGCAGCCGCTGCCTGGCACAGGCAGGCGAGGGCTCCGGGTGCAGGTCAGGCTCGGCCGGTGGCTGCAAAGGGGGAATTTGCCGTCCCCTTGGCCACACACGCGGGGGCCGGCGAGGGAGGTCGCGTCTTTGTCTGGTTGGGCTTTGTCTGCCGGCGGCGGCGACGGTGCTGGGAGCTGCGCGGTGCGGCAGGCAGGGACGGCGGAGCGGGGAGGATGTGAGCCGAAGTCCTGCCGGCGGCAGGGATGGCACGCGGGAACCGTCTCCTGCTCCCAAACTGGGGCTACTGCAGAGCCGAGCCTGGGGATGAGGGAGAAGGAGAGGGTGGGCAGGGAGCCCTCTGCACCTACCGCCACGCTGGGGAGGAGGAGGAGGGAAGGGGAGGATTGAAGGACATCAGGGAGAGGTGCTGGGAAGCTCGTGGTCCCGTGGCCACGAGCCGCATGGTGCGGGGGTCACGGCCACGGGGTGCTGGCTGCAGGGGCTGGGGTTGCAGGTGGGTGTCGCGTGGGGTTGGGGGTGTGAATGTGTGTTGGGAGCCTTGGGGAAGGGGCTGGGGGGTGGAGGGCTAGAGCCTCCGTCCGGCAGCACCCATGCTGCCGCGTGCCGGTCCGGGTTAGTGAACGTGTTGCCTGCTCCGTGGTGCAGGAGCAACATCGGAGCCAGCAGCAGATGCCAGTGTGCTGGGAACGCCATGGCTTCACAGCTCTACCGGCACCCACGCGAAGGCAAAGGGATCTGGCTGGGCCCCCAAGTGCCAAACCTGGCCGGCACCAGGGGAAGGAGCCGGCACTGATGGGAAACGGAGATGTTGGCAATGCTGAGCCCTCACACCACCCCGACTGTTGCCTGCTGCTCTGCACCTCTGAAGGACCCGGGCTGTGCCCAGCAGCACCCCTGTGCCTGGGGGTGTTCTCCCTGCACAAACACCACCAGGAAAACCCCCCCTCGGGGTCCGTGACCCCTGTGCCCATTGCCTGCAGGAGCCAGGGCAGGGCCCCCCGCATCCAGCTTTGAGGGTATCAGCATCTCCCTGGGAGGGATGTGGAATGAAGCAAGAGGAGCCATCCTGTCCCATGCCATCCCATCCCATCCCATGCCATCCCATCCCATGCCATGCCATCCCATCCCATCCCATGCCATCCCATCCCATGCCATGCCATGCCATCCCATCCCATCCCATGCCATCCCATCCCATGCCATCCCATCCCATCCCATCCCATGCCATCCCATGCCATCCCATGCCATCCCATGCTATGCCATGCCATGCCATGCCATGCCATGCCATGCCATGCCATCCCATCCCATCCCATCCCATCCTCAGGTATCGCTGGCCAGGCTTGTCTGCATCTGGCCACCCCCCAGCCAGACTTTCATGGCTTTCAAGCTGGAGGAGCAGCTCTGCCCCTTCCTGCATCGGATATCGGGATGAAACACAGCACCCTGTTTGCGAGGGACAGACCATGCTGCAGCCAAGTCCCCAAAATGTCCCACGGAGAAGGGTCAGAAAATGTCCCTCCAGCAGCCGGACAGCACCGCTGCAGCCTCTCCACCTCCTGCAAACCTCCCGGCACCACCATTCATGGGAGGACGAAGCCCCACGCCTGCCCCACGCTGCCCTTCGTGGAGCCGGGGGGGCAGGAACATTCCCTGTGTTGCGGGATGCTCCCCCCCTGCCCTCCCCGTCTCCCCCTCTCCCTCGTTTTCCTCCATATTTCACAGTTCCTGCTTCCTGCACAAGGCAGGGGTCTCCAGGGACTCCAGCCAGATGTTCTCTGCAGCACACCACATTGCTTTCCTAATGAAATATTCATGGAGCCTCTCCGCCTTTTGCCATGAAAGCCTTCTGCAGCTCCCAACCATGGAAACGCTGTGCAGGCAGCATTCCTGCAAAGCCACCCGCCCGGGGCTCCGGACCCCCCGCTTGCCGCTTGGCACCTTCACGCCTTCACGCCGCTCCTCCCTCCTCTTCCTCCTCCCGCAGGCAGTGCCGGAGCGGGACCTTCGTCCCATCCCGCCTTGCAGCCGAGAGGCATCCCCGAGGGTCCAGCCAGGACCACGTGCTGGGGATACTGGTGTCCCCAACGTGGCCGTCACCCACCCCGAGGCAGGGTCCGTCCACGGCTGGGAGGGTTGGCGGGTGGGTGCAGACCCCGGCATGGGGCACGGAGGCATCTCACCCATCTCCTGCCAAAACCACCCCAACCATGGCAGAGGTGGAGGCCTCGGCTGCCGGCACGGTCCCGGTGCCGCCGCCGGCTCCCAGCCAACCCGCAGCATTAGCGATGCTGTGCACTATAATCCAATTAGGTTGTTTATGCAAACAATCAGGTTTTATGTTTCGGTAAAAAGCTTAAATAACCTTAATCAAAGCAAAAGACCTGAAATTATCATCGGTGGGGGACGTGGTTTGGGGGGTGGGGGGCCGGGGAAGGAGGTGAGGAACTGCATCCACGGACCTTCAGTGATGTCCCACAAAGAGTGGCAGCAGTGTGGCCCGGACACCAGGACGTTAGAGCTCCCGCAGCTGGGGGTCAGCACGTAGCCCACCGGCAGAGGGGACACGGGGGCTGGGGTACTGGAGAGGTGGTGATAGCTATTATAGCGAGGGGAGGGGAAGGAGCCACAAAAAAAAAAGGTATCGCTCTCAGCAGTGGTAAATGATCATTCAGTAGCAACCACTGACTTCTCAGTTCTGCGTCCTAGAGAACAGGCGCTGTTTTGATGGACTGCTTTATTTAATCACTGTTTAGCTGGAGAATGGCTCTGCTAAGGCATTAAATATTTCCACGAAATAAAGGTCATTGTCATTTAAGTTTTTAAATTATTCACTAAATGTTAAAGCTGATTTTTCTTTTGCTGCATTAATTTTCTAATATTCCCTCTGTATGTTTTCTTTGATAGGACATACAGATTATTGTAAAGCCTGGCAACCAAAAAGGGGCAATAGTTGAGACCAAACTGATTTATTTATTTATTTATTTAAATCTCCGTGATTCGTGGGACAAAGTTCAGTGATGCATCACACCATCCACTCTCTGTCTGGACCGACGCAGGGGTTTTTTGTGCCTTTTTTTTTATGGTTTTGTTGTTTTTGTTGTTTTTTTTTTTTTTCTAAAACATTACTTCTTGGCAAACTAGATATGCAAATGCCAGAATACACTAAAACCACATTTAATTGGACCCACTTGCCAACTTCTTGAACACAGCTTGGATTATTTCACTGGAGGCTGCTTCTGTTAAAAGATGGGGGAGGAGGAAGTGGCATATTGACAAGGCTTCAGATAATTTTTTTTCCACTAGAAGTACAATGTGCCATGAGCCAAGTTTGGAAGTATTTTACTATGTTTAATAATAATTATTATTAAAGGATATTGTAAACATATGCATTTAAGTGGAAAGTAATGGGAATAGAATCATGTCCCTAATTTAGCTTTGGATTAATTTTCAACTTTTTTTTTTTTCTGAGGGGTAACCAACTCCCACAGTAACTGGAACCTGTGTGGCACCGTGAAATGCTGGTTTAGAGAGAGGACGTGGCGTATCCTTTTCCCTAGCTAAATGAGCCGATTAAAAATATTCATTCTTTTAGAAGATCTGTGAAATTTTCATCTCTGACTAGCAATCAGTTAAATATAAACCGTATAATAGGATTAAAATTACAAGGTTTGCAGAGTTCCCAGAAATTTCAAGCGTACGTACGGATGCGTATGTTATACCTCAGTATTTCGAAGAGAAATGGGAAACCTCAGTAAACGATTGCCCTAATAACGCTGATGCTGTGAAAAGCTGACAGAAGGGGGTTAAAATCTCTTTCCAGAGCCCTTTTCCTACGCTGACGCTGACGGCCACCTGCAAATGCGGGCGAGCTTGCGGGGCCCGACAGCCACGCCACCGGTGCTGGTGGGAGCCAGCATCCTGGATAAGGGCACAGGCGAGCTTGCGGGGCCCGACAGCCACGCCACCGGTGCTGGTGGGAGCCAGCATCCTGGATAAGGGCAGGACACAAACGCTTTTGGGGGGCTCAGTGCGGACTTCGCCTCGGCCGCGTATTGCCCCGAGGTGACAGGAGCGGCCCCGGGGTGCTAGGGCCACCCTGCTCGCAGCAACTCTACGGCTGCCCTTTTGGCCCTTGGGACTAATTGCGCCTGGCGCACCCGGGCAAGAAAGACGCTTTGTTTCCACCTTTATCCCTCCGGGAAGGAAAGCCTCGGGTGCAGGCGGGCTGCTCCCTTGCCCGCCCGGCCCGCTGCGGTGGCTGGGCAGGGACGCCTGCTGTCCGCCTCCGTTGCACCGACCTTCTCCCGGCGACCGCGAACCTCCCGGTTTTCCCCGGCCGGTGAGCTGCCGTGCCGGCCGGCTGCCTGCGAGCGGGCGGGGGCTGCGGGCGCTCCCCCTCCGGCACCGTGCCCCGTCCTGCCGGGACGTGTGGCCAGGCCCTGGCGAGGCACCAAGGGCTGAATGGGCGGGAGGGAGCGGGAGGCGAAGCAAGCAAGCAAACAAACATTTCTCCGTGCGTGCAAGTCGTCGGAGATGCTGGTCCGGGCTCTCGTGGTTTTCAGCGTCAGCCTCATTTTTTTCTGCAACTGCTTCCCAGTCGAGGCTTTTGCGCTCCTTTTTATTCCCGTTTGCGATTTGGGGCAGCAGATTGGATGTGGCGGGGTGACACGAGGACAGGAGCAGAGCGATGCTCGCCGCACGGCACGGGCGGCCGTCGCGGGGGACCCGCACCTGCCCCCATCTCCATTAGCGAACGGTACCTCTCTGAGCGGGGCTCACTCCCGCGTCTAAAACATCATTTTACCGTCTACGAGGGTTTGGCAAAAAAAATTAATCTCGCATAATAGTGGCACTGCAATTAGGGAAGAGGCGTCGCTTTAGATAATGAGCATCTTTTTAAGGTACTTATGCGATCTGAAAAATCATAGCTGGGCTGGATGTTCTTTAATCTTGCCATCCACCCAAAGCAAATTTGCAAAGGAAGGGGTTTATTGTCATTAGAGGAATTCTTTCAGCTATCAAGGAGAGAACAATTTCTTTGTCATTAGCAAAATCCCTGGCTTTCCTTCAGCACATAAACAGTTTACACGATGCAGTTTTAAAATGTGCTTGTCTGTAAGCCTTCGCAGGAATCTGAATTGTGAACATTTCAGCGTTTGGATGTAAAATCTGGGATCTCAATTTAGCCTTCTGTAAATGCAAGGATGAAGGGCAAAGCACAGATCTGGGCATGAATTTTTAAATTAAGGGTATTCAGTTTCACAGTTTTAGGATGGCACCTATATGCAGTCGACAACCAAGATGTCTGAGCAGCTCACAGTCTGGAGTTTATTCTTAAATAGTCTGTGAGGCCTGGATTGCCTATTGTCCCTTGTACATAAGGTTCGGAGATGCATTGGCCCAGGCTACGCCAGCAAAACTTCTCCATGCAAACCTGGCAAGTGGCAGTGGTAAAAATGGATTGAAATAGTTCACGTCCCTCATCACCGTACCTGTGCTAATCACAGCCTAAGAGGAGATGCATTTAGAGGGGTAAAACATTCTTCTCCTGGGTTAGATCATTACACATGGGGAGCAGGTTTTTTTTAGGGAAGTCCAAGGAAAAGCTGTCGCCTGCTGCAATGGGCTGTAATTGTGTTTGGGTGGTGGAGCTGTGTTGGCGAGCCCTTTCTGGGGCACTCAGAGCCAAAGAGACCAAGTGACCATTCCAAGCCTTGCGGGAAGCCGGTGCCAGAAAAGAAATTGCAGCACAGTCCCTTGTGTTGCTGCTCGGTGTCCCGAGCACTGAACCATCCCCTCTCTAGTCCTAACTGTTTAAAAACAGCAAAGGGATGGCGTTCAACCAGAGCTTTGTGTTAGATCAGTTGCCTGAACGTAAAGATGAACCCAAGCCAGTGGCTGTGGCAATCTGTGGCCAGTAAAAGAGAATGAATTTATTTTAATTAATAGAGGAGTCTTTTTCCTAAAAGAGCAAGTAAGTGGGTTTCTAAGATGGGGCTGGAGGACTGGTGTCTGAAGAAGGTGGAGATGGTTAGTATGAATAGGGTGTGGGGTTAAGACAAGTGGGAAATAAATCCACTGGTGGGTTTAATGTAAAAAGAGCCAACAGGTAGAGGCTCTCAAGAGGATGAAATTATACCAGGGACATTTTACAGCAAAGCTGTGTGAAAGGCAGGGTGGGTTACACTGCAGAGTGGCTGGAGGACTGGCACGTAGGAAACCTCCTGGGTTTGGATCGATTTGGTCGGATGCCAATCTGACCATTAGGGTCACAGGAAACAACCAGAGGGTGATGAATGTGCATCCTCAGTGCAGGGGGCACAACCCCTCATGGTTAATGTTAGAAGTAAAGGGGGCGAGGGAATTGCATGGTGGAAAAGACAGGGCCTCTGGGCCAGGGCCCTCCACCTCTCCAACATCCGGACTGAGCCAGGGAGACTCAGTACCATGAGGAGGGATGGGTCAGGGAAATGCCTCTGCAGTCCTAGAACAATCGATGTCTGACCACGGGGCTGTGGTGTGTGTGGACCCAGGCAAAGCCACACTCACGACGGCTCTACTTTTTTACCTGTGCGTAACACTGAAACGCATCAAGATCAGCCACAGCTGTCTTTCAGCTGAGGATGTGGCCGATGAGTTCTTTCTTTCTGGCCCAGACATGCTGACCTGCAGTAAATCCTGAGGGGCAGGAGGTGCCCTCCCCGGTCCCGGGGGGGACCTGCTCTCCCAGCAGCCCTGCAGCGGTGTGACTGAGGCAGAGCCCGAGCCCATGGCAGGACCCAGGTCGCAGCTCTCCTCCCTGTGTTGAACGTGAGCTGGAGACCCATGCTGGCTCTACAGCATTGGTCATTCATTAAGCTGCTGCGACCAGCCGAGTCGCGGAAGCAGATGTGTTATCACAGAGTCACAGATCACAGAAGGGTGGAGGTTGGCAGGGACCTCTGGAGGTCATCTGGCCCAACCCCCTGCCCAAGCAGGGCCACCTAGAGCAGGCTGCCCAGGACCATGTCCAGATGGCTTTTGAATATCTCCAATTGCAAACATTAAGCAAGATAGATGTCATTTTGCTTGGCCAGTTTTCTACAGAGAGTTGAGTTTTTGCCCAGGACCAGAAATTACTTACCTCCACCTGCACCGACCACTGAGTTACTGGAAGTCCAGTGCCAGCGGGGATAGCCCCAGCTGCCTGCCTCTGCACCACGGCATCTCCCACATGACCTAATGAGGGGCTATCAATAGCTCTTCTAACACTACGAGGCAACGACTTTGCACTGCACAAGCATGATGTCTGCGGGGGTGAAGTGGTTTTGGAAACATCTGAAGGCATAGAAGCTCTTGGATATGAAGGCAGTATTTCAGAATGGGCAGTGGCCAGTTTGCCTGCTTTTAAATGAGCTGTGATCCAGGGTAAGGGCAAGACGCTTCCAAGTTGCAAACACGGCAAGGGAATGTTTATCTGCATTTTAAAGAGCTGAACAAAGTTGCTGTTTTCAATAAACTTGAGTTTGAACCAAATGTGAAAGCTTGAGGTCAAATCTGACTTGAAAGCAATACTAGCAACCCCTGATTAAGAGAGGTGGTCAGATAACATTTGATAAGTCAAAATCTGAGCCAGATTTTTAAAAATGCAGGCAGATTTCAAAGGCTGGGTCATTACAGAACGTGAGATTTCTGTGAATCAGCATGTTCCATGGTCTGATGTATTGAGACTCAAACAAATGTTAGACATATGGAAAGACCTCTATATAATGAGAGATGTGAAAAACAGGATGACTGTTTAATTTAGAAATAGGATAAGGAAGAGAGGCACATTAGAGGTATATAAGGCAGTGAATAGCACAGTGGAGATAAGCCTGTGCTTCTATTCACTCTGTATGAGACTGTAATTTCTATTTACTTACACATGACCAGCACCAGAAAATTTTCTCCAAGCATGGGTAATATACTACTGGAACTCTGTGCCACAAGGTACCTGTCCTTGGAAGAGCACAAAAAGGTTACAGAAAAAAGTATGTATTTATATGTATAATAATCTATAAATCATGCTTTAGGAAGTAAGCCAACCAAAGGTTGGAAAGAAATGTTCCCTGTGGGCCACACGTTTCCCAAACTGCCCAATATGGGATTCTTGTACCTTGCTCTCAAGGGTGTCGGCAAGAGCAGCAGGTGACATAGACAGGCTATTGGTCTGCCCTGTGGTCTGAAAAACTACGGTGGTTTTTTCAGTAGTAACTGTATCCCAGATGTCCTTCTGCACTTGGAAAGAGCCACTCAGAGCATGGCCCAAGGGGACTGGACATGCAACTCCCAGGGCCCCAGCAAACAGGGAGCAACCAGCAGCTGGAGCAACCCTCCTACCCTGGAGGCTGCATTTGGTGTGCCTTGAAAAGGGACTAGGGAGAGCCCATGCCAAGAGTATGCTGGCACTTAAATTGGTGGCCACCCGACTGTGTTTCCCATGCCTGGTTTGGCTGGTGACCAGTGTCCAACAGCAGCATGGTAGCACTGGCTGAGGGGCTGGGCAGGGGGGTTAGGTGTCACCCAAAAGCTGCGTGCTTCAGTGGGTTTTGGTCAATGCTGCTCTAATTCTTAGCATCCTTCGCAAGGCTGGTAAGGACCAGTGCTCTTGCTCACAAGCGGGAACACAATCAGCCTCCTCCTTGCTGGATGGGAGCTGTGTTAGAAGCTGGGCTGGCTCCATGAGACTGGTTTTCTGGGAGAAAAAGCAATGTGGCAAGAAACATACGTGCCTGGACCAAATGGCAGCAAACTTATGGTAAGGCCCCTGCATATAATCTATATTCTAATTAATACTCTGCATCGTCTAATCAACAGAAATCCTCTGGCATGCACAGTCCGGTTTGCAAACTATTCAGCAGAGAGGCTTTTCTAGCCTCTCCACAGATCAGGGTAATTAAGCAAAGCTGCTAGAGGGGCTTCCCTCTGCAGCTTCTTGAATACTGGGAAGGGGGAACGGAGCTTGAAAAAAACCAGGCAACCGCTGGCAACCTCCCTTAGCCCTGGAAGGCTCTCTGGAACAGAAAGGGGAAAAAAATTGCCTTCCTTTGCTGCTGCTGTTGAGCTGGTCTCGCTCCCGTTGTCCCGGTGCCAGCGCTGAAAGCCCATCCTGCTTCCCTCGCGTCAACCGTACTGTCCGTCCTAGAGCAGATGCAAAGGCGGCAGCGGGACCACTCAACTTCAGAGCCTCTCCAGCAGCCTCCGAAGTAGAAGAGCACAGCTCTCCTCACAATATGCTGTGGGGGAGGAGGAAGGAAGGACTTTGGCCCTGTTTGCTTGTGCTAATTGATGGCTTCTGTTGCAGCTATTCACACTTTTAAAAAATGGTAACGATTCTACTGATTTAGAAGCAAAGAATAAAAACCCAACAGCCTCACCAGCGCGTCGGGTGCTGACAAAGCTGCGCTGAAGAGAGCTCAACAGAGGTGCAGTGAATGGCTGGGCAGAAGAAACGACCCACCTGCAAACGCTGAGTTCTGCACAGATGCGCAAAAAATCCTAAAATACGCCTTTTTGCTGGGATATGCAGGGACAGCCTCCTCCACAGTGGTGGGCTTGTGAGTGGGGGCTCAGCCCCGCCAGTGGCCTGCTGTATGGCTCCACCTCCCAGCCTCACCTTGCCCAGCTGTGGTGGTTTCTGCCTCCTTTATAAAATGAGTTTTGTGCCTCTGACTTTAGTGCTCTCTGGGTGACCAATGTCTTTCTTGACACAGCCCTCTTGCTGTGTGCCGGATCTCCTGTTCCAGTGTGGGTAGGTGCCCAGGAGCCATTTGGAGAAGGGCTGCACATCCCTGCTCTCCCACCTCGAGCCTCTTCTCCTTGCAGGCAGACATTGTCTTCTGCTGGGAGAGCACTGTACCTTGCTTAGCAGTTTACATGGTAAGTCTATATTGCAAGTCAGAGGTGTGATCACAACATGGCTGGGTGAAACCCCGCTTGCTTTAATTTAGCTAGCTGAGATATTAATTTTGGAGGAAGAGGCAGCAGTTTGCACTTTGGAGCCTATGGTCTGGGTGGGCTTGCAGAGCCTGTGGTGTTTCAGCTTCCCTGGCTTCGGTACCCAGGCAGTTAGACGGAGCGAGCTGGGATGTGTGAATAAGCAGCACAGCAAGAGACTGCACTGAGCGGAGGGAGCTGGGCTTCAGCCACACGCCAGGGATGCCATGGGCTAAGCGGGGTGAAGCCTGGGCATTTAGCAAAGCACTGCCGTCCTCCACTCCCCTCCTTCCTGGGGACCCACTAAAGGCACTGCCCTACCCAGCAAGTCCCCGGCTGCTGAGGTCAACAGTTCTGCTTTAAGGAAGGCAGACGTGGTTCTCGGGAGGAATTTATCTCTGCCAGAGAGACCCCTGGCACCCCAGTGCCGCCGCCACCGCGGTGAGTCAGCCGCTGCCGGCTGCTCAGCAGGTGCCTCTGCAGCGGCCGGGGAGGGGGAGAGGCAGCATCCTCCCACCCTGCTTCCCTCACCGCAGCCCTCAGCACCATTCGCATAGGGGCCTTCGCCTCTTCTCACAGCCCTCCGCGTTCTTGTGATTCACATCTGGGTGTACTCAGCCTGGTAATTTCTTTTTCTGAGAAGGTCACCCGAAATATGTGTTTAACAGAAGCATTCTCTATTTTTAACATAGAGAAACCTCATAAAAAGTCAGAAGACTAATGCAAAATAATAAATGAGATATTTAGTCATAGGTCTCCATCACATTCACATTATAAACAGCTCAGAAGTGATTTCCACTTGTGAGATAAGATTTAATTGTAAATCATGGGAAATGGTGAGATATATATTGCCTGGAGCAGGATGGTAAACATATTTCTGGGTCTGGAGGGAGAAAATAAAGCAAAGTGTGTGTCGTAACCAGGGTGGGCCCTGAGCACACTTAAACCAAACTGCATTTCAGCCCAGGTGGCGGCTGCTGTTCTCTAGAGGAGGACCACCAGCTTTCTGCTGAAGGCTCGCTCTTCTTAGCTATATTGAGGGGCACTTTTCTGCTGTGATTTCATGGTATCCAAGGCTTTGTTACTGGTTTCTCCTGATGAAGCTGCTTTTATTCCAACTTAAGCTGTTCCTTAAGCAGCATGAGACCAGCTCAAAACTTAAATGGCAAATGCATGGCAGAAACTTTCCTAGCTGCAGAAGGTGATATAGACAAATCTGTTGCTGATACCAGCAAGTACTGAGCCGAGCCCCTGTTTCTCATTTGGAGTGCATTGCTGTGTCTCCTCTGACATGTTTCTTCATAGCACTGAAAAAGAGGCACTTGGGGAAACAGCTTTTCTACTCAGAGAAATCTTTGACTCCAGGGTTGTAAATCGAGTGCTGTAGTAGGAAATCGGCAGAAATCAAAGAGCTTACATGTTTATCCAATGCAAAAAGAGGAAAGATCAATTTATTTAAAGTAGCGGAAACTGATTTTTCAGTTGGCTAACCTGTTAACCTGCTCCTATAGGATGAAACCTAGGTAGGGCAAACGCTTGGATTTCTTGTGCATTTATTTTGTGGGTTTCAACCATCCAGTTGAGTCAGGACTGCTGATGGAGCAGCCAGTGGTCTTCCTGGTTGTGCTTCACCTGCCGGCCGCCCACCCCAAGACTTGGCCGCTGTCTTTTGGCAAGTGATGCTGTGGCTCCTTTTCTGCATGATCGCCAGGGTAAGGAAATGGTCCACTTCAGTCGGTGCCCTGCTTACCCAGTGATTAAAACAGGGAGGAAACAGCAACAGCTTGGAAAGGCGGGCGGCCCCAGCCCAGGAGTGAGCAGGTTTCCTGGTGCAGAAAACAAATAGGATGCGGAGAGGAGAAAGAAGCTGTTGGGTTTTGCCTAGCCACGGAGAGGCCTGAGAATCTGCCTGTTTGAAAGCTTTAAAGGTGGTAAGAAATAGACACTTCTCAGACCTTTTACCCTACTTTTCCAGTGTAGTTTGCTGTTCTTCACATGCTGCTTCGTGCTGCAGTTTTCTGTGGGTTCACATATATAGTATTTCACAACTGAAATACTATATCATAACTTAGGGCAAGTTTAAAGCTCAGTGTTTACAATACATCTGCCTTCCAACACTTGGGAAATTTTAACACTAGAGTGGCTCTAACCTCACCACATCCACCCGAACACCTAAATGGTGCTGCAGAACCACAACATCCCCCCTCACCACCCTCCTGCCTCCCCTCTCCCAGGCTTACCCGGCACCAGACAATGTTGCCTTGTGATGCACATAACTTTTTCACTAACTGGAAATAGGAATCTTGCTCTATCCATTAGTTACTGTATATGCAGTTTGTATATATAATATTTATATTTTTCCCCCAAAGTTGTGAAATATATAAAATATAATTCCTCTAGCTGAAAGCTCATCATTCCCATGACAAGGTGCAATCAATAAATTATGCACCACTTGTGGTTATTCTGCATGTCAACTCATATTTCCATGTCGCTGTCCTGACTGTTACTGAGTGTTTGTGTTGTTGTACCTTTCCACCTCCTCAGTGTTGATTTAGGAGTTATTATTCTGGGCTCATAGTAACTGCAAGAAAATCAAGTTCCAAGTGTTTCTGCCAAAAGAAGGAAATGAAATGAGCAAGTCAACAGAAAATTCCACTTGTCAAACACCATTTGCTTATGACTATGGCTTTGTTAAGGAAACTTGTGTTCGGACAAGTTGCCCGAAGGAAATAATTTGCCTTTGCGGCAGGATAACCCCTGTGCCCAGCAAGGACTCTTGGTCATGACAGCTGTGGTCCTCAAATGAGCGAACAGGAAAAAAAAACCAAAGCCACTTCTGACACTTACAAATTATATCTCCTGAATAATGCATGACGCATCCAGATTGGC
>JANZLQ010000092.1:41986989-42041573 GCA_026212715.1 Elanus axillaris | reverse complement strand
GGGGGGGGGGGGGGGGCGGTGATGCTGAGGTGGGTGTTAGGGTGGAGGGAGGAGACGTTGGTCACCGGGGAGGGGGCTGTGTTTGTGACTAGGAAGGGGGCTGCGTGTCTGTCGCCAGAGGGGGGCTTAGGTTCCTGGGAAGGGGTCATTGTGGCTGAGGGAAATGGGGGCCTGGGCTCCATAGAGGGGTGTGGGCTGAGGGTGGGCTTGGCATCGGGGTGAGAGCGGGGTCCTTGTGGTGAGGGCTGGTGGAGGGGCTCCTGTGGTGGCCCACCCTCTCCCAGGCTCTGGCAATGGGTGCTCAGCAGGGCATGATTTGAGCGCCAGCACCTTGCGGGCAAGGCTGCTGTCAAAAACGTTTTGCTGATGCCTGGGAAATTTGTTTGTGGTGCGTGCACGGTGCATCAGAGATGCTGTGGTGGTGGTCCCTGAGCTTGTGGGAGCATCGTGGTGCACAGGCTGGGTCCAAAACTGTATTGGTGCCAAGGCAGAGGCCTTTAAATAGAGCTTTCATCAAGCTGGCTCCCCGTGATACTTGTCCTGGAAACTACTCTTTTTTTCTAGACGTCCTCCTAAGTGCGCATCAAAGGCCATTTCTGGGCCTGGCAATACTTATGTTTTGAGAGTGTGTCTTGAGCATTTATTTGCTTCTTTGTGCTCCTTAGGGCTCTATCTCATTGATTCCTGTGGAGCAGAGCTCTCCCTGATGTGCATAATCCTTCCTAGGTTGCAGTTTGCAGGTTCACACATCATCCCTTCCAGGTGGTATGACCTCCATGTTCAGCCATGCGTTACATCTGTTCTCTTTGTCAGTAGGCCAGCACCTGTGGGATAGCACATGAACAGCGTCTGTACCGTGATTCATGGTCAGAGGTCTTCAGCACAGTGATTCAGGCACAGCTCATGGGTCGATGTGATGATCTGGAAAAGTTTGAAATAAGCAGGAACATTTGAATAAGTCTGTAAGCACTTACTCCAAAAGCTGTCATGCTCAGTTGCTTTCATTCTCGAGTCCTTTCTAGATTTTTTTGTAAAAAGTGGTGAAGAATTGAAAGGAACGCGCAGGCCTGGCATATCCCTGCCCTGCCCCTCCTTCAGAGCAGAGCTGCCCTAGGGAACCTGCACTAGAGACATTGCACACAAACCTCTCGTTATTCCTTGTGTGTGGATGTCCTGCTGAAAACAAATGAGACCTCTCAGGTCTATAAAGTCAAGCCCATGCGCAAGTCTTTTGGAATTGGTGCTTACAAACCTACATACCTTATCTAGAAGTCTAATCATCTTATCTATCAGTCCATTCATAATGACCAAGCAATTAACTCCACAGTCCTTGGCAAATGTTTACCAGCTGGTAAATGTTGAAAAACAGGGTGTCTTGGTGAGTTTCAAACCTTGATAGAATCATTCGGAAGTTAAGGCTTGATTTTGCAGCCTACAAAAATAATCCTGGCAATATTTTATAATACCAGTGACGTATGTACTTGTGGTAGCACTGAATAAGGTGCATCTACAAGTGTAGACAAAGAAACTCAAATACATTTCAGGAAGTGTTTTAGAAGCACAAACTTGCCTGCTGAAAAACTAAACAAGAAGAAAGCTAATTCTGCTAATTTTTGCTCCCTGAACTGGGGGGTGGAGGAGACAAGAAATCATTAAGGAACGTAAATAGTCACAGATTTGTTTCCAACTAAAAGTCTTTTCGCTCTTGCACCCTGTAGTGGTCTTAGCCACGTGGCTACGGAATTATATTCATTTCCAACATGTTCAAGTTGCTGCCATCTTCCTGTTTTGCTTCTCTTCTAATGTTTTCAGCTCATATTTCAGGTGTGTTTGTAGTAGAAATGCATTGTGTGCTGTTTTAAGCTACTTGAAAAGCTAATGAGGGTAGGTATGTGACTCGAAGGGTGGGCAAGCTCTCATCGCCTGTTTGGCTCTGTTCTGCCAATTCAACATGACTGTTGTTTTCATAGTGTTTCTACACTCCTGTACAAGATAATTACCTTGTAAGCCTAGTTTTTCTGGCCACTTGAGCCTCCGGCAGTCCATCTCAATTTTCCATTCAGGAATATTTCCCCCCAAGCTGGCATTTGTAATTTTCAAGATGAAAGCTCCTTGGGACAGTGATTATCCCACTCTAGAAGTGTTGGTACGGCATGAGACATGATGAGGCACAGATCCTGACTGGAGCTTCTGTGAACTATGTATTTATTTATTTAACAGGCTGTTCATTAAAAATACATCTCTGTGGTCTTTTTCCTTTGATCCTTCCGTAACTTCTGTGACTGTCACTGTATGTGAATTAGAGCAACATGATATTCTTTTTTTCTTTCTTCCTTGGTGATAAAGATACTGAAGAATTGAGAACTCGGTGGTGATCGTGTTTAATCCATTTTAATTCCACATCCTAGTGTTAGGTGGTACCATTTAATTGCTCCTCTCTCAAACCTCAACAGCCAGCTCTGCAGCTCTCCCAACAGTTTTCTTTTCCAAACTGCACCACTGCAGTGTAAATGTCCTCTCAAATTGGACCAGACAGATGGTTTTCTAAAGATTTTGATACGTTATGCCCTCCATATCAGTTGCTCACCTGATACGCATCTGTATTAAAGAAAGCTATTCCCTTTTTTAAAGCATAATATAATCTCCAGCAGCCATGGTGCCTAATTGCTCATTAAGTTGTTCCCTTCTAGAACCTTCTGTTTTAAGTCACTTACTTTTATTTGTATTATTACCAGTAATAGTTGTCAGCAATGAACATAGATAACGTGATGGTAATTTTATGGGTCTCCTGACTCTGTGACCCCTCTGAATTAGGAGGAGGACGCAGGGTGAAACCACTGTCTTGCAAATAAGCAGAGTGACATATGATGCTTCCAGCAGGTTTCTCTCCAGAGCTTGCTTTTAAAATAAACACTTTCTCTCTTTTCCTGTACCACTGCTTTTGAGTTTAGACCTTTTCCTTGCATTTCTAGTTACATATACACAGATGGATAGATAGATGCAGCAGGCTTAGATGGAGTCCTGCGGTCCATGGTCCAACACAAAGACACGTAGCCAGGGACTGAACTGTCAGGCTTTGCAGCTGCACAACACTGACCGTATGATGTGTAACTTCCTTTTCCTCCCTGCTATGTGTGTGCTTGCCAGTCTTCAGGCACATGAGTAAGAGTGAAGGCATTAGGGCTCTTACCTCAGTTCTGCTACAAGTGTTTTAATGCCTGTTAGCAAGTCATTTAATCTCATGTGTGCCTTGGTTTCCCCTTCGCCAGTGAAAAGTGTCATAGTTCCCTGCTTCACAGATTTGGGGAAGTTCATTTTTATCCCATTTGTGAGGTACCTAAGTAGGGAGATGATCACTGTAAAGATGCAGAAATGAGGGGATACAATAAAAGTGTTATGGAATCATAGAATCATTTAGGTTGGAAAAGACCTTTAAGATCATCGACTCCAACCATCAACCATGCTCCCTAAACCATGTCCAGAAGTGCCTTGTCTACACGCTTTGTCCAGGGATGGTGACTCAACCACTTTCCTGGGCAGCCCATTCCAATGCCTGACAACGCTTTCAGTAAAGAAACTTTTCCTAATGTCCCATCTAAACCTCCCCTGCCACAACTGGAGGCCATTTCCTCTCGTCCTATCACTAGTGACTTGAGAGAAGAGACCAACACCCACCTCACTACAACCTCCTTCCAGGTAGTTGCAGAGAGCGATAAGGTCTCCCCTCAGCCTCCTCTTCTCCAGACTAAACAGCCCCAGTTCCCTCAGCCGCTCCTCGTAAGACTTGTGCTCCAGGCCCCTCGCCAGCTCCGTTGCTCTTCTCTGGACACGCTCCAGCACCTCCATGTCTTCCCTGTAGTGAGGGGCCCAAAACTGGACATGAACTTTATGTGAGCCCAGAAGCATTGTCACTGTGAAAGAGTAAAAGTACTTTTACATCTTTTGGTGTGTTCTTTTTACAGATGGGTTGGGGTGATTTGGGAGCTTTTGGAGAGCCTTCTAAGGAAACTCCTAACTTAGACCAGATGGCTTCAGAAGGGATGCTTTTCCTAGATTTTTATACTGCCAACCCCCTCTGTTCTCCGTGTAAGTAAACTTGAGTTTTAAACTAGCATATAAGCATGCCACCTTCTGAGAAGATTGGGACGTTTGCCAGCATCTAACATGAACTAGCAACCAAACCAGTGATTACCCTCCGGGCAGAGTTTGGATTTGGTGCTTTGATCTTGCATTTTGCTCCCTTTTTTTTAATGTTTTGATTGGAAAACCTACAATCTTCAGTTTATACAAAGCACTGTTTTAGTGATCAAATCAGTCCAGCTAAAGGATTTTTTTTACATCATTATGGTTTAGTATTCTAGCCTCAACCATTGCATTTTTTCATCTTTCTTATTTTGGGACAAACAGACAAAGCAGTATCTAAATTGTTGCTGAACATAGTTTGTATGTAGTTTGTCTGATTCCATTGGCTTTGGTGAGACTTTCATGCAAGGAAGGGCAGCACGTTGTGTCCTGTTGTTGACCCTGGTGGCTTGCAAGATTCTTGGGGAAGGGGCAAGAGATAAAAGAAACGTTTGGGTCTGGGAGACACAGATATTTTTATCCTTACTTGTTTTTTTCTGGGGAGTGGGTTTTTTTTTTTTTCTTTCTTTTTTCCTCTAACCCGATTGGCAGGCAAGAACTGAAACAACAATGAGGAACAGGGGCTTTTTATTTGGGCTTTCATTTAGGATGCAAGTTGTCAGTGTGCTGATGACGTCCTTGCTCTGAAAAGGCATTTAAAATATGCTGAAGTCCTAACTCCAGTGGCGGTACTGCATATGCTTAAAGTTAAACATCTGTTTAAATGTTCCCTGCAGTCAGGACCTGACTTGTGTTGTCAAAGCTGGACAGCTCTTTGTTCACTGTTACATGACTTTTGTTCAGGCAAGCTTGAAAACTTAGCCTTAAGCGTGTAATCAGTTTGTGTTATGATTTCCTCTTAAATGTATATGTCAGGTATTCCTTTTATAATTACTGAGTTAGAAGGGCTGCTACACTGACTATTGAAAGTAATTACTCTTCAGCAGTGGGTAATGTAATAGAGGAGCCAAATTTCAGTCGGATTTGTCTTAGAATAACTCAAATGGTGTCATATCAGAACTTGGCTATCTCCATGGCTCATTGGAGAGGGGAATTGCTGCCTGTTCCAATGTGAGTGATCTTAGTAGCTGGCTGTGGCAAAAGGACACTGACATCCTTCAGTCAGAGCGCTGTCCTCAGCCTTAATATTAATATTAAGCAGAGAATGCATGTAAAATAAAATGTTTTTTGTTATTTGCAGCAAGGGCAGCACTGTTGACAGGCCGTCTCCCAGTGAGGAATGGTTTTTACACCACGAACGCACATGCCAGAAACGGTATGGGCTTCATTCCTGATTTGCCTTCCTCTCTTGATTTCCCTCTGTGCTTTGTAGGAAGTCTTGCTTTGAACAAAGGCTTGGCTCGGTGATCTTCCCCTATGGATCTTCCAGAATGGCACAAAAAGATTACCATGTTAACTGCTGGTAATAAGCGTGAAATTTATTGCTTCCTCCTCATCAAGCAGAAAACCTCCTCAAATTAAGAGACAGAAACAAGGCTGGTTGATCCATTTGCTTCTGCTGGCTGAGAAGTGTTTCCTCTGGGCAGTCTAATTGGTGTCTGGTGAAAGAAGGTCACGTGTATGTTAACACCCAGAGTAAAGAACAAGCTGCTATCAGTTTTATTCAGCAGCCAGTTTTCTAACTGTTTCAGCCTTGGAAGTTTTAAAGCACTGCTGTGCCCATGGTGCTTATAGGGAAGGTTACCAGTTCATAACGACCATGGGTTGATCTTGGCTCCTGTGATTGGTTCCAGTGTGAAAGATGCCATGTGCTTGGGCATGCTTGGGCGAGAGTCAGCAGCTATGTACCCATTCACACTGTGCATCAGCAAGCATGCTTGGCTATCTCTGTCCTAACCAAAGTCACACCTTAGATTCTCAAGGGCCAGAGAGCTGTGGACTGTGGGAGACCTATCATTTCTTTCAGGTCTTGAAGTCTGAGCAAGTTTATCAATCATTTGATTTAGGAAAAAAATGCCTTCATTTTAGAAAATATACACCAAATTTGCAAGAGTAAAGGCAAGTCCAGTGCACACCTAAAGCTCTTTTTATGACACACACCCCACACCCCCCCTTCAAGAGTCTTGCCTTCATTCTGTGATGGCAGCCCTCTTTATTATTGGCCGTGGTGTGCAAGTGGGTGGAGATCTCCCTCTGATCTCTCTGAACCAATTTGTTCTCTTCATCTCGGGGCCTGGGAAGACTTCCAAGGAGTGATATTGCTGGGACTTCAAGCTAATTGCTATTTCTGATCCAGTAACAGTGCTTCTAATGATGGGTAGCCATGAGCTGTTTGCGCTGATATTTGTAAGAGTTGGAAAGATTTTTGTTTGGTTTTTTTATGCAGCATATACACCACAGGATATAGTAGGAGGAATTGCAGATTCTGAATTACTGCTTCCAGAGTTGCTGAAGAAAGCTGGCTACATCAATAAGATCATTGGCAAATGGTAAACTTATTTTAAGATCCCTTGCTTTGAGATTTCAGTATGTGTGCGTACGTATTGTGAAAGGGCAGCAGAACAACCAGAACTGCAGGAAAAAAACTGTTGTGGAGCTCAGATGTCCAACTTTTGAAATATGTGGTGGATCTTCCCCCCTGCTGTGATCTATTTCTGAATTGAGTGTTACCATTACAAGTACATACATTTATCTTTGTACAAAGAGTTGAAGGGTTTTTTGTGTATGTATATATATACTTACAAACCCTTCAACTCTTTGTGCTTTCATCCATGTATCACGCTACTTGATTTAATCAAAAAACACTGAGATGTTCTCTTGGAACTTGCCTTGAGCACCGACGTGCTTTTTATCTTTGGCCCCTGCTGTATGTTGGGGTTTTCTGTTAATAGAGTAGACTAAATTGTAAAAGCTTCTTTTTGGGGGGGTAGAAGTGTGTGGTCTAGAAATAGAGATGCAGACATCTCCAGGGCTATATTAAAGATTGTTCATCGAGTGTAGAAGGTTGGGGTGGGTTGGAATAGGCTTGATCAGGGTGGTTGATACCAGGTGTTTTAAAAGACCTAGAAGGCTGATCCAATACTCTGTGAATGTTGTCCTTTGACTTTATGGACTTTCATGGGAGTACAGTATAATCTCTACAGAGGTACAGAAGAACTTCTAAAAACCAATGTTTTGTGATGTCTGCAAAGAATCAGAAGGGAGAAGCCTGAAAGATATGCAGATCAAACAAGCATGGTGGGATTACCAGTGTAATAGTTGAAACTGGTGCATTTGTTACATTCAAATTTCAAATGCACTTGTGGGCTGTAATGGACTCCCATGGGGCCTGGGGATCTCTGAACAATTGATTCACAGTTTGTAGCAGTGCTGTAATAAATAAATGCATAAACAGCAACTTCAAAACTACACAGACACCAGAGGAATACGGCTTGGTTAGCAGAGTAATTGTTAATGAAGAGACTTCGGACAGGAGTAGTATCGGGGGAATACTGTTTAGGAAAGTAACGGGTTAGAATTTATTTAACAGTTTCGTTAACAAGCTAGAGAAAAGTGAGTGTGAATTGTGGTTGGGTTCACCGGTGCTGCTGAAATTGGAAAGAACGCAAACTAACCTAAGACAGTGAATTATGTATTACCACAAATCCAAACAGCAGAGTGGCTGTAAAGAATCGGATCAGTGGGCTGAATGCAATAAGATGCAGTTCAGTGCTAATAAATGTAAATTCATACACCCAGGGAAAAGAAATAAACAACACAAATACAGATTGGTTCCAGGCAGTTATTTGGAAAACAGCAAATCTGGAAGGACCTGCAGCTGTTAGCAAGAAGCAGACTAAATGTGAATGTGCAGTGCACTGTCACTGTGCACCCAAGAACTGTTCTCCTGGACAGGACTAGGGAGTGATACAGCAGCAGTCCTGTCATTTGTGCACACCACCTGCTTCCTAGAAAGGTGTAAAGTAATGCACAGTACGGTAGTTAAATTGGAGTCTCATCCTAGCCACGCACAGAATTTTAAGGCTTTTAAAGACTAAGTTTTCCAGAAGATTTTTATATCCTTTCAACATCCCTTCTAAAGACTTTGCAGGGTGTCCTGTGACAGTAAGTTCCACAGTTTAATTATAAGTTTGCAAGTCAAGTATTTTCCATGACCGTTTTAGCATTTGTTGCATTTCGTTAAATATCTCTCTATCTTTTGTGTTGCGAGAGGGAGAGAATAATATGCATCTCAGTAACTATTTGATACCTTTTTTAGGTCTCTTCCTCTGTAAGTTCTCTTAGGGCTTTCTTAGAATAAAATATTTTTTTCATGTCCCCTGTTGTAGAAACAACTGGGAATAGCTTTGTATTATCATGTATATAGATGAGGAAAGGGTAGAATCCTGCAGGTCAGTCTTGCAGTTTTAGTTACATCACCGAGATATGATCATAGCTGGAATGATGATTATTTTCTGTTATAACTCATTTTGGAATAGCTCAGAATAACACCATGGACTGTTTTACTTCAGGTAATGCATTTTATGCCCCCTTATGTTCAGAAAGTGTGCAGAGGGTGATGGCACATAATGGACAGGTTGCACGTGCAGGCTTGTGAGTAGAAACTGGAATGATTAAATAAACATTTAGCTACAAAGATCTCCTTTAGAGACTGGGAGAGGATGGACATTCTGTATCTTCAAGACAGTATCAATGAAGAAAATGTAGAATTTGCCGTACAGAAGTTGGAGATTAGAGAGGAGCTTCATCTTGAAGTTAAAGATGGAGAATTTTCAAGCTGCATAGTAGAACGGAGCTGTCATCAGGAGTAGCTAAATGTGTTTTGTGTTCACATGTGCACGTAAAGAACTCATTCTCATTTACATTCAGGTGTCTCTGTACCATTTTGGCAGCATGAATACTCCATAAAGGGAATGCAGATATAATGGCACATTTCATGAGCTTTACCTTGTGTTTTTACAGCTCAGTGGTATAAAAGTGATTTGTCATAGATCAGAATCCTTAAGTAAAACATCACGTGCGTCTTCGCAATGGCTTTGGGCAGTGTAGTCCATCAGTACACATCATCGAGACAGCATGAGAAGAGACACCAATAGAAGGAAATAATGGAAAACAAAGATTGGACAGTAGCCTAAAATGGGATATATGTAAGCACTGGAGTGAGTCTGCATGGATGTGTTTGCAACAAGTATGAGAGAGAGCAAGACAGTGGTCTGCAATCATGTATTTGATTAAAATGCTTCAAGTTTTTCTTCTTAGGCAAAGATTGTTTTCTTGCATGCCATTCTGATGAGATTATTATTTGCTTCTTTGCAGTAGAATTTTAATTCCTCTGTTTCTTTTGTTCCTAGGCATCTGGGTCACAGGCCCCAGTTCCACCCCCTGAAGCATGGGTTTGATGAATGGTTTGGATCCCCGAACTGCCATTTTGGACCTTTTGATAACAGAGCGCTCCCCAATATCCCTATATATAGGGACTGGGAAATGATTGGCAGGTAATTCAGCTATTTGCCTGGTAATGTTATTTTCTTTGCTTTCCCTGCTGACATTACAGTGCTGGAAGATAAGTGCTAGCGTAGCAAAAACATTTCAATGAAGAGGGGTTGGCAAAAACAGCAGCTGCTTCAGAATCAGAGTTACAGACTCAGTTGGATGGGCAGTGATCTACAGGCGCTTTACCCCATGCAGAGGACTTTTATAGCATGTCAGGCATTGGGAATATCCTGGCTCTCATGATCCGAGATGCTTACTTATTCAGAGTGCCCTGAATATCCTGCATTTCAGCAGCAAGCCAGTGCAGGAAAGATGCTTGTAAGAGGTCACAAAACACATGAACCGCCCTTCTGGGTCAGGCCCAAGGCCCATTTAATCCATTATACTGTGCAATGACCACTGGCAGTGAATGCGAGAATTCTATAGAAATGGTATAAGAAAACAGATAGTGGAATGGTCCTTCTCTTGTGTGGTTGTCCACCTTCTGAAACTGAAGGTTGTGTCCAGATCTTAATAGCCACTGACTTAACTTCCATGAACTGTCTCTTTTCTAAACCCATTTGCATTTCTGGACTCTACAACATCCTATGCCGAGATCTCATCTCTTGCTTTGCCCTCTTACTTTTGAACAGAACTTTCCCTCTAGTCTGGTGATGGCCAATATCCAGCCTTACAAGGCCTGGGTGGTGGTTTCCACTGGAGCTAAGACAGGCTGAAGGGGAAGCCTTGTGGGAAAACACGCAAGGCAGGCAGAAACAGGACAGTATAGATAACTGTCAAGAGGTATGTGAATTTCACATCTAGGAGTGGAAGCAAGGATGGTCCTTCCTGAGGGAAGAAGAGATTTTGAAGGCAATACTGGCAGCGCAGCAAAGGGTACTGAAGCACTGTTGCATGGGGAGTGCCTGTTGCTTCTCAGTTGTGAGTGTGGCACTCTGACTTTTCCAGTTAAAGCTGAGATAATACAGACCTACTTCTATGGTACTGATGCCCCTCAGAGACGAGGCATGGTAGCTGACTACTAAACTTTAAACTCCTAAACCACTTTTTGCAGGAATACTGTCTTCCTCATCTCTACCTTAGCATCTAAATTTAAACTTGAAGCTCATTAAATATGAAGCTAGATGTTTAATTCTGAGGATTAATAAAGCTTTGAGTACCAAGGCCAACCTGCAGGTTGCATGTGGACCATCTAGGGGTGTGACTGCTCTAGAGTGCCTCCCGCTCAGAGATGTTTGCTTATCCCATTGCCCCCTAAAGGCTTCCTGTGATGATTTCACTCCACTACTTCGCCTGGAAGCTGGTTCCATTCTGTACTGAAAGACCTCTTTATTCTTTCTCTTCCTGTTTGTAATAACCTTTTGTCTGTTTGCGTAACACCATTCTATGCTCCAAGTCTGCAGTCTCTGCCATTCTTGTCCATTCACTTTTGAGTCTGTTACCATCTTATTTCACTTGCTGGAGGAATGCCCTCTGCCTTTCTTTGCTTAACTGGTGTCCAAAGATACTTCTAACATAAAGTTTTCAAAGCAACCCAAGTTCTGATTCCAGAATTACTCTATCTCACTGGAAGTTGTTGTGTACTTCTGAAAATTCTACTCTTATTTCAAACAGGTCTCTGTTGAAAGAGTAGCAGCGTGAAGTCTTTAAGCATACTACCCCTAGTCTAATAGCTTAACAGTGAAAGGTCAGTGGCTTGGGTTTGTCCAAAACTTGCAGTTGTCATTAATTTGAATCTAGCTGTTTCACTGCTTTCTCCCATAAGAAAAAATATGGTGACATTCTTTTTAATATCTGAAAATAGTTTGCTGAGTAGCAGCTGTGACCAACAGGTCACCTACTTACACAGTAAGGGAAAAAAAGGCCTTTTTATATTGTATATTCCTTAGGATTGATTTTTTTTTTCTCTCTGATTCATTTTATCTTAAGGTATTATGAAGATTTCAAAATTGATCGGAAGACAGGTGAAGCCAACTTGACTCAGATCTACCTGCAGGTACTGTCTATTTTAATACTGGTTTCTAAGCTGCAGTGACTTTATGCTTCTTTTTTTGGAGAGATTTAGATGGCAGAGAATGATTCTATTAAATTCATTTTTATTGTTGTTTACAGGAAGCTCTCAATTTTATTAGCAAGCAGCAGGCCAGCCAGCAGCCATTCTTTTTATACTGGGCAATTGATGCTACCCATGCTCCTGTTTATGCCTCCAAACAGTTCCTGGGTACTAGTCAGAGAGGACTGTAAGTCTTGGTTTTGTGGGCGTTGGTTTTGTTGGGTTTTTTTTGATTAATACCTCATGCTGCAGAAACAGAAAACCTAAGCAATGTTTCTTAGAACCAAGTATATAGATCATTTCCCAAAAGTGTATGTGTGTGCTGAAATACACTAGTTAGTAAGGACTTTGCTTGGATTGTTCTTTAATAATTTTGCTATAACCTGAAATGAAGATCATGTGACTAAAATGGGGTTGAAGGGGGAGTCTAAGCTGCTTTGCCAGTTGTGTGAGTAATGAAGTGCTGTATGTGGCACAGATGATTTCTTGGAAGGCTTTTGCATGATCAGTGCCTGTTTTAAAAGCCTATAAATCAGACCAGCAAGTAGAAGAGCATGCATGAAAAATGCAACTTACAGGAGGCAAAAAGCTCTGTGGATACTGTGAGCCTTGCTTCTGAGAGTGCAGTTTCAAACCCACATCCATAAGCAAATCTATGTTATTAGCTTCAAGTCTACGGTGAAGTGGCTTTGCCTATATTTGAGAACTTTTTAGCTAAATTTGTATCAGTTGCTGGTTTCTGTCCAAGAGTGGCTCACATCTGAACAATTCTGACTCTTAATATCCAAGAGAGGTTGCTCTCTGCAGGCAAGAGACACAGGTTTTGCAGTGACGGTGGAAAACTTTATTACAGTACCTGATGCATAAGAGAAGTATTTCTGCAGCACAGATATAACTTACATGCACTGAAAGCATTGTGGCGGATTGTAATGCATTATGCTGTGTGACACTTTTCCTCCTTTGCTGCCTTTAATGTTTTGCATCTACTTTTGCCTCAGATATGGGGATGCTGTGCGAGAAATTGATGATAGCATTGGAAAAATCCTAAAACATCTTCGGAAGCTGGGTATCAGCGAGAACACTTTTGTGTTTTTCACCTCTGATAATGGGGCTGCTCTCATTTCAGCTCCTAAACAAGGTGAGTCTCAGATGAACAAACCTGGTCTGGGGCTGTGAAATCAGGCTTAAATCTCTATGTCTGAGCGGTAGAGACACCTGTACCTGGGGTTTTCCTTTATGCAGTCAGGAGAAGCCTGAAAATGCAGAGCCTTTATGTTTAGAGTTAGCTTATGTTCATTACTTCTGGTCACTGTTGGAGGAGGTATCCTTGGCTAATGGACTTTTGGCCTAACCCAGTGTGGCTCTTCACCTGTGTGCATTTCCACTTTGTGCTCCGCTGTCAGGGGTTGAATTTTTTTTTTTAAATTTATTTAGGACCAGGCGCAGTAACTTAGCAGGGTTTTTACTCTGTCTGCCAAATGCATATTTGAGCTTTCTGAGTAATTACAGAGAGTTCAAGAGCCCCTTCTTTAGCTCTCATGAAAAATAGCAAGAAGAAAAAGTATTTTTGTTACTTTACAAGTTTTCTTTTGTTTAAATGGTTGTTTCTCAGGGTCATTGCAAATTGATTTTATAACCCGCTCTCTTCTATTTAGAGGCAGGCTGTCTCGTGGTTATTGGACCACAGAGCAGGGAGTATCCTGAGTTCTGATTTCAGCTGAACCACTGTGTTTGACTTTGTGTGACCTGGAATCAGTCACGAGACCTCCCTGTTTGTTCCTCAGCGAGCTTAGCTACAAGGTTGGGTTAAAACCCCAGACATTCCTCCAAAGCACTTGCTATGTCTGAGAGTGAACGTCCAGGGAAAGCATGATTATTTTTCTCACTCTTGTATCTGCATCTAGTACTGCTCTGGTACTTTAAAAGGATTATGAAAAAATCACTATTTCTGCCTAAAAGTGTCATATTTCCTTTAGTTCCAAACAGCAGTTAACATCCCTAAAGGGAAGGAAAATGCCAGCGAAGTATTTTCTGTTTGTTTGGGGTTTTGTTTTATTTTCTTTGTTTGGTTGATAGCAAGTTGTGTTTAACTGTCACTTTCTCCCTGTGCTGAAAACACACTCCTAAAATTTCATCACAAATGGATATTTAAAAAAACCCAACCCAATAAACAAACAAACCAACAACGAAATAGCCCCACCCCAAAACAACTCTGGACATGTTATTTGAAGAAGCATTCATGCAGAAATGAAAATTCATTTAAAACTAGCCTAAAAATTTCCTAGTTGACTGTGTCCCTTTGAAATGTGAAATTGGCATATCATGTGTTTTATGGCTTCTTTTCTCTCTCTAGGAGGAAGCAATGGTCGTTTTCTGTGTGGCAAACAAACCACCTTTGAAGGTGGCATGAGAGAGCCAGCTATTGCTTGGTGGCCTGGACATATACCTGCAGGAGGGGTGAGTATCTGCTTTGAACAATTCTGATCGGTCTTAAGTGGACTCAGGTGGATGGAGTGGTTCTTGCTGGATTCAGTGGGCTTTGGATGAGACTTTTAATATGCCCAATGCATCAGTCCAGATGCTTGTCTAAATATGGAGCTGAATGCTGCCCCTAGAGAACAACGCCATTACTGTTCATTATTGCAAATTTGCATCTACAGTGTCTATGATCAACACTTTTGTGAGCACCGAGCGGTCTAGTCTTTTTGTCTTCCTGCTCCCTTTAAACCCTTTACTCTTTTGGATGACAGTATTTTTAGTGGATTACGTGTTTGAACAAATTGGAGTATAAAGACACATTGCTAATGTGTGTCCCAGTCTAGAGCAGGAGTGCGTTGCCCACACACACTCTCTGTGCTCTGGAGTATCAAGTGATTTGACGCTCACAGCTCTCGCTTTGGTGTTTGATAAAAGTTCCACTCAGAGAGGTCTAGATACCAGACTATTGCTCTTTCCTGCCTGTACACAAACTCAGATATGATCACTTCAAAATAATCCTCCAATGGCACTACCAGCCTCTCTTGTCCCAGTTCTCATTAAAGAAGGATGCAATCAATTCTTCCGCAGGCAGGGTTCACGGTAAGTAATACAGATTCCCTCCCCTTTGTGAGCATCTCTCATCCCTGAAGAAAGTGATACTTCATTAAGTGGGCACTATGCTTAAGACTGCAAACTATTCATAAATAAAACATTTTTCTAAGTTGCATTCCTCTTCGGTGGTTTAATTGAGTCAGGATAATGATAATTTATCGTTTACATTTAGGAGGAAGCCATCAGCTTAGATCTGCAGCTGAGGGCAGGAGGGTAGTTTGGTTTCATCATTTTTAAAGAGTTCACAAAACCTACTAGGGATGTTTTATTATTTTTTTAATTTGAAATGAAAACAGTCTTTTTGTTTAAATTTAAACATTTCCATAAAGCCTTTACAAGCCAAGTACAACAGCCTTGGGCTAGCATACGAGAACATGAAACTGAAGCTGACTGTTTTGTTTTCCATGTCCAAACTAAATAATGTGCTAAAAGTAAACATGCATTATAAATGGGAACAAGTAAATACCAAATTTAAAAATTCTTTCCATTGTAGTAACTCTGAGGATAATTAAGAACATGAGTAAAGAAATCAATGTGCCTGCTTATTTTCTAACTGTAACTGGCTAGTACTCTTCTCACAGGTAGTCTTTTGCATGTAGTGCAGCGGTGAAGCTTTATGTGATGCAAAACGCTCTCGGTAGCCTGGTGTGAGGCATGGCTTTCTGCTTGAGGCCGTAGTTGAAGCTGCTGTTTGAATTCCTGTGAACAGTCATTTCTGTGCAGAGTTGACATGTTTGCATAAGTGGGTGGACTGACCAACACCGTACTATCATAAGCCCATGCATGCTCAGCAAGCTGGAGAGCGTGCTTACGGCTTATTAGGACAGGTATGTGCCCAAAAATCCCCTCCTCCACCACTGCTCATACCATCCTTGGCACTTAAGCACATGCTTAACTTTAAATCCTTCCTATCCTGGGCTCCAATTCACGATGCTGCCTGCCCCGTATCTGCACGTGCAGGTGTTACACTCCCAAATATCCGCTGGGACTCCGCTTGGGTACCTCGAGAAGCCGCTTCTGAACTCTGTCCCCAGAATGTGCTGCTTTGCTGTGAGTTAAGCCCCCATATGATGCTACTGATAAGTAAATATGTGATAGCTACTTATATGTCTTTTCTGCTTGTATTCTTGCCATCGAGGCTCCAGCACTGGTACCCACAGCAGCACTGACCGCAGGTGAGAGGTTTGGCATTGCTTCTGTGTAACACCGCTCACGCTACCTTGGCCTGTAGGGCACCTGTAGTTATTGCTTCATAATTGCCTCTTTCACTGACAGTAAGTGAAGAAACGTGTTCGCTAGTACATTTTGGGCTTCTTTTCTGTATCTTATGGAGTCTGTAGCTTCAACATCTTCTTGACTGCAAGTTTAAACTAGTCAGCTTAAGCCCTGTGTAGGCCAAGAATCTGTAAAACGGGGGAAAACTGCTTCAGAGTCTCTCATTGCTCTTTCTTTTCAAAAGAGTTGAAGGAAACTAAGGCTTGGGAGCCCTGAACCAGGGTGGAAGCAAAAAGCTTCTCAGGAATGCCAAGCACAAAGCTGAAGGGTCAACTCCTCCTTCCTGGGCTGGTGTGGTTCCCAGTGCGATGGCTGTTCCTTTCCAGCCGTGGACGTTTTGAGGAGCAGGCGAAGGGCCAGCAACTATTACAGTTGGCACAACTGCAGCCAGAAAAAGAGGACTTGTGTCTGTGGCCAGTGAAATCCAGTTATTGGGTGGAAGGCTCATTCTGCTGATGGGATCTGGCAGTTTATTAATAATCTTATTAATATATATGGTGGGTTTTTTTGTTTCTGTGAAAGGGTACATGTGTTTGCTGAAATAAAGGAGTACCTTTTTATTTAAACAAAAGAAGTTAGGTGACAGGATTGTGAACACTTGACAAGATATTGATACAGGTTAGGATAATTGGTGCAGTTGGCTGATTTGCAGTTTTTTGGGGGAGCGGGATGCCTCGGGAATGCATGTTGCTCTTGGCATCAACATTCAGTTAATTCTGATCCCCCATCAGGAATATTTATTCATACACAAACAGCCTTTCTGCAGTTTCCTCCTCAGCTACGTTTTACAGGTGAATTCACGACAAATCAGCATTTCAACATTCCCCGCAACACATATGCCTTCTGGAAGGATCCAGCTGCAAAAAAAAAAAAAGAGAGAGAGAGAGAAAAAAAGAATCATATTCTGTTGGTATTTGAATCCTCCTCCTCTCTTCCCTCACCCTCCTCCCCTTCCTCTCTCGTGCCTGCTTCCTGAAGGAGAAAAGAACATATCAACCCAAAGACAGCATTGCAACCTTTTCTTCACTATCTCCCATGGGGCGCAAATTGAAATTGAATTAGACAGGGATATCAGGTCTGCTCGCTGTGATAACTGTAAAAGGATTTTATTTAAAAACACCCTGACATTTGTTCACCCAGTTTCAAATATTTAGCTTTCCTCCTTTCCATTCCTGGCGGGGGCGACTTTATTAATTGTCGCCTTTGATTCAGAGTTAAAGCTTGAAAGCACTGATAACAGCAGTGGTGACTATTTCTTCTAGCGACGTGGCCCACAGCAAAAGGATTTCATTTTCTTAAAGACGTTATGTGTATACTGAGAGTTTATTAAAAAGAAGCGGGGGAAGGAGGGGGGAAAAATCCGTTCTTACGTGCGTAATACCGGCTGTTTCTCACTGATACGAGCAATATCTGATCTCACTCTTTTTTATATATTATTTATTTTCTCTGGGCTGTTGCCCTCTCTGGATTTTTCTTTTTCTTTTCTTAAAAAAATAAAATAAATAAATGGGAAAGGCAACTAGAATGAAAGAGCACTGTTGACAGGAGAAAATGGTAATTTTTTTATTTTTCTCTGAAAATACTTCAAAGTTTTATATAAATATTAACCTTTTTTTTTTCCCCCTTTCTTCCATGTGGTGCTGCAGAGCACAGATAAATCCAAGTGGCTGTGGCATGGGCATTTAATTTCCGTAAGAAGTTTTCTCTGCTTCACGGAAAAATGTTGTCTGAGACCAGAAATGTAATTGGATGATTAAAGAGAGTCATCTACATCTGGTTATGGTTAATAAGGGCCAGTACAAGAAGACCATGGTGGCCCCACAGGATTGTCACAACGTGATGTATAAATTAGGTGATATTAGAGACACGAGTCTCAGGTCAGCGGTTGCCTCTTGCTGCCTGTAATCAAAAGATTGAGGCGAGGGAATGGAGCGACAAGAAAAGTGACTTTTGGATTTGCCTTATAAATTGTAAGAGGTCTAATTACAAAAAGTCTCAGCCACCAGTCTGCCCGCCTGCTCCTGACGTAGCAGTTGTCAGGGAGCAGGCGTGTGCCAGATCTCCTCTTTATTAGATTCCGAGCTCTGCATATGGTGTTCTGCTGACCCCGCAGCTCTCCTAAGGCATGCTCAGGGTAAATTAGCTAGCAGATGAGCCTATGAGGGACTGAGCATCTTTGCTGAGATGCTGAGCACATGTAATCCCCTTTGACTTCAGAGGGAGCGCAGCGTTCCTAACACCAGTGGCTCTGGAAGGAGTGACCTGATGTTTGGGGGTTTTTTGTTTTGGTACAGCGTTTTTTAAGGTGTCGGGCCTTTCTGAGTGCACACTCGAGACCGGAGAAGAGCTTGTGCAAGGGGACGGTCCAAGGGGCTCACAGCATTCTCTGCCACACTTGAACTCGAGGACGACACAGCCGGTTTTGGTTCTCGGCAGTCCACGTTTGCCAAATGGTGCCGGGGAGAGCAAGAAGCCAGGTTATCCCATCAGAGGGCTCCGTTTCCTTCTCCACAGCTGTGTGTCACAAGATCTCCATCCTTTTCTCCATGCAGAGAGGGAACTTTATGTGTACATCTGCTTTTTGTGAGGGATTTGTGGGCTCGTGTCTAACTGTCGCTTCCTACGAGGACAGGCTGAGCATGACCTCTTTCAGGCTACCTGCTGCAGCGATGCCTGGGAATGAGGCTTAACCTCAAATGCCTGAGACCTTCTGCAAGTCCTATTGATCCTGGTCAACTGATCCAACCGCTTTCCTGGGCAAGGGTTTCCATGGTCAGGCTTCCTCTTGGGCTTAGAGCTTTGCACTTTGATTTCTTCTTAAGAGTTGTGGAAGTGTTCTAGCACGCAACTTTAATATCGAGTGCTCCTGGCAACAACTTTCGATGAATGAAAGCCATTAAAATTTGAAATTAGTCTAATCAAGTAATGTGATACTGTAATTTTAGACTTGTAATTAGTCCCCTGCATGTTGCTTTCTCCAGTTTCTTTTTTTAAAAAAAAACAACGCTTGTTTATTCTTCCTTTGTGTTCACTTTTTTCACCCTGGTCTCTTAATAAAAGGCTTAGTGTCCCAGCAAAAATAGCATTTTCCCTTTAGTTTTTCTCTCTAGAGCCAGCATCTCACAAAAATTCTTTTATCATGTTATCATTTGTTGTCATACTTAAATAATTAGTGTCAGCTTACAGGCTGGGGGTCTGTTTGTGAGTAGAAAGGGATTCAGAGATAAAAAGTCTTTGATAGTCCCAGTATTGTAATGTTCACACTGACATTCGCAAGGCTGCTGCTAGGACTTGGATTTCAGTCAGAAAGTGCTTCTGCACTTACAGATGTGGACTTGTATCAGACGGCTTCTTGTTTCCGAACAAGTGGTATGGCTGAAAAGGCTCTTTTCATGTCGCATCTTGTGCTGGTGCATCCTGGTGCAAAACAGTTGTGCTCTTGATTTGAATGTATCTGCTTCAATTCAGTGTGTTGCTGGCTAATTAAACATCCTACAGCAGATAACTGTAGCATAACACAAGCAGGGTGGGAGCAAAGATTCAGAAAGAATCAGTCAGAACAGACTTTAGGTTTTAAAAATATAAATAATCTAGACCAGAGAGATAAGTATGGCTTCCAATTAAGGAAGAATAATAAAAAAAAAAAAGCAAGGGGGGTGTGTGGAAATGCTTGCACATCTCCGTTGGAGCCAAAACCAGATGTTTTTCTCCCTTATTAAAATATATACTAAAAATACCACGACTTTACAGTTCTTGAATTGTTGGAAATGGTTTGCAGATGAAGTCATCAGGCTCTTTTTGTTATTATCCGTCTATCCCTGTGCTTTCTGGGAACTCTCTCAGGTTATTCTGGACTCCAGAGATGACCTGGAGAAGGAACAAATCAAGGACTTTCTTTTTCATGGTTTAAGTGCTAATTTTTTCAATCCATAAATGACTTGGACTTTGCTAAATTAAGTTGATCTCTGTGAAAACATGCTCCTGTAAAGTGGATACAGAGAGAAAAGTGAGAAGAAGGAGAGGAAAATGAAAAAATGAATCAAAATGCAAATGCTCCCTAGCAGTGGAGAAATATGGATCATCTCCTTTCCTTTATTATTTTAATAGGAGGTTTGCTGGTGACTGCCGCACTGTAAAGGGAGATAATCTCAGAAGATGCTTGGTGAAGAAGGAGGTTCAGGAAGCGATAGTTCTGCTTTGGTGGAAACCAGCCTGTTTCATTTTGGCTTTTACTGAAGGGCTTTTTGCAAATGTGTTTCTGTTGATTTTTCAGGTCAGCCATCAGCTGGGCAGTGTGATGGATCTCTTCACCACCAGCCTCTCCCTGGCGGGACTGCAGCCTCCCAGTGACAGGCAGATTGACGGCATCGACCTTTTACCTGCCGTCTTGCAGGGCAAGCTAATTGACAGGTTCGTTATGAGCCCAGAGCTCCAACCCTTGCCTCCGAACTGAAGTGATGCCAAGTTTTGGGTTATTTTTTAAATCAAGTTTACAGAACTATTTTATAAACTGAACTGTTGCATCTTTGCTCCTGCTTAGCGAGGTGGGGTAGCACCAGAGCTTTTTGCTATGTGCTAATTCTCTGGTGGAGCAAGCGGAGGTGGGATTTCCTGACATGTGGCATGTTGCCATACAGTGGAGTCTGGGGACAGATGAAAATGTCAGGGGGTTAGGAGGGATCCCTGGAACAACATATGGCAATAGGGGAGATAAAAGCCTGAGAACTGTAGCCAGGGTAGGGGAGAATACATTATTTATTACTGGAAAAACATCCAAGAGCATGCTGGGTCTTTCTAGCCCCAGCTTGAGAGAGGTTGGAGGTAAAGGCTGGGCTGCTGCGTGTGAACTGGAAGCCCACCTCCTCCCAAGGTCCTGTTCCTGCGGATGCTTTTGCAAGAAGAAATTTGGGTTAGAGACCTGGGATCTTCATGGGCATGGAGGAGCGCTGTCAGCTCTTTGGTACAGGCACTAAGATCTGCCAGCAAATATCTTTGGCTCTCTTGTTGGAAGGATTGGAGGTCAAGAGAGGTCTCGTAGTTGTGATTTTGATGAGGAATTTGGCAGCCCGGGAAATCTGAGTACAAACATATTCTTTCTCTGTGAGACAGTGAGGAAACATACACATGGAAAACATACTTGACTTCTTTTCTGTGTCGGACGTAAGGCTTTGTTCCATAAAACTGCTTTTGTGCCCCTTAATGCAGGAAGCACAAGTTCAGTACTACCTGAGAGCTCAGCCAGTGGCTGACTTGAGGCATTGCAGGTTCCTCAAACACAGCCTATCCCAGTTACCAGTCACCAACCCCTTGGAACTGGTGCTGTTTGTGTTACAATAGCAGTCGCTCAAGGCACATAATGGCTTTTTTTCCTTCTTTTTTTTTTTTTTTTTTTTTGATCCAGACCTGACCAGGTCACAGTTTCCACAGCCCCCAAAAACTTTCCAGGAGATGCAGTTGTGTTCTTTTAAGCTTAAAAAGGAAAAAGTGAATGGGGGGAAAAAGAAATTGGTAATAGCAGAATTTTGGGTACAAGCTGTAGTCCTCTTTCAAAGATGGAAAATAGTTTTTCTTTAAAAAAAGCAAAAAACCTAACCCCCACACTTTCAATCAAAGGGACACATAATAGCTTGTCAAATAGTGAGTGTTTATGGCAAGGAGAAGGGAGACTGGCGTACTGTGTGGCGTATTTGTTTGGGCTTTTGTTAATGGGACTGGTTTAGATCAGATTCTGCACTTTGGCAGATCTCTCAAGCTGCCTTTATTTCACCGGCATTTCAGGTGCGTTAAGGATGCAGGAGTGGGCTCTGCTGGCAGCAGCATCTCCCCTTTGTTCACGGGCAGTTCCTAGTGACAAAGGGGAAAGGCTCATTGTTTGTGCTAGGAACCTGCAGGGGAGGATACAATTTTAAAATAGAAGAGATCTAAGGCCACTCCTGACATTCAGACGTGGAGATTTTAATCTTATCTTGCATTTAGGGACTGTTTTTTCAAGGTGGCACCACTGGAATGATGAAAAACTGGAGTAGTTTTTGCCGAGTGGCATCTCTGAATGAAAGACAAAGATGTATGTACCCTCCTGACAGTGATAAACAGCTTCACCATCTTGTCCTGTCAGCAGCCTGGAACAACTGGAGAGAAGAGCTGACTAAGTCTGATGTCCTTGTGTGATGAGCTGCACCAAGAAATCAAACCTCTCTCCTGCAGATAGTCTGTTTCAGTAAAATTTTGTACTTGTTCCCTCAAAAAACAAGAGCCTGTTACTGGGGAAGCCGACAGGGACGTTGCTGGGATGGCCGGGGAAAGGGAAGTGTATGTACACAGGTGCAGACCAAATGCTCCAAGTGAGGTGCATTTCTCAAATGTATTTTTAATTAGGAACACCTCCGGGAAAAAACTGCAGTTTTCAGTGGTATCTTTAGATGATGCAAAGGGAGATTTGGGGAAAGAAAATGGACAGGAGTTAAAAATAAAGCGGGTCTGGCTGCCAGGTTTTTCCATATGGAGTTTTTCTGAGATGTCATCCAGAACAGGCCAGCATCTGGTGTCCTGCCCGGCCACCCTGTCCATGGAATACTAACGGCACATAGCTTGGTGCTGCCCTAAAGAGGAGGCTAAGCATCGCATGTTCTGTGAATCCCTGTTTCTCTCTCTCTCTCTCGCACACACACACGCCACTTCTGAGACATTTGGTGTTTAAATCGGCATGCTCTGTAGGAAATAACAGGGTCTGATAGTTCAAGGATTAACAATCATTGGCAGGCAAGCTGTATAATGTTTCATTCTTGCGCCCTGTGAGCTCTCAACTTGATGAACACTTTAAAAAATGTTAATTGAAAACCTTGCAGTGGAGACTATTAGGAGGCAGCCTGTTTCTGACTGATAGCTGAATCGGAAGTCAGACGCCGTTAAAGTGTTTGTCTCTCTTATCAGCGAGGCTGCTGCGGCGGTGGCTGCCCGGGCCTGGCACGTTGGCGTTTCTCATGCATGTCTGCTCTCCTTCGCAGGCCCATATTCTATTATCGTGGCAACGAGATGATGGCGGTGAGGGTCGGGCTTTACAAGGCTCACTACTGGACCTGGAGCAACTCCTGGGAGGAGTACAGCAAGGTAACAGGACACCGACCTGCACCCTGGTCTCACTGGTTCTCCTGGGGACAAATAATCCTTTAAAGCAGAGCTTTGAATTGGGAAATGTCGCTGTGCACTTGCAAGCCAGCTTTTTATTCGCAGCCACTTAAAAGCTACCAGATCTGCTGCAAAATCTGAGGGGACTGGTGTCACAGCACCCCTCTACTGAAGCTGGAGACAAGCAGAGGAAAATGAGCAAAGTCTGAGTTGTTCTCAGGGGTGTTGCCTTTAATCAGCACTTAATGCCCCTTAATATTAAGCTTCTTTCCCTGCTGAATTCTGAGCTTTCATGTGTACCCTTACAAAGTTTGGAGTCTGATGCCGAATTGATCATGTATCTCACAGTTGCTGGTACAAAAGACCTGCTGTCCTAAATGGGATAGGGATGGGTTTGTTTGTTTTCTTTTTTTCTTGAAAGGGAAAAGGAAAGCCGTAGGAACTGCACAGTGGAAAGAACAGCAGTTGTTGAAAACAGTAGAGTACATGTGTTTAATCTATTATCAGCACTTTTGCGAGCCCATATCACACTATAAGATGTTGTACATTTTATTTGCCAAATCGGCACAGCTTTTGTAATTTCCTGGCTGATCTTCTCACAATTGGATGTTAAGCACTATTATTTTTCTTCTTTTGTATCTTTCTTGCCTCAGACTTGGGTACTAAACTCTGGGGCATTTCTTGAATGGCAGGTTCACACATGTGCCTTGCTGATTATACCTTTAGATATGAACTAAATGCATTATGGCACAGCTCTCAGCAATTTTGACAGCAGGCTGGTATTGGGGAGGGATTGTTTGTATGATTTTTTTTTTATGTCTTTTTTTTTTTTTTTAAACTTATGGTGGGTCCTCAAGGCATCACAGGTGCAGAAATAAGTGCTGATGACATTTGTGGATATAAAAGTGCATGGTTTCTTTCATTGGGATGTCCTGGGGGTAGAAGGAAACGTCAGCTCCAAGGGAGTCATTTACATTCAGGGCTGTAAATATGTGCATTTGTCTTTTTAAGACTGTAATGCTCCAGGAGTCAAAGTTTGTGTTTTACATGGAGTAAAAGGAAAGGAAAGTTGGATCCAAAAATGCATTGCATGCTCTGCCTCAGTGCTAATTCTACGCAGCTAAAATGAGATCATGTATTTCTCTAGGTTAGTGTGCGAGTAAAACCCACATATTGCACGGGGCACAGTGTGGAGGATCTTCCCTGTGTGAGAGACCCTGGGAAAATGCATGTACGTGTGTATGGGTATATGAATGGGCTCAGAGGCATGCTTTTCCCATGTGCATGGAAGATAGTGTCACACATGAATAATTGCTCACATTGTAATATAAGCCCATACACACACTTACATACCTAGCTGGGAAATAAATAAACGTCTGCGTTGATCTAAACTTATTTGTACATGTCTGAGTATGTGTGTAGCCATGATAATGGGGACCAGTTACTCATTTCAAAGGCTTTCCTACTGTGAGCAATGGCAGTTGTGCAATTAAGGAATATTTATTTCTTTCTAATTCTTTGTTTAACTACTGTCTGATAAAAGTCAGCAATTGTACTGTACATCAGAGAGATGATTAAAAATTCACTTGCTTTCCTGCAGTTTGTATCACATGTGGTTGATGTGGGTAAAATTGGAGCACATTAGTGGACAGACTAGCCATTAACAACATGCAGAGGAAGCTGAGGCTGAAATTTGTTCCAATTCTCCTCATGTTCTCAAGCCATTAATTACAAGTCTTTCAGGTTTAAAAATGGAAATAAATCAGAATGCAGAACAGTTCCACAGTTCTGAGTCCTGGTTTAGGAGTTTTGTAACCTCACCTTATGATACAGTTGCCTCTTTCAGTGACTGGTGTTCTCAGCTGTATTGATACTGGACTATGGTTATGTTGCTGGAATCAAAAAGGCCGATTTGTCTGCCAGTTCCATTTGAAAAATGTATTTAAATACATGCACATCTGTGGCATTAGGTATTCTGACTGCTGGCAGGTTTGCTGTTCGATAAGTTTGATTTGCCATCCCAGTAGAACTTCAGCTAATGAGGCCTTGGTAATTGTATGATCTTTAGCATGGCTCCTTACCTTATTGTGAATCCAATGTGATGATTTATTAAACTTTCAAATATGAAACTCTCTCTGTCTGAAGGTCCAGATTCAGACCTGGAATAAACAAATTTATCTGGTTGGCATGTCATCCATTTGAAAGAGGTCTGAAGTTGGCTAGGTGTGTCAAAACAGCTGTCTGCAAATTTTTAAGAGGTTTGTTTTATGGGTAGTTGAGCATCTCATTATTTTGACAGATACATGGCACGTTTAGCCAAACCTCCTTTCACTTTCAGAATTTCCTTGTTAATTGACAGTGTGGGAAATCATTGATACAGAAAACTTGCACTGTTTTTAATCCACACTTTATGCATTTTTGTTTGACTTTTAGATGAGATTAATACCATTAAAGCAGCCAGAACCACATTTTCATGTTGATACTGGAAAATGTAGAATTGGTGCACATCCTGGGTCTGTTTAGGACTACCATGTCTTTCAGGATTATCTAGAAAGAATGTGTGCAATTGTGGCCTCTAACCTGGAAAGCTGTGTGTGTGAATGTGGTATAAGTTAGTTAAGTAATAAAGTATGTATGTACAAATAAAAATGTACCAGAGAGACGCAGCTTACAGAAAGCAAAGCCTAGGAAAGCAGAACAGGGATATGAATGCTTCTCTCCATATGGCACTTGGAATATTTACACTGGAAAGATCCCATGCAAGCAGTACACAGGCTTACAGTCACCTTAGACTCCCATGACATTAACGTGCCCTTACTGGTCTGCATCCTCTGCCTTATGGCCTGGGATTAAAATTTGTCATCTTTCACAAAGATGAAGTGTGCTGTTCTGTTCTTCCTATTTTTTGTTTGTTTATTTGTTTTTTAACCCCCAAGCGGTTTTTTTTTTTTTCTAGTCTGACTCTTCACATAAACTCCTGTAGTCTTTCTCAGTGCTGGAGGATACCTTGATGCTGTCTTTTCTGCTGGCTTAACTTGATTACTTGGGTAACTTGCCTTCTTGAATGGTTAGTCTCTTGAAAGCATAAAGGGGAGGATCACGCAACAGAAGCAAGTGAGAGTAAGCTCTCTGCGGGACATTTTCCCTGTGGATAGCATAGCATGCTTGTCTGGGTCTGTTTACCTGGCTTCCATCTCCTTTTGTATAGGTGGCTCATGTTACACATAGTTAGACATCTCTGACATTCAAAAAATAGGATAAATAGGACAGAGCAGATGAAAGGAAACTTTATTTGAAAAATAGGGTTTATTTTTAAACGGTAAAAGATTTTTAAATAGTTTGGGAGAGGGAGAGAAATCTTCACCCTGCACAAGACCTGGGTCCCTATTGCTGTAGGACTGGTGGCTGTCAGCGCGTAAGCTCTTCCACCATCATTGACCACCTTTCTTCTTGTAGCAAAAATCAGCAGCGATAAAAACAGCCACCTGTGTTGTGTGTTGGAGCAGAAGTAAGAACTAAGGATAAACCTGGGGAGCTCCCTGTCTTGTATGGCACAAGACACACAGGACTTCTACGGGGAGTCTCCTCTAAAATGCTGTGCTTGTTGCTGTCATCATCCCTCCTTTTAGCCTGTAAGTCATGCTTGTTCAGTACCAAATTTGAACTGGATTGCAAAGTGGATGACAAATAATGCACACAAACTCGGTGTTTCTGTTTTATTGCGACTGGTGCCCACAACCGTGTAGCTGGCTGCATAGCTTCCCATTCCTAAAATACAAACGCTCAGAGTCTGCATTGTTACGAGTTATTTTGTCCACTGGATGGAAGGGAGAGGTACATTTCATCATCCTTGTTTGGAAGCAGAGGTCTGAAAGGGGAAAAAATGGGTATTCTCGATGGATTTATCTAAGTAGCCAGCAAGTCCTTCAGGAATTGCCTAATTTAATGCTATATAGAGGAGGTAAGAGTATGAGCTAGCAGGAGAAAGGAAATTCCCTTCTCTCTGCCTGCCACGGAGACTATCCAGCAGAGCAGAGTTCTTGTGCCTTCCAAGAGCAGTGATGCAAGAAGGGGAAAAAATAATTAAGAAAAAATGTGGAAAACGCCCTTTGGTTTATTGGAGAGTGGCTGATAACATCAACCTTTCTGCTGTCAGCTTAGTATCTTGTTAGTAGTCTTCAGTGATTTTTCATGAGAGCTCCTGTGTCTTTAAATGATTGGTGTAGGTGCCTGCCAGAAGACCCTATTGTTTTAATGTAAAATGCCAAAGGGGTTATTCCTGCCGCAGTCTGTCTGATTGCCCTTCTCCTCAACGTGAAGGGATCGATAAAGCCTTTTCTGCAAGGGGGATGTGAAGTCAAGTAGAACCTCACAAATAATGACATTTGATTGTGGTCCTCTGAGCATATGAGCTAGCCATTGATCGCTTCTGCTTGAGAGCCGCTGGAGGCTTGCTGATCTGCCCATCTTCTGGGGTCTCTTCCAGACAGTTAACACATTAGAAGCAATTTTTGTTCAACAGGGTTGAAGCTTGGCAGTCACACTTTCAGGTGTCGGGTCATTCAGAGCTCCAGTTTGGGAGGCCTTTGCTGGGAATTGCCAGGAGAGTGAGAACAGCCGTTTACCCGTGCTGTGGCAAACAGCAAGAAACAACGTTCCTGGCTTTAATTAACTGCTGTTCTTTTCTCCTTCCAATATTAATACAGTTTTGCTGCTCTGGGTTTTGTGTGGTGGAATGAGGAGACCCGACCAGGAGACAGACCCCAGATTTGCTGTGCCACTATCAAAATCTGCAGCCGCTTGTCGAGTCGGAGGGATCTGGGATAGCGCCAGGGTGACGAATTGCCAGAGGGCTTACGTTAACACAAGTGGTGATTCCATCACTTGGCGGAGAGCCCAAACTGGCAACCAGCTGTATTTGTCTCATGTCTATATTGACATAGCATCTGTGGTCCATTTGCTCTGGAAATTAAAGCATAAGCTGTGCAACCAATAGCCGCTAGATCTTATGAACGGAAAAACAAGCCAGGTTTCGTGATTGCTGGGGAGAAGGGCAGAAAGATGTACTCACTGAAAGGTTTACCTGATGTGCAGGAAATGTTGTGGGTTTCATTTTTTTTAAAAAAAAAACACAACAGGATTGCTGGAATTTCTTCTACAGCAAACAAGTCTGCACAGTGGTGCAAAACACTGCCTGTGCAAGAGACTGGGTGCAGGAGCTGAGCTATTTCTGGTTGCCATCTGATGCTCTTTTATGGGCTCCCTTAGAAGGCATGGAGCTGATCTTCTGGTTTGGTTTTCATGCTTTTATAATTGAGGAGGAAAGCTCCCAAGAATTTGCTTAAACACAAGGAGTAACCTTTCTACTTCGTTTGATCAGTGTTACCTGTAAACATGCAAATTACCCTGGACAGCGTGCAGAGTAAAATATTAGACACGTACTTTAACTGGCTATTGATCCCCTGCATATTGTTATTAACAGTCTGCCAAATAAATAGCTTAAAGGAAACAACAGCAGATGAAGTGGTAGTTGATTTGGATTTTGTTATCCTGGTGGATAGGGCAGGCATAGCTACCTCTTTGCTCTTCTCCAACAGAACATAGCTTTATTTGGGGATGAAGTTGCCGTCCTGTTGGCAGTGCCTGAGAGCTGAAGCCAGTCCCTTGTCAGCGTAAATTGGGAGAGTTCCTCTGCAGCCCGTGGTACGACGTGGCTTTTGCTCCAGCTGAGAACCTGGCACGTTTGCATTTATTGTTAAAGCCTGTGGTGTTTTTGGGGTCCATCAGGCATGTTGTCAGCTCAGGCTTTTACAAGAAAAAAAAAAAAAGTTTTGTTTAAAGGAGAGCAAGAAATGATGCAAAATGGTGACATGATTTAAAATTGTCATCTAGAACAGAGTCCCCTTCCTCACCAGGCCTGTTGTCCTGCAGCCCGCTTGGGGTAGCAGAGCTGGAGGGCAGCTCCTTCTCTCCCATCCAAGACATGCACAAGGAGTTTTGGCCTGTCCCTCCGGCCCAGCTCCCAGTACCACACGTGACCAAATTTGCACACTTTCCAAGCAACCAGAGGCATCGTCCAGATGCTCCAGAGAGTGGATTGACTCGTCTTTAAATACTTCTCAAATCTCAAGCAGATTTCATTTACACTGGTTTTGCTCCAGAAAAGAAAGGCAATCCAGACTTGGGATCCCAGACTTTCAGTTCACTGGTGTAGCTGATTTTTCCCGAGAACTGAAAATGCTTTGACTTACAAAACAGAATGAGATAGAGTTGTGGATCATAAGTTAAATATTCTTTTCTGTCAAAGGGACAGAAGACTATGCTGCTCTAGCTGTATCTGTAGTGTCTCACTTACTCCGGTGCAGGACAATGCCTTGATCAGGGGTGTGAGGATGTAATTTTACCTCTTATTTTTTGCTGATTTCTTGATGAGCAGGTAGAAAATATTTTAAGCTCTGCCTGTAGGTTGAATATTGGCAGTCACACAGTACATAAAAATACTAATAGTCAATTTTATTTGTGGAGATAAAGCTGAAAGGCTTTAGAAATTTAAAGGGTGGTTTCAGCCATATTTCAAGAGAGTTATTTATCAATGTCGTAAAAGGGTATGCTTGATTTTGGGGTTTTGTATTTATTTTATTTTTTCCCCAATAGACTACTTCTGAAAAAGGCATTGAGTGCTTAGATTAGAAAGACAGATAGCTTCTGGCTAGTGGCATCAGGCAAATTGTCGCAGCACTTTCTTTCCCGGGAGTCTTTGGAATGTAGCCTGGGCTGCGTTCTAGAGTCTAGGCTACAAGGATTTTATAAGAAACAAAAGATAAAATGTAAACAGAGCAATGTATAAACAAATACCCAAGAGACTAAAATCTTCTTTCAAACGAAAGCATTTGCAGCCGAAGAGCATTGTACCAATTAGCAGGCTCTTAATTAAATTGCTTGTTTGATTTGCATCCAAATTATAATTTGGGTGTTATGTAGGCTTTGATACCTTTTCATTAACCGTTCTTTTGAGGAAAAAAAAAATAAATCTATTTTTCACTTTGTGTTTCAGAGGCTTGTGGCGTCACAAGGTGGAAAGGTCAATCATTTTTGTATCCATTTAAAGTCCATTATTGGTAGGCCACTACAACCTATCAAGCAACTCTCTTATTTTTCCAGTCAGTGATTCAGGAATCTATAGCTCTGTGCAGATAAATGGGATTTCATGGGCTTCTAAACTTCTTGCTTTATTGAAAAGCAGAATATTAACTGCTCCACTGACCAGCTGTCCATTAAAAACAGAGGATATTTTTAGAAAATTGTTTGCCAATCAAATCCCACCAACATCTGTAGAGAGCCTTTTCAGTTTGTTTGTTTTATAAGCAAGTGCTACAGCTGCTTTCCCACCTCCATTGAAATATTCCCATTTACCTTCTCTCCATGTCTCTGTCCGTGTCTCGGGGCATTCTGAGGTATTGTAAGGAGCGCAGCGTGTTAGCTGGAATTGTAAAACTGAGCTTTAACAAGTCCATTTGGTGCTAGTCCTTGCTGGTCTGTGGGGCCCCCTGCTTTATTTGCTGTTCGGTGAAATTAGTGCTTTGCATTTTTTGCTATTCCCAGGGCTTAAATGGGTTCTGTTAGCCCTCAGGACTGCCGGCCAGGCTCTAGGTGATTAGGGAGCTCGACACCTGGCTAATAACCGGCTGGGCTTCGGGAGACACAGCCTGGCGAGGCGTGCAAGGGCAGATGCAGAGAGCTCACCGCTCTGGACTTGCGAGCAGGCGACTCGCTCTGTCCCTCGGTGGCCAGTGAGCACTTTAACCCGTTGCTGCTAGCAAAGGGAGAGTCCCAGTACCTGTGCCCTTCATATCCACTGCCACTGCCGGGAAAATCCCAACTTCTGACCTCGTAGACTTGAATGTTAGTGAAAGGAATGTCTCCAGACAATACAGTTCTTTCAGCCCCACTGTCGTTCCCAGGTGAGTGCCTCAGTACCAGCTTGCTATGAATCAGATCAACAAATGCACCCATTTCTTTAAAATTAACCAGATTTGCTCCATTCTTCAGTGAAACAGATTCTTCAGGTCTGGTGTCAGGCGCTAGCAAGCTGAGTTTTCAGGGAGGCTGGCAGGTGCGCATTGCCTCTCAGGGTGATGCCCCTTGGTTTGGCCAGATGTTTCCCCTGGGACTGTTGCTTTTTGATCAGAACTGCCAAGTGATCCGATCCTCTCTGTGTGTTTCAAAGCCGTAGAAACCAACGAGAGAAAATACTTTCCACGTGCAGAATTTTTATGATTAAATGGTTTCACCTCTTTGTCTTTTGTTCTGCCATTTCATTTTAATGAATATTTTATAGAGATTGCTTTTTTATAAGGCAGGAATGTAAGACTGCTTGAGCTTTTATGTGAATGCAATGCCAACATTGTCACCTTGGTTTACCCCGTCAGATCGGAATCCGTTTTGCAGACTGAGGTGGACTCTCGGTTTAAAATAATTCTGAAATTTGTGGGTATATTGGAATAAGGTGCTGAAGAAAGTGGCATCAGCTAAAATTTTGCTCCCTCCCCGGCTTCACCCTTGATGACCTCTCTCCTCTTCACTGTAGGGCATTGATTTCTGTCCTGGGCAGAATGTCTCTGGAGTGACAACACATACACTGGAGGAGCACACTACCCTGCCGCTGCTTTTCCACCTGGGGATGGACCCTGGAGAGAAGTACCCATTAAGGTGAGCCAGTTAACGAAGGTGTGAAAAGTCTCAGCGCTGTCAGCGTATGCTTTATATAATTCTTTTGCCTTGGTAGCTGTTTCTTGCAATGTGCTTGAAAACTATCCCAGAAAGCCATTACTGTTAAGAGTAATGAAAAGAAAGGAACAAACCTTCATTCTCAAATGGTCAGGTTATATGGATGTGCACATGTCCATGGCTTGACTCATCAGTCCGGTCGTTCTTGCTCTGTCTCCTACAACCCCTGATGGAGGAGGCAAAACACACACTGTTGGACAGGTCAGGACACAGCAGGGGAGCTGTGGAATAAAGCAGTGGTGCTGGTGAGCGTAGGCATTGGAGCTGTGATTCTCTGTGTGTTTTGGGGCTAGGGAAGAAATGTCTAGTGATCTTTGCATACCCTGCAGTGTTTTTCCTCTGTGCACTGGAATCTGTGAAAGGCAAAAAGTGGTAACCTTCCAATCTCCTAGCCCCTGCTAAAGGAGCTTTTCCAGAGGGTCTCTAGCAAGAGGACTTTCTGCCCAATCCTGTTCCATCCTTGGACTCTCCTGGCTGTCTGAATCCGTTTTCCTGTAAGCCTACTATTGTAATATTTATCTCTGGCACACACCATGCCCTCAGAGATTTCTGTAAGGATTTATGTAGTCATCAGTCATATAAATGTGCCACCTCCAAAAAGCTCCCAAGGTGTCCCCGCCTCCCTCCCTCCTTCCTTCTACTGGCTGCGTTCTACCCTGTGGCAAAACTAGCTGCAAACGGGGGCATGCAGCCTCACCCCTTGCCAGTGGCTCCAACTCGGAGAATATGGAAATAAATAAAGAAAAAACTAGTGCTACTGTGACCGCCTGCACAGAAATGGTTTTGTGCAGCAGCTTTAACAGAGAGATGTTTTCTGAGCTGACAGGACTGCAATTACTCAACTGTTTTAAATAATTGAGTGGATACACTCGCTCCATTACTTTCAAAAGAACCAAGCCTGTGCTGTCCACTAAGTGTTTTCACTAGAGAGAGAAGGGGAGGAAAAATATTTTCACTTCTCTCTCACTGAACAGACAAGCACCCTAGAGGTGCATTACGCAGCGTATAAAGCTCTTCAGAAGCCCAGCATGTTAGTTCTTCGGTTTTTATTGCATTTCAGCATTAACGAGTAAAGCAAATCTGAAGCTCCTGTATTTTAATTTCAGCCCAGTGAAACTACACTACTGGGTTGGGATTCCAGATGAGACTATGCCCTGTTTGCTTTAACAACTATTTTATTTCAGGAAGATGAGTGGATAGAAATGAGCTCTTTTTCCAAAAATCAGACGAACGGGTAGTATCAAGTGAACTGTAGTTTGCCTACTCTTTGTGTTTCCTCTGAATTTGAGGGAGAGGAGCTCTTCCCTAAGAGGTGTTTGCAGGACACCTGCTTCCCTGTTATTCAGATGTTCCTTGCCACCACCATGGATTGAGCACTGAAATAAATTCCAGCGTTACATCTGCAATCATTCCTCATACAGTTCCATTGATTTTTGGACATTCACAAGCTGTTGCTTTGATTGAATTTTATGGCAAGATTATGACATGATTATGGAAAGCTGTGATGTTGTTTAATACGCAGACCCTAATAGAAAGCCTCTTTTTAGTAAATGAATCTTCCTTTCTGCAGCACGTTCTGTTGCTATTGTCTCCTCTCTGGTCACAATGGAAAACTCATGGGAAGTGGGTCTCCTATATCGAATGTGGTAATTAAATTACCCTCATTTGTGGAGCTGTTACTGTTGTGTATTTTTATTTAGCTTAATTATCCCCCTTGGCAGACAGCCTGTTGGGAGTCCCGACACTAATGTTTCTCAGAAGGGAATCCAGCATTCTTCTCCAAGCGTGCATCTGTCTGTCCGTACATGCTGGGTGTGCTAGTATTGCTTCTGCTCCAGCCGGAGGTTTGTGCGTGTTCGCAGTCCATGTTGGCCACACTTCTCTGTTCACTCTCCTGCAGCCCTGGAGGAACACAGTGTATCATATAGCTCTTTCACCAGCTTGGCTCCTCTGGTGCGTCATTATGTTGCCAAAGCGTTTAGAAAAATTTGCATTGCACCCCTGATTTATTGGTACCTTTCCCTCTTTTATGTAATTTACTTCTACCACTTGGCTTTGTTAAACCTGTACTGGATTTTACTAGATTTTCTGCTGCAGTGAAGGAGCAGCATGGCACACCGATGCCCTGTTCTCCCTGCGGGCTTTTGTTCATTCTTCATTTCATTTATTCCTTATTTTAGTGCAGCCTTTTCTTCTCCCGAAAATGATTTTAATAATCTGTCATATCTCTTGATTTGCATTAGTCTGGAGTGGGGTCAGATGCAAAACCACCAGTAAGAGGTTTCATTGCTGCGCTTGAAGGCCAGGCAGCACATGCATCTCCAGAGAGATTTATTGCTTATATATTTGGGCTCCCTCTAGGATCCTAGGGGATCTCAGAGCAAAGGCATCCTATAAATCAGTCGGCTCAGTCAACTGTGGCAACACTCTTGACTTGCTCAGGCAGTCTCATCTGAAATGTCTTTGGGTCGTGACACTGCACACAAGGTACTGCGTGACGCTAAGAGACTTTTTCAAGGCTACAATTTCAGTTCATCTCATAATGTGGGGATTAGCCTTTTCAGTCTTCGTTGGAGAACTGGCTGCTAAAGGGATCACTGAAGATGCAAGTCTTTCAAAATCACGTAAAGTTTTCAGTTCCCTGGGTTTCATGGTGAAGCAGGACAAGTCCTTCCTCTTCCTGACTCGGTTCACTGGATTTCCTGGAGCCTGCCTGGAAACAATATCAGCAAAAGCTTATCTCCCCCAGGAGCACTTTTCATGCAGTGGAAAAACGGGTCAGGCAAATACAGGCAGGTCCTGTCATCATGTTGCGGACACGTCTGGCAGATCTGAGCCACCTGGCACCCTGCACTTATGTTCCCCTTCATGTAAGGCTGTGCATCCATCCCTACCCACGTCTGACTCTAGGAACAGACCCTCCCAACAGGGTTGTGACTGTTTCTTCTTGCAATTGCCCCTCTCTTTTTGGGCAGACTGCCTCCTGCACCCCAGCTTCTGCCAAGGGACACAGTTGTGTTTACCCCTTCTTCTTGAAAGATAATTACTGATGTTTCTCAGTCTGGACTGGAACTTTACCCCAGCAATCCAACAGCTTCACAGACTTTGCATTTTGTTAGCTGGGATTCATAGCGGTGCCAGCTGCATGGTATGACTTCTCACGCTGCCTGAGCTTGCCCAGGTGATGGCACATTTACATCATCACAGCAACAGACTGGATGGAGCAGGATCCCTGTCCTGTACTTGACCTTCAGGACTTGACGTGCTCAGCGCTAACATCCGATACATTCACGGCCAAGCTCTTATCCACTTCTCTCCTGGAAAGAGGAAGACTCTCCTGAGAACAGCAGGACTCTGGGGTCCTGGCGTTGAGAGAAGCTTGGCATCATTGGACAAGCTCAACGTTTCTGTGGCTGCAGGATGAGGTACGGCGTGAACATGCCTGCAGGTACTGACGAAGCAAAACTGGCATCTGGAGAGGTGCTTGTAAGAGAACACCTGCAGTAGCAGTGTATATATGGGCAATATATTTCAAAGAAGTGTGGTTACTGGTAAATAATCTTTCGCTCGGTTGCCAAAAACGGTAATGTAACTGCACTTACATAAGTAAGAGTTACCTTGTTATCTGGTCCTTGTGTAGTGAGAACTGTTTGTGTCTTTTGTCATCCAAGAGATTGACTAGATCTGTGTAGGCTGTGGGGTAGAAGATCATTCTTTGTTTATAGCTCTCAGCTTTAAAATATAAATAAGATTGTGTGTTAGGCAGCACACAAAACAGAAGCATTTCCCTAAGCTTAAGCAGTATTTTGTTTCCTCCCTAGAGGCAATTACTCTAGGGGGTTTTGCTTCGTAAAAAACCACTCAAACTGTGGGATGCCCTTGTTACCAAATTTATCAGAATGCAGAACTAAAAGATCTGATAGGTCTTTTTCTTTACTAAATTCTGTTACGTTTGGGGTATTGTGTGTCTGCTAAGTACCACATGGGGAACTTGTTTCTCCATTCAAACCATATGTGACAAATAGAGTAAAAATATCTGTTAGTAACATCTTCACAACCAGTTGTCAGTTTTATTACCCAAGTCACAGATTACTGTTTATACATGCCTTTACTAAAATACTTTGCTGCCAGTCAGGAAGAACACAAGTAATGATGTTTAGCAAAAGCTGGCACAGCTTAAAATATGGTTAGCAAAATACCTAATGCAGACTGAAGTAGCGTGTTTTGAGTCAGACTCCAAAGCTGCAAAAATAATTTATAACAGAAATCTCTGAAATCCTCTCAGTTTGAGCCAGAGGTGCAAAGCCTTAATAACAAGTAAGTACAGCATGCTCATGCCTTGTTGATACTCCAGGTTAGTAGCGACTTCTGCTTTGAGTGATTAGCCTCTGTTCAAAACAGAGTTTACTAAATTTTGAACGTCAAAATACCTACCTCTGTTTTACTTAGGGCAATAGATTTTACTATTATGGAAAAAAAATGGAAGTGATAAGGCTTGGTTGATGAACATAATGGTTTTAGAACACATTAATTAACAAGAGAGCTCACAAGTGCCTATTTTGAGCAGATGGAAAATCCAGGAAATCATCAGAGAGGTAATTGCACTGCTTATGGAGCCAGAAAAGAAGGGAAGAAGCTCCTGAAGGGAAGCTAAAGGGGAAAGGATCTGATAGAAAAGTTGCCAGTCTCACCTTATTGATCAGGGCAGAAACCTCGCAGTGGGGGAAAAGACAGAAGGCGCAAAATGGGGAAAAAGACGTGTATAACAAAGAGCCAGAATCTTGCCCAGGGAAGATGCTGACTCCTCATCTTCTTGAAAAAGAAGGAAATGGTACCAGCCGCATTGCAGGGGTGAATTAGCTGCTGGCACAGGAGAGGTGGCATGGAGGAACACTAGAACCATGGAAACTGCGGAGAGCTAGGGATAAAAAGCCTCAGCCATGCCAGTGAAAAACACCGGGCATCAACCATGCAGGGGCTGGACGCAGAAAGGTTGTCAGAAGTACACAAGGCAGGTGCGACAGCCGGTACGCAGCCAGCTCTGGCGGGAAGAAGGTTGAAGAAAAATACATCTGCAGAGGACAGTCACTAGCCTGGGGACTAAGAATGGAGACAAACTTGTCCCCATCGATAGCTGCTCTTTACCCAGTCCGGGATCAGCGCTCTGTGTTGCGGCACACCATCTGATCAACCTGTAACTCGTGCTTAATTGTGGCAGACCAACAGCCTGCAGGTATTTTGATGAGTAACTGTCTAGACTTGAATGATGCTGTATAAAAAGGAATACTGAAGCAAAAAGCCATATGAACCAGTTTCAAAAATGCAAAATGCTGTTTGAAATGGACATTATCTTCTTCAGAAACAGGTCCAGGCAGTGCTACAGCCTCAGAGAGTAGCCTGAAGATCCCATTGCCTAAATTATGATTCAGAAATAGCACTGAGGCAACTAGCAGGAGGATCAGATGGTTATTATTTTCTGTCGCCTGTTCATGCAGAGACTAAGGCTTTACGTAGTCAGTCTGCCTTTATCCCCTCTGCCATTTAAACACTGTGGTCGCTCGCAATGTGGTGGAAAGGCAGGATTCTCAAAGCTGGGGAGTTACAGCTTCCATGAAAATAGGTGACCAGGTATAAGATCGGCACGATCACATCTCCTTGCTGCAAGGAAGGCTGTGAACACCGTTAGAGAATCCAGACAGGTGGGAGGCATCATCAGTACTCCCGAGTATTCATGTGGCTAACTGGCCACATGCCTTGCACGCCTCCAGGGGCATTTTCATCTGGGGCCCAGAGATGCTGCTGGACCAGAGAGAATTGGGGTACAGGCCACCCTTCAGTCCTCTCTTTGATTCCTTGCTTGTTTTTCTTTGACCCCGTGAGTCTCTCCAGTAATTGCAAGTCGCCGTGTTTCAGAAGCAGAGCCCCAAACCTGTTGTCTGCCTCCTGTATTGTGCAGACTTTAAATTGCAAATAAACTAGATAATAGAAGAGAGGAACTGAGGAAGACTGAATAATAGGACAAGATCAAGACTTGGATACTACAGTGCTGAGCAGCCTCAAAGCACTGATAACAGATAAAATCAAATTACCTGAATCTGGGTGTATTTCACAATTAAAAACAATGTTTTTCATTAAAATAATTCCAGTGGAAAAGGGAGTAAAATATACGAATCTTTAGCCAAGTTTTATGCTCTTCCCATCAATTCACGTGTGTCTGGTATAACATGCTGTAAATCTGAAAGCCGCTATTAAGAGCACGCTGTCAGGTTTGAGTGAAGTGCACTATGTAATACCCATTTTGTTACATTCCTCTCCATAATAGCATGGTCCTGTCACTCCCAGGATAGACATACTGTGCTGTGCCCATATATGAATCATGAGGATGAGGTATAAAACATCAAGATCTAGATCTAAAAAATGCTGAAAATGCTCTCTAATTTGCTCCGGTTCTGATCTGTTTGAGGGTGTATTTATGATGGTAGAGAATCGCCCTCTCCTTACAGCTCAGGATGCTGGCAGACCTGACGGTGAAAGACTGACGACTGCAAGATTAAACCAGAGCTCTAACACCGAAAGCAGTGTGTGAGACAAACCCTCCTTCTTCCAAACCTGAATTTCAGCATAGGGCATGGCAGGGTTAATGGCAGAGCAGGTTACACTGGAGTTGTTTGGCGAGGGAGGAGATGGAAACAGATTGCCAAGGCACAATTACGCTAAATGAAGGAAGCACAGGCCACACCTGTGCCTGGGACCCTGCGCTTGCAATCCAGCCCTGATTGGATCTCCAGAGACTTCCCGGAGGTAAAGTGTCAATTAGTGTAATGACCCTGGACTTTGTCCACTCTGTTCGCTCATTCTGAGCGTGGAATAATTTTGTGTACACTGGGGGATCTCTTTTAGCAAACTCCTCACAACACCACCTGCTCACCCTCTCATTCTTCCAGTGCTATTCCCAGCTCTCCTTCTGCAGGATTGTTGAACTAGAATATGAAATGCAGCATGCCCCGGAGGCAGCGAGGTCTGGATCTTCACGCAGACAATAATGCCCAAACACCTGTATAGATAATATCATCTTTTTTTTGGAACAGAGAATGTAGCAACCCTGCCCTTGCAGCCCAGTCCTTCATACGCATTCAGGGAAATGACGGGACTCCACGTAAGAGTAAGAGAGGTTCCCAGCTCCATTAACAACTCAGACTGATTACCATGAAGTAATTATCCCCATCTTACATACAGATTAAAGGCACTTTTCTCTTGCAGATTTTGTCTCAAAACGCACTTCTTGCGTAAGGCTGGAGACAGTTTTAACCTTCCTGTGTGCAGTCAGTAAATACTTTACAAATCCCTGCATGGATATTGGCTCTTGGTGCACATTGTGGAGCAAAACAGGTCTGTCCGTCTGAGCAAAACCTGAGCTCACCGGAGTGAGGAATGGGGATCTCCATGGGGCCAAGATGGGAAAACCAACCCTCACTGCCAGCACGGCTCTGTCTCCGTGTGACTCCAGTTTCACTTCAATGCCAGCCCCAGGGCTGGTGCCATCCTGCAGTCCCCTGCTACGCCTGGAGACTTGATACGCGTCTGGATGAGGAAGATAGTTCATGTGTTTGAGGCATCTGAAGACGATCGGTGATGATGTTCTGGTATTGAATGACACCTTAACAGCACTCAGGGTCCGTCACTGTCGTGTACTTCAACACAATCGGATATGTTTTAAGCTAGCGTCAACAGGTTTAGCCAGCTTAAGAGCATGTTAAGCCCTACTGAGACAAAGTTTATAGGTTAGCAGTATGACTTGGGGCATAATCTATACATGTTCTTTAGCTTTAGCCCGCTTTGTACTTATGTGAGAAGTGCAAGTCTTTTATATGTGCCAAGCTGTTTCTATCGTGCTTTGGGGAAGTCATTCAGCCTGTGCTAAGTGCTGAAATAATCTAAAAGTGTAGAAGCTGCAGGGGAGAGCTGTTCAAAAACACCAGGAGCTGAAGTTAGGCCAAGATTTCCTGTCACTGCTGAGCTAGCTGAAAAAAACAGGAGTGTCCTGAACATGGGAATTAAAGCAAGGAGATGATTCAAATGACTCAAGCCTATTTTGTTATACTGCAGCATTCATGTGTCTGAGGTTGCTAATGAGCAACAATACCGTGGACAAATGTAGTAGTTAAGATTATAGCAAAAAAAAGATTTTTTTCACTTCAACGGGACTGGCATATTTGGAGCAAAAAGCAGCAGTCGTGACAACATATTGTTTATCTTTCATCCAGAGCACAGCTGTGTTTTCCACTGGTCTGTCCAGATTATAGCTAATTTGGAATCCTATGTATGAAAAGCCGTTTCGATGGATGAAATTGGGCTATCTCTTTAGCACTTAAATATTTGCGAAGATGCTGTGGAGCTTAATTGGTTAGCAGCAACATTTTATCTTATGGGTCCACTTCCAAAAGAAGATCATAAATGCTGGAGAGATGACACAAGTATGTGACAGAAATAAACACATTAGATAGTTACAAGAGCAGCAGTAGGAGGTATCAGATGATTTGATATCTAGAGTATCTGTTAGACTCTAACAACTGATTGAAATATGTATTAATTCATATTAATCCTTAATACAAGGATCTTAATAAAGTGCAATTAGCTCGGGCTTGGAAGAGCTTTCAAATCCTGGCACAATAGGTGCATCAGAAATCTAAATCACTGAAATAACACGTGTCTCCCTAAACAGCATTTCCTCTCCGTTTCTATCACTAGAGGAATAGGCTTTAAAACGTTTCTGGCTCCCCCATTTCATCCAGACTCCAGCTCAGATGTCCAACATGCTGTGTGCATCCCTGGTACTTGCCTGCGGTTTTAGGCAGACTCCCTCGATGTGTTTGTTTCTGCAGCCTTTTCTCTCCATGTGCAGGCTCTCCCGTGTTTGCTGTTCTCTGCATGTCAACACAGGTTAGCTTTAAACCCTCTCTGCCTCTTTTAAAAATCTGGTTTGATTTTTTTCAAGCGTGCTGCCAGGCTGGCAATCCTGTGTGCTTGAAATGCAACCAGAGGGCTTCCAGATAAAATCTCGCCAAACTGAAAGGCCATTGTGCCACCGGGATGCAACACTGGCTGAGCCAAGTGATCGCTGCCTTGCGTGTCCTCACCAGGGTGTGAGTCAGAGGTGGTCTTTGGCAGCTCCCAAACTTCTGCCTGTCCCTCGGTTTTCAGCGGTCTTTGGGGCAGTGCAGGAGTAAGCAGCTGGCCGCTGCGAGAGCTAAGGCGGGATGCGTGGGGAGAGGAGCACGCAAATTTGGGAGCTTCGCGAGAACGGTCTGAATTTCAGGGTGGTCCGTACAGGTCACACAGCCGGTCCCGGTGATAGCTTCTCCACCAGGATACAGCTAGCTGGGTGTGAGAGCAACAGATTAGTTTGCTCAAGCTTGTCATTTCAAATTCCCTTCCGGTTCTCTATCAGCAAAGCTCAGGCCCATCCCCACAATCAGCTTCTCTCTGGATGGCTGCCGAGATGTGATATTTATAGGGTTTACTGGAAACTGTTGGCACATTACTGGGCTTCAAAATGTGATTGTTTTTCAAAGAAGGAAATTAGCTGGAGTGTGGGGCTGGTGGCCAGCTTGGACTGTAAGCAAAGGGAGCCTGAGGTCAGGACCAAGCTGCATTGTTTCTTTTATCTTCAGAAGCAATTTGCCGCTTTCTGTTTTTTAAGTGACTCTTCATGTGATGGACAAAATGAGATCATTGGGTAGTAATCCTCCATTTTAGAAATACTTGAAGTATTAGTGAAGTACACCCTGAACCACTTAAACAAGTACCTACTGGAGTAATTGGGTGGATAAAAATCTGGCAATTTATAACCCTGTATGAGGGCTTGGAGCATGACAGATGGGTCTCAGCTTGGAATAATAAAGCTGCAATGGAAGAACATGGATGGGGCAGAAGCCTGGGGTGGATGTTGCGAAATGGAGGAGGTATTCTTGTCTTGGACAAGTCACTTCTATTCTTCTTCATCTTCCTGTTTGCATAATATTAGTTCATCTTACTTGGTGACTGTGAAGTTTTACTAGCCAATGGTCGTATTTGAAGCCCCTCGCTTGAGAACAGCCTTGAAAAACAAAGTATTGACATTACCTTTGTTTCCCTACAATAAATGCCTCTGAGTGATGCACATGTTACGGAAAAGCACTTGAAAGAGTGGAGGATGTACGCACAGAGAGCTGGGTGACCTCTCGGGTGGCACACCAGAAGGATTGCCTCAGTCTTTATGTTCTAGCGTGTCTGGCAGGGTGCTTGTCCTGTGTCTACGAAGTCTCCCTTGACATTCGCTTAAGGCACAGCTTGAAGAAAACCCCAGAAGCACCCTTCTTTGTACATGCCACCTTTGCCAACAAGATGCCCTTTGGGAATCAACACGAGCTCACAGCGTATCTGCTTGGCTACGAAGCGACACATTTGGGGCCACTGCCACGAGCAGTTTGGAAAGCTGAAGCCCCATGCTGAGAGATGATCTGCCAGCAGCCATGTGCTCTTTGCTGCAGAGGGCGAGCCATCTGCTGTCCTTGCTGCCCTAAGCAGAGCATCCCGGACCCGCAGCCTCCAGGCCCGGCCAGACTGGAGTTTCTCAGCCCAGATGCTTCATTCCCCTATGGACCTGTTAGGCCCTATGGGCGGTTAGTGTCGACCGCGTGTTTACGTACTCTTCTCCTTCGCTATGGCCCAGGAAAAGTCTTCTGACCTAGCTTAGTGATGTGGACACTGTAATGATGCCATGTACAAAGCCCCGCTAATAATGTCTGTGTATTTTTTTCACATTCTAGTTTTCCCAGCGATGAATACCAAAGGGCTATGGAGCGAATATCTGTCGTTGTCCAGCAGCACAAAGCGACCATGGTGCCAGGGGAGCCGCAGCTTAATGTGTGCGACAAGGCCGTCATGGTGAGTGGTTAAAGCATAAATACATTTGAGAATCCTTAGCTTAAAATATATTTTGTAAAGGCTTTATAAAATGTCACATGAAGCTGGGAAGGGATGGAGAAGAAGTGCATGCTCGCCTGCTTGAAGGGCTGTCTGGCTGTTCCACAGAGGAGAGGGATGTTCGTTACCTGTGGAATGCAGCAGTGTAGGAAGGCTCATACAGAGTGGGGTTAGGCCTGGAAGGTATAGCAACATGCTGTGATAAACTGTGGCTTCCTTCCTTAGAGATACGGCAATATCTACAGCTGTAGGTCCTTCTTCTCCTTTCTAATCCCCTTCTGCAAATCTCAAAAGTCCTCTGTGTTTTGAGTGGTGGGGCTGTGACAGTGGCTCTTTTTCAGTGATCTGTGTGAGTATCTTTGGTCTTGCTTGGTCTCCAGTTCTATCTGTGCCTGATTTTTCCAAAGTCTTTATGGCTTGAAACATGACAAACATTTACAATTCTGTTTTCTGCTTCAAGTTGCATGTTGGGAAATTACAGTTTGGCTTTCCTGTCAAATGCAGCTTGGTTTGTTGAGAAACTGGATGGTTTGTAGGAGGTGAAGTCGTCAGATGACAAGAGTATGTGGAGTCTAAGGGGATGTGCCTGTAGGCTGACACAAAATAGTAATAGGCAAAATCTTTCTGACACTGAAATAATCTTCTGAAACAAACAGTCAGTACCTGCTGCTTAGGGTCTGGCTCCAGACAGACAGAAAAGTACAAAATGTGGAGCCGTATCTCCTTAGTGAGAAGGCAAAGATCTTTTTTAGCTTTGTCACATCTTCTTATTTTTGGATGTTAAGTAGGAAAAAGATTTGAAGGACCATTGTTTCTGTGTTGTTTTCTTTCATTATTCAACTTTTCCCTTAATAAACACTGTTCTCTGCTCCTCTGGGACCTTTTGGATTCAGGCGCTCTCCCCAGTGCCTGGCTGCTGCCAGAGACCTTCACTGGAAAGGCATTTCTTCTGTGCTAACTCCAACCCCAAAACTGGTTCATAAAGTGTAGGCATACTCTGCTGTTCTGCAGCGTGTTTAGGTGCTGTGAAAACATCTGGTATCCCTGTTTGTCAACAGACAGCGTCTTTGGATTGCATAATGGAAAAAGGGCTGCACTGGAAGTCCCATACTTGGTCCCATATCCCAGCCCTCTCTTTGGGGCTACTGAGAGTCAGTCTTCTCCCTGAGCATGCCTTGTTCGATCTCAGGTGGGTAGAAGTTTTGCAGACCATGGGCTGCCACTCCTGCTTCGGCTAGGGCAATGTCCAGGGCTTGGCCAAGCGCAGTTACGCCTGCCTAGTCTATAAGCAGGGAGAGCTAATGACTGCTCGGGCGCTTGGCCGAGCTCAAACCAGATTATTCAGGCTGTCTGAGGCAGACAGTCCTCCCTGGTGGGCTGGGAGGTAATCTGATCCCAGGAGAAATGTTCACATCCCAGCAGGAAATATTACGAGTTTTCTATTCTATTCTATGTAAACTCCTAACAGGCTAATTACACGATCACAAAACCGAAGTAAACAGGCACCGAATTATTGCCTTTTGAGACCAGAAATGAAGATACCCAAATCTTTTTGGGGTGATAGTATTGCTGGGGTTGATTGGGCCCTAAATCTGTCCTTGGGGGATGCTGGGAGAATCACCTACTTATACTGTGCCCAACACTCTCTTCTAAATTCTGTCACCCATTTATTTGACATGGATATTTGATATCCTTTCTGGGACAGAGAAGAATTGTCTTTACTTATCCATGAGCAAAGCAGATGGATCGTTTTGTAGCTACTGCAGTCTTGGGATTGATGTAAGCGCAGCAGCAGCAGCCCTCCTGAGCAGGGGAAGTGTTTGCTGGCCCATCTGTGGTGGATCGCACCAGCAGCGTAGATGAAGCTCCTGCGGAGCCAGTTCTGCTGTGTTTTCCTCCTGTGGAAGTGTGGGAGAAATTGCTCCATGCGGTGGAGCCGTGCTGGCTTGACTGTGTGTCTGACCTGCAGCACACATGGTGTCCTCAGGGCTCTCTGCACTTGCAGCAGGGATCCAGGAAAGCCAACTTGGACTGCAGGGCTGCAGCAGATACAATTTGGGTTTTTTCAAAAGAACAAACATTTCATTTGTTCCTTTGGATCTCTATTGCTTCTACAGAGTGGTCAGGCATCTGAAATTTCCAGCGGTGGTTGTGCGGTTTAAAATTGAGAAACGGACTTAGAAAACAGCATTAATTGTTCTTAAACCGTCTGGAGCCCTTGGTGCAGCGAGGTGCCTGCCGCTAAAGCTCCCCTCTGTGGTCTGCTCCTTCTGCAGAGATAGCTGGTGTCTCACTGCCATCTGTTGTCAGCTGGATGGAACAGAAACCTGCTCTGGCATTTTCTCTGGACTGAAGCTTTTCTTTTACTCTAGGAATTCAATTCCAGGAAAACATAAATGACTTGAAGGATAAAAATAAATGAAATGAAAGGCAATAGGTCAGAGCTGAACTGACCTTTAATAAGTGACAACAGGAATCTCCCATGGATGGATAGACCTTGAGAGAGGGAGGGACAGAGAATGAAGGCAAAAGATTTCTGAAGGCAGAATGGGAATTGTAACCTGCCATTCGCATTACCACAGTCCCAAATTTTAAACGGCAGAACCCATGAAACTGAAAAAGTTTTTGTCCAAATTCCTTCCTCCGTTAATCCCTTTGGAAGCTGAGGTTTGCAGTGGGCTTCCTTGCTGACGTCGTTTCTCTGTTGTAACCCGTGGTGGAGAAAGGTAGTTCAAGAAACATGGAAACAAGGGACGCAAATAGTTTTGGTCTGCATGCACTGGAGTAGTTGTCTCATAAATGCCTCCTACTCCATCTGTTCATGAATTCATCCATCAAAATGCTCATTAAAATACAGGCATTCTTATCTCTCTCACACCCTTGGCCTTCTGTTGCTTTTTGCTTGTTTCCACAAGAAAATGCATAGATATCTTAGTGCTGAGAAGGAGAACTCGTTTGTGGATCCCAGGAAAATTGGGGGTGTCATCTCATGGCCTGCTTGCTCCACACTACTACAGGAAAGAGAGGAAGGTGACCAGAGTCCCAGCAGACTGCATTTGTACAGGAGAGACCACTCTGTCCCAGAAGAAGGAACTATCTGCTGCAGAAGGATTTGTATTCTCTCCTAAAGCCTTTTTTGAATAGTGTTTGGAGTTGGGAAGCTGATGAGCCCAGGAGCATCAGCTGTAAGAGGAGTTTCATTTTTTCAAGCAGGACATAAGAGCGTCTTTGTGAGAACCAAAAAGGGTTGGTTAGGGTACAGGGCTTAACAGATACTTGGTATGAATCATCTTTCTGTATACTTTCTGTTTGTTTTTAACAGAATTGGTCTCCTCCAGGCTGTGAGAAGCTAGGGAAGTGCCTGAAACCACCCAAGTCTGATCCTAAGAAGTGCTTTTGGCCTCATTGATCTCCTCTGCAGCCCTCAAGAGCTACACAGAAAAGCTATAACCAGCTGGACATGCAGTTTACAAAGCATGTCTTTTCACGTTGGCACTCCTGTTTACACAGGAAGGGTGTGATGTATGTATGATATCATCATTTGCTCTTCCAAAAGGGCCGGTGTTTATATAGCTAGTGCTCAGGGTTTAGCCGGTACTCTTGTGTTGTTCTGGTTGTTTCCCTAAATGGTAACTTTTCAGTGAAGACTGTTTCAACTGTAAAAGCTCTCTGGACAACCACAACTCTGCCATCACTGCAGAAATGCCATGGATGCACCTTTCCTCTTGCTCCTTCCACCCAACCTGCTCTCTCAAATCCTTTTTCGTTCAGATGCCCCTACAGCAGCCGTGAGGGACTGTTCAGGAAGCTTACAACTGCCAGAAAACCCTGCCCAAACTGCCCTTGTTTTGTCTGCCTGTAACTTGTTGGTTTAACATTTGATTTACATTGTGAACTCTGGACACCAACTTGTTTTTCCTTTCTCTCTAAACTTGCGAGTGCTGGGTGCAGCTGTACAGCCCAGACTGCTGCTCTGCATCGCTGGGTGCAAACAAGTGCTCTCTCCTGTTCCAGAGTACTAGGTTGGCTCCAGGGAGAACACCCTGCCTGCCTTCCATCTGTAGCTGCAAACATTCCCTAGGTAATGGTATAAAGAAATTTGAAGATGATGTTCATGTAAGTATTACCTTATTGATGGAGTACAGGATGTTCTTGTGGAGCTGGGGGTCAGTTTATTTCAGGGGTTTTCTTCGTTTCCAAAAATCTGGGTCCAAATATGGTTTAAGTCACGCTTCTAGTCTCATGATCTGGGTCCAGCCAACTGCAGGCTCAGAAATGCCCATTTACATCAGATGTTAACTCTTGACCCTGTTTCCATTGTATGCTCTCTGAGGAATTCTCCTTGTGCAAACTTTCCACAGCCTGGGTGTAGCACTTCTCTAAACAGAGTTCATGGTAAATGCTGATCCTTCGCACAATTCCACATTGCAAATTTCTCAGCTGCTTTTGAGCCTGTTTCACACCCTTCGCTATTGCTAATTAAACGTGACTCAAACAAAACTGAGCAAGGTTACTCTGGGGCTTCAGGGGAGTAGTTAGAAGCAACCCTGAACATGCTGTTTGCACCACTGACAGCTCCGCTTCCACCCTTCCAGTGTTTTGTACGGTACACATGCCGTCTCCGTACGGCGTTATGCTGCCTTGGGAAAAACTGAGGTGCTCTGTACCTGTAAACAGCCCTACTTCCTTCCCAAGCAAAGCTTGGGGCTGGCTTGAGATGGGTTGAGAGCTCTGCTTTTCTGGTAACTGCTGTGCTACTGCCTGCTGCAGGCTTCTCAGCTGCTTGTTCTTACCCTCCCTGTAATCCCAAATGCTCTCGTTCTCTCCGTTCCCGTGGTTTATGCTACCTGTAATCCCCTCCACGGTATTTCCTACTGTATATCTCATGAAGCTGGATAATCCTACAAGATTGTAGTAAGAACAGCACTTGAGTCGGCTTTTAGTGTTCCACCTATCAGAAATCACAGCCAACATTTCATCGGCTGGCAGAGCCTCTGAATCTCTGTGCATCTATCTACAAATGACATTTGTTTATAGTCCAAATTTCTTAATGGCCTTATGATGTTCCCAGTTGTCCTTCAAGTGTATCAAGGCATTTCCAGTTCATCCATAACGTTTCTCCTTGTTTTGACACAGAGTGGATAGCTCAAGTCCTGGGAGATTCTGATCAGCCTATTCTTTAGTGATGCTGTATGAGAAGGACTGGTAGGAGGACTTGCAGCAGTTGTGTGCGTCTGTCAGCACAGCAGACCAGACAAAACCAGTAACTTCCCATTTTCTGGGGACTCTCCACATCTGCTTTAGCGCTTGTGTCACCCCAAAGCGTTCAGAGCCCTGCAGTTCAATATTATCAGCAGATAAAAGATATCACCAGAGGAGGGAGTCTGTCACTGCAACTCCCTGAAAATCCCTGTCAGCCCTCAAATAGTTATGAACGTATCTGCTGCTAATTGTAACAGCGCTTTGTCTTTCTGCGTGCTGCTTATAAAGAGATCGCATCGCAGGATGGCAGCTCATCGTCTGAGCACTAGCCCAGACACGTTTCTCAGTTCTTAACGTTTGCACTATGCACATTGTGAGTGTACTGGATGCCTGCTACCCTGCGTCCCCTACCTGCCTGGCTGCCACTTTGTTCTTTACTCTTTCACAGCTTGCAGTTTTGAAGATACGGCTTTTCCCCTGCCTGTGTAACTTGCTTGGACAAGCCATCCTGTTCTCAGCATGCACCGTGTTTGTCTGGTTACCCAGCACACGAAGTCCTCATTCCTCTTTGAAATAACCTCTCAGTGCACAGATACTGGATGTAAACTTTGCACTAGAAAGCTGGCTGCTATAAGTGAATTGACTTGATGTCTGGTTATTATTTGCTTCCTGTCCGTTTATTGTAAAAGATCAAAGCTTAATGTGAAGAAGCTACTGCTCTAAATCTAAATAAGAATAGTAGTTTTACGGCTGGATAGCTAGGAAGAATTTTAAATCAATGCCTTTCCCAAAGATGTACAGATTTTAAAGTTGCGAGGTGAAGAAATAATGAAGAAAAAAATAAACTATCAGAAATGCGTTATATGATTTGTCTGTGCGCACCTGTAAAACAACTAAATAACACCTTGCGTTGGGACAGTCTCACAGATACGCCTTCCAGATCATGGGACTGGCTTGGGTTAAAAATAGCTTGATTTGTTTTCCCTGTATTATTTTTAACGTGGATCAATTTCCCGGCCCACACAGCTGCCCAAGTACAATGCGGAGGCTGGTATGGGGACCAGGGGCATACGTGGCCTGAGGCTGCATCCACCAGCACAGCCGCAGGGATGTGTGGGGCAGCTCAAAACCACCGGTACACGCCGTGGATCACAAAGCAGCCACCGCGTATTACCATGTCTGCCCTTAATCATTATCCTGAGCCTCTGATCTGAAGTTGGTCAGTGTGATAGTTGCCCAGTTTTGGGAACTGGGGGCAGGTGTTGGCTTTGCAGGAGCTGCCTGCGGGACCTGCCTGGGGTTGTGTGTGCAGTAGCGGTCGACAGAGGAATGGGTCTGGTGGGGTTTACTGGCTGCCAGTCGGGGACCTGCAGCAGTGAAGCTGGTTTGTTGGTGGCTTCTGTTCTCAAGCTGCAAGACGTAAGAGCTAAAGGAAAGCTGATGTCTGTCTAAGACTGCTTCTATGTGATGTTCCTTTATATTTAAATACGTCTGCTAAACGCTAAAAGCTTAATATCTGCTTGGGCTAAGAGTCCAAGGAATTTCTTTCTTGCCTTTAATTTCCAATTAGCTGAGCCTCTCGAGTCCCCCCGCTCTGCCCCTGAGGCTGTGTTATCATCCAGCCCTCCACCCAGAGAAGCTTCTGAAATTGATGTAGCTAATAATCGTGGAAAAAGTCCTACTGCATTTACAGTCTGTGGCTGCAAAAATGGAGCCTTGATTTAAAATCCTGCAGCGACAAATGGATTATTTCGGTGGCAAATTAGTCTCTGTGGACCAACAATTTGGGGATCTGAACACTGGAATTGGAAACCAGAAGATCAATTCCAAACACTTAGAGCCAAGGTTAATGCCCTGCAAACTGTATTGAGTGCAGTGATGGAAGATAACATGCCTCTGCATTTTAAACGGGAGGCCGAGGAACACAGTATTAAATGTGAAAATGGGCACGTTTGGAACAGAACGAGAGCGAGTGATACCCACGTATTTGCTAATAAAACGTTACGCGGTGTCTGGGGACTGAGTTTTCAGGCGAGTGCTGAGGATGACAGTGGGTTTTTACTAAAGCAACGGGAACTAATATTGCCGAGAAGGTGGCTGTTGTATGTGGGACACTTGCTGCCACGTGGAAGCTGGCAGTTTGCGGTACCTGCCGAGTCGAGCCTTTCCCGAACATGGTGGACAGCTTCCAAAAGCCTCCTGGTTTCACATAAAGCGAAGTGGACAAGATGAGGATCTCCCGAAGGTTGGTGAATGCTCTTTATTCCGGTGAGGACATTCTTGCAGTCACCAGGCAAAATAGTTTCAGCAGCTGAAGAAAGACCTTTTGAAGGTGAGAATGGTTTGAATTGGGGCTTTAGGGGGGAAGGCAGTGCTGGGAGGCAGTTTATTGTCTGCAGAGTTGCCAGCAGCCTCTTCAGCACAGCTAGATGCGAAATCTCTCCCTGGGGATCTTGCTGTTGTCCTCACCACTGGGAAACTTTACAAACTACATGCACTCTCCAAGTGTTACTCTTGAGTGCTTGTTCAGTATCCAAATAACTGTTCTGCAGTTAAAGTGGCTTGTTTTCCATTTCTCTTAACAGTTACAATACTTGGAAATAGACTTTTGCTTTTGTTTTCTGATAGTATTTGATGCGAGTTTTTCATATGTTATCAGAAAGCGACACGGCAGTGCCTCTTGAATTAAACTGTTAGTTTTTAAGAACGGTTGTAAGGGAAGAACTGAAATCCCATTTTAGGTTCTTTTTTCCTTTGGAAAATAGCTATTTTAAACACCAAGAAAAGAGTCCATTTGCCTGTTTTCTTTATATCCCCTTCCACCGTTTATAGTTTTGTTGTTGCTCGAAGTCTAGTTCAGATTATATAAATCCTAAATAAAGGTGGATCCCTGGCCAAAAGCCTGTGGTCTCTTAGGAGTGAAAAACACCTCTGCCATCCGACCTCGAGACAGAGCCAGTCTGGCAGCTCTCTATGCCTTTGTCCCTCCTGAAGTCACTTAACACCCTTCTGGGCGATACATAGGTTGGTAGCACGATTCCCATCTGAAAGGGATAGGGGCTGAAAAACCCGCCAGCCCCTTCGCCAGCAGCGAGGAATGTGTGCCAAATCCATTAGTTCTGGATCAGACTCAAAATCCCTTCCCGGCTCGGCCAAGCTGGCCAGAGGAGAGAGAAAGAGAGGGGGTTTGTGTCTTCTCCAAGAGCCTGATCCAACCTGCTGCAGCGGGCAGGAGGTGCTGGGTTCAGCTCCGTGCAAACAAGGATGCTGTGGAAGGGCAGAGCTGGTTCACCATGCTTTCGCCTCTTTTAGGGGGGACAACGCTAGCTCGTTATTCAGTACGGACGGTTCGGTCCCGAGCCCAGGGAGCTGGCTGGGGAGCTGCATTCTTCTGCTGTTGAAATAAGATATTTCAAATTTGTTTTTTTAAAAAAGATGGGTTTAAAGTGCATGCGTTTCTAAAGCTGAAATTGAAATGAAATGTTCCAGCAGATTTGAAAGGAAATTTTAGTTCTCGTTTCCCCTTGTGGGGTGTGTTGAAATTTTGGGCATTTTGTTCCACTTCACGCTGAAGTTTTAAACTCCTTAACGGAACAGAAACTTCCATACTTGGCACAGTTCTTCTAATTGCCTGCTTAAGCTGATTAGAGTTAGCTCTCGGGCTTTTATATCCCCGGTTTCTATGTTCACTGGCGAATAACATCTCTCGTATCATGATCTCAAAGCACTTTTAAATCACTGATCACCTCTGTGTCCAAAAGAGAGGCAAAGCCAGCATTCCCCTGCTACGGTACAGGCAGTAGTTCCTCTGCCAGGCACAGAGCAGCCCTAAACCTCTCCGAGCTGCAAGCGGATGTTGAGACACCTCCCCAGTGATATTCCAGAGCCGAAGTCCTTTGACATCACATTTGGAAATTGGTCCTAGGAAAGTTCTTTTCAGATGGAAATTGCAGCAGGAGTCAGCACTGTTGTTTGAAAGATTGAACAATTACAGGGAAAGCTAATTTACTTTGGACGTTAAAAACCAGTCTGTACTGGAAGGTGCAATTCATATCCTTTGAAATGGAGGATTAATGAGGTGAAGTTCTGACCGAGATTTGAGAAATGTTCTTTTTAAACCTGAGCTGGCGCGTGGCATTATTTCTGGCAGCTGAATCATTGGAAGCCTGATTTGGTACAACCTTTATGTTCTTCCTGGCAGAACTGATGGTGTCTGAGAGGCCTGATCCTGCATCAGAGGAGGAGAGATCCCCCCAGCTGCTTCTCACCCGGCTGCTGGACGCGAAGGGACCGCTGGGAGCCCTCGGCAGCTCGTCCTGGTGAGAGCTGCTGGTTTGCCCGGGGTCGGTTGGCATGAGGGGCCTGGGAACCTTGCTTAGCCTCGAGAAAAACGTGGTGGTGTCTTCTGCCAGTAATGGTGGTGACTGTGTAGCAGGGTCACAAACAAGAAAAGTGTGATGAAGACCCCAGTTTACGGCTCCTCCATCAGTGAGAGGCGGAAGGCAAGGTCGCCTGGTGTTTGCACTGCAGACAGAAGAGCCCTTTCCCAGCTCCTGCTTTTTTCCATGGGTAGGCAGATAAATTCCATCGCTTCCATCCGCCAGGAAGAAGAGGAGGTGCTGGAATAGCTCTTTGTCCGGTATCGTGGTTGGTAAGGTTACAAGAGAAACCCTTCCAGCTCATCCGAGGGAGTGAGGGTGTTGCAAAGCTGCTGTTCCAGTGGAAGGCTACGTGCTTCGTCCGTGTTTGCTTCACTGAAACAGCTGCTAGAGAGGATTTTTCTGGTGCCAAAGAGATAATCTGACTTCAGGGAAAATCTTAGTCTGTAAGGGAATGGTTGTGGAAGGAGGCACGCTGACCTCCTGTGCAGGCTGTCTCTGGCAATAGAGAGCTTAACAAGAAAGGGATCAACCCTTGCGCTGGCCTTCAGCTTGTCTCTCTTTGCACCTCAGGCAGACATCCATTAAGCAGGTGTCTTTTGCTGTCTGTAGAAGAATTAGGAAGAAAACAGAGCAGTGGAGGATTCGGTGTACAGCAAATAATTCCCAAGGGTTTGCACCAAGCACTGGCAACTGTGCAACGACGCAGGACGTGTCGGATGCTGGGATGCGGGCAGAATCGAGTGTCTCGCGAGCCGTGCTGTGCGTATGAGCCCGTCACGGCTAAATTGGAGGGGAGACCAGCTTCCCTGGTCCAGCAAGAGTAGGAGAAAGCAGCTCTGCGTTCGTTACCAGGCTGCTGCAACCCTCAGCACTCAACCCATGGGTTCCACATCAAATCACCGCAAAATACCTGGATAGCTGCTGGCACGCTGTCGCACGCCTCGAAGACTGGTCCTAACGGCTGGCCGGAGGGTGTGGAGCTGAAGCTGTTCCCACCACAGCTATCAACAGCGAGCACTGAGCTCGGCCAGGGGTGTTGCACGCTAGAACTTCCTTTGCTTTCTGCAGCGGGTTGTACCCAGATGCATTTGGACCAGATCCAAGTCGTATTCGCTAATGTAAGAGGAGATCTGTACTCATTCAACAGTACGTCTCCTGCCCGCAATGGATTTTGTGTGGGCAAACGGATATTCACCCATCAGGCGATGGGAGATAGGAGCTGTGCGAGAGTGCCTTGACCTGCCGTACGAGTGAGTGACACCAATAGCTGCTGAGCTGTTAGTCCAGGCCCGGGGGCACTCAGACCGGCTGTGTTATCATCCCCCACGAGTGTAATCCAAACCAACGGTCTTAACAAACACAAAATGCGATTTCAGGGGTTCGTAAGAGGTGACGAGGGACAGAAAAGCAGGAAATGGTTTAGTCCTAACAAGCTTGCTATCTATGTGAGGTGCAGGGCAGGGGTGGAGGGGGGTGAAAGTGTAACCCCTGGGCATGGGAGCCCTTTCCCAAGCTGGCTGGGGGAGGCAAGGCAGGGTCCCAGGGCTTCATGCCGCAGGGGGAATAACAGCTCCACGTGCTGCAGGTACCAGAACACTCTTGGGAGGGGAAACTGGGGCTCCATACACGGGGGTACCAGGGCTCCCTGCAGTGGGGTGACCCAGGCTCTCTGCAGCAGGGTACGGAGCACTGTGCACTGCGGGTGTCCGGCCAGTGTGCACTGAGGTGCCGGCGTACTGGGGTACCTGGGCTCCCTGCACCGGGATACCAGAGCTCCGTGCTCCAGGGTAGCAGGGCTTCGGGCACCAGGGGGATCGGGGCTGTTTGCCCCGGAGCTCCATGCACTGTGAGGACTGGGGCTGTGTGCACTGGGGTAGCGAAGTTCCATGTACTGGGGGGACTGGGGCTCTGTGCACTTGGGGATCAGGGCTGTGTGCCCCGGGGTACCAGAGCTCCATGTACTGGGGGGACTGGGGCTCCGTGCCCCGGGGTACCATGTTCTGGGGGTGCTGGGGCTGTGTGTACTGGGGTAGCAGAGCTCCATGTACTGGGGGGACAATGGAAGGAAGCGGATACAAAGTAGGTTGGGTGGGCCTGGGCATAGGGAAGCGCTGTGAGGACTGGAAGGC